>JAVIAB010000107.1:45364863-45417363 GCA_032433765.1 Megaustenia siamemsis | reverse complement strand
TAATTATGTCCGCTTGCCTAACTTCACAAGCCTACTAATGTTCCGGGGATAATTCAATAATATTGACAATGTAACAACATTCGATGGCGCAATGTTACAACATTCGATGGCGCAATGTTACAACATTCGATGGCGCAATGTTACAAAATCCAAGCACTGTTGTATTTGCAGGAACTTCCTAACAAACGTACTATGCTACACTGATATAACTGACAAAATTCTCGTTAAAAAAATGTCGGAATGTTGAAGCAGAAATGACAGAATAACTCAAAGAAAAATAGATATTTAAAATGTGTTAGAAATGTGTAAAAGGCATGTTAGAAAAAAGGTACATTGTAGTTTCGTTTTATTCTATTCTATTAATGGAATCAGCCTCATTTAGGTACAGCATTCCCATATCCGCTCCACCGTGGTCCAGCATTTCTCGAAGCAAATGTAGATTGATTCTTCCTGTAAGGTGTTGATTGTAGATTAATCTACTTTTCCCAGGTCTGAAGGCCTACTTGGCCGAAACGTCGACTTTTGTTTTGTTAATTACCATTGAAGCTGTTACCATACAACTTTCCATTTTTCTTTTAAATTGTCATCATCATCAGCTTTACTGCAGCTGCGCATCTCTATGCATCTTGGTGCATCTTGGTACATCTTGGTACATCTTGGTGCATCTTGGTGTATCTTGGTGCATCTTGGTGCATCTTGGGCATCTTGGTACATCTTGGTACATCTTGGTGCATCTTGGTGCATCTTGGTGTATCTTGGTACATCTCGGTGCATCTCGGTGCATCTTGGTGCATCTTGGTACATCTTGGTGCATCTTGGTGCATCTTGGTGCATCTTGGTGCATCTTGGTGCATCTTGGTACATCTTGGTGCATCTTGTTGCCTTTACACCTCTACTTTTCCCACTACGCCCTCCGGACCGATCAGACCCATTCTCCACCTTTAGACTTATGAGTCTCTCAATGCAGACACCATTATACAGTAAAATGAGCACACAATATATCATGCAGCTGTTCTAGTAGTAGGGAGCCGTGATAGCTCAATGGTTAGTGAACTGGACTACAAAGGACAAGAGGTAGGGTTCGATCCCAAACCGACGACTTCCGTTTCACCCAACCTTTAATGGGTACCGGATTTTTTTTCTGGAAAGTAAAGCAGCACGGGCGTAATACCGACCACATTACCCAAAAATCATGTGCTGAAGGTCTGTAAAATATAGGGTCACTAACACCATATTTCTCTATACGCCACTTGGCGTGACGGGGGTACTTTACTTTTTTTTTTTTTTACACACATATCTACTTACTATTAATGACTATGATTATAAATATATAGAAACACATACATATCTACTTACTATCATTAATGACTATGATTATAAATATAGAGAAACACATACATATCTACTTACTATCATTAATGATTATGATTATAAATATATAGAAACACATACATATCTACTTACTATCATTAATGATTATGATTATAAATATATAGAAACACATACATATCTACTTACTATCATTAATGATTAAGATTATAAATACATAGAAACACATACATATCTACTTACTATCATTAATGATTAAGATTATAAATACATAGAAACACATACATATCTACTTACTATCATTAATGATTATGATTATAAATATATAGAAACACATACATATCTACTTACTATCATTAATGATTATGATTATAAATATACAGAAACACATACATATCTACTTACTATCATTAATGACTATGATTATAAATATATAGAAACACATACATATCTACTTACTATCATTAATGACTATGATTATAAATATATAGAAATACATGCATATCTACTTACTATCATTAATGACTATGATTATAAATATATAGAAACACATACACACCTACTTACTATCATTAATGACTATGATTATAAATATATAGAAACACATACATATCTACTTACTATCATTAATGACTATGATTATAAATATATAGAAACACATACATATCTACTTACTATCATTAGTGACTATGATTATAAATATATAGAAACATACATATCTACTTACTATCATTCAATGCGATTTTCTCAAATTCCTTGTGTTCCTTATGTTCCGAGTAATGGACGAGAATAAAGATGAGGCCAAGGACAACACCAACTCCCATTACACAAAATACCATGCAGATAACAGCGTTCACACGGTCATCATCATCATCAACGTTGTCGTTGCTTGCATGGAGATCTTCGTAATAACTGTTGTAGTGGTTGTTGTTGTTGTACGATGCACGGCCTGCAAAAGAATGGTTGGTGTCAGTGATTTCTTTAGTGATATCGGTGGTTGGTGTCGGTGGTTTGTTGAGTCGTGTCGGCTGTTCGTGTCAGTGGTTTGTTGAGTCATATCGGTGGTTGGTGTCGGTGGTTTGTTGAGTGATATCGGTGGTTGGTGTCGGTGGTTTGTTGAGTTATGTCGGCTGTTGGTGTCAGTGGTTTGTTGAGTGATATCGGTGGTTGGTGTCGATGGTTTGTTGAGTTATGTCGGCTGTTGGTGTCAGTGGTTTGTTGGGTGATATCGGTGGTTGGTGTCGATGGTTTGTTGAGTTATGTCGGTTGTTGGTGTCAGTGGTTTGTTGAGTGATATCGGTGGTTGGTGTCGGTGGTTTGTTGAGTTATGTCGGTTGTTGGTGTCAGTGGTTTGTTGAGTGATATCGGTGGTTGGTGTCGGTGGTTTGTTGAGTCATGTCGGTTGTTGGTGTCAGTGGTTTGTTGAGTGATATCGGTGGTTGGTGTCGGTGGTTTGTTGAGTTATGTCGGTTGTTGGTGTCACTGGTTTGTTGGGTGATATCGGTGGTTGGTGTCGATGGTTTGTTGAGTTATGTCGGTTGTTGGTGTCAGTGGTTTGTTGAGTGATATCGGTGGTTGGTGTCGGTGGTTTGTTGAGTTATGTCGGTTGTTGGTGTCAGTGGTTTGTTGAGTGATATCGGTGGTTGGTGTCGGTGGTTTGTTGAGTCATGTCGGTTGTTGGTGTCAGTGGTTTGTTGAGTGATATCGGTGGTTGGTGTCGGTGGTTTGTTGAGTTATGTCGGTTGTTGGTGTCACTGGTTTGTTGAGTGATATCGGTGGTTGGTGTCGGTGGTTTGTTGAGTTATGTCGGTTGTTGGTGTCAGTGGTTTGTTGAGTGATATCGGTGGTTGGTGTCGGTGGTTTGTTGAGTAATTTCGGTGGTTGGTGTCAGTTATTTGTTGAGTCACATCGGTTGTTGGTGTCAGTGATTTGTTGAGTCATATCGGTTGTTGGTGTCAGTGAATTCGTAAGTTATATCGGTGGTTGGTGTCGGTGGTTTTTTTGAGTCATTTCGGTGGTTGGTGTCAGTTATTTGTTGAGTCATAACGGTTGTTGGCGTCAGTGATTTGTTGAGTCATGTCGGTTGTTGGTGTCACTGATGTGTTGAGTCATATCGGTTGTTGGTGTCAGTGATTTGTTGAGTGATGTCGGTTAGGGTGTCAGTTATTTGTTGAGTGATGTCGGTTGTTGGTGTCAGTGATTTGTTGAGTGATGTCGGTTGTTGGTGTCAGTGATTTGTTAAGTCATAACGGCTGTTGGTGTTAGTTATTTGTTGAGTCATGTCGGTTGTTGGTGTCAGTGATTTATTGAGTCATAACGGTTGTTGGTGTCAGTTATTTGTTGAGTGATGTCGGTTGTTGGTGTCAATGATTTGCTGAGTCATAACGGTTGTTGGTGTCAGTGATTTGTTGAGTCATATCGGTTGTTGGTGTCAGTGATTTGTTGAGTGATGTCGGTTGTTGGTGTCAGTGATTTGTTGAGTCATAACGGTTGTTGGTGTCAGTTATTTGTTGAGTGATGTCGGTTGTTGGTGTCAATGATTTGCTGAGTCATAACGGTTGTTGGTGTCAGTGATTTGTTGAGTCATATCGGTTGTTGGTGTCAGTGATTTGTTGAGTGATGTCGGTTGTTGGTGTCAGTGATTTGTTGAGTCATAACGGTTGTTGGTGTCAGTTATTTGTTGAGTCATATCGATTGTTGGTGTCATTGATTTGTTGAGTCATATCGGTTGTTGGTGTCAATGATTTGCTGAGTCATAACGGTTGTTGGTGTCAGTGATTTGTTGAGTCATATCGGTTGTTGGTGTCAGTGATTTGTTGAGTGATGTCGGTTGTTGGTGTCAGTGATTTGTTGAGTCATAACGGTTGTTGGTGTCAGTTATTTGTTGAGTCATATCGATTGTTGGTGTCATTGATTTGTTGAGTCATATCGAACTTCATCATTTGTTTTCTTACCTTTCCATCCAATTCTACCTATTCTTCTATAAATCCACATTTCAAAGATATCAATTTTGTGTTCTCTTTTCTTTTCTAATGTCCATGTTTCTGCACCATACATGAATGTTAAGAAGATATAACATGTTGTTATTCTTAGTTTTAGCCCTGGTGTTATTTGTTTTGATGTTAGTATATTTTTTATGACATTAAAATTACTTGTTCCCATTCCTATTGTTTTGTTTATTTCAGTTGTACATTTTCCATCACTGGTTATAGTATGTCCAAGGTAGTTGTAGAACTGTTTTCAAGTCTATTCCTTCAATTTTGATATCCACTTGTGGGTTTGGGGTATTTTCTGTGTTTATGATCATAGTTTTAGTCTTTTTAGTGCACGACTGTTCGTTGATGGTATCTTAGTAGTCTTGGTAAATTTTCTCATCTCAGAAACGTGACTTGAGTTAATGCTGCTATCTATCTATCTATTGACCTTTCGAGCCGTAGCCGGCCCATAGGGCGTAGACCAAAAATACACCTTCTCCTATCTGAATTTTTGTTCTAGCAGTTTCTTTTAATGATATTTTATCAAATCTCGCCATCTGTCTCTGTTCTGTGCAAGCAGCTCTATATCATTGAGGGAGCCGAATCCTGCTGCTCTTGTCTCTCGCATCAATGTTCTTCTCAGTGTCTCCCTGGGTCTTCCTCTTTTTCTCCTACCTGTTGTTTCCCATATGAGGGTTTGCTTTGCTATTCGGTTATTATCCCTTCTCATCACATGTCCAACATATGGTATAATGCTGCTATAGAACGTTAATAATTATCACAAGGGACTCTTAGCAAACTTAAACTGTTAAAATAGTCATCGAGTACCATACATGCTGACTATATTTGTATCCGTACCATTGTGAATTATAATGTATTGCAGCCGACTATACTATAATGTGTAAGTCGCCAGACATAGAGAGTCTAGGATTTCTGTTGTTGAACATGAAGTCTAGGATTTCTGTCGTTGAACATGGAGTCTAGGATTTCTGTCGTTGAACATGAAGTCTAGGATTTCTGTCGTTGAACATGAAGTCTAGGATTTCTGTCGTTGAACATGGAGTCTAGGATTTCTGTCGTTGAACATGGAGTCTAGGATTTCTGTCGTTGAACATGAAGTCTAGGATTTCTGTCGTTGAACATGGAGTCTAGGATTTCTGTCGTTGAACATGAAGTCTAGGATTTCTGTCGTTGAACATGGAGTCTAGGATTTCTGTAGTTGAACATGAAGTCTAGGATTTCTGTCGTTGAACATGGAGTCTAGGATTTCTGTCGTTGAACATGAAGTCTAGGATTTCTGTCGTTGAACATGGAGTCTAGGATTTCTGTCGTTGAACATGGAGTCTAGGATTTCTGTCGTTGAACATGAAGTCTAGGATTTCTGTCGTTGAACATGGAGTCTAGGATTTCTGTCGTTGAACATGAAGTCTAGGATTTCTGTCGCCGAACATGGAGTCTAGGATTTCTGTCGCCGAACATGGAGTCTAGGATTTCTGTCGCCGAACATGGAGTCTATGATTTCTGTCGTTGAAAATGGAGTCTAGGATTTCTGTCGTTGAACGCGGAGTCTTGGATTTCTGTCGTTGAAAATGGAGTCTAGGATTTCTGTCGTTGAAAATGGAGTCTACGATTCCTGTCGTTGAACATGGAGTCTATGATTTCTGTCATCGGACATGGAGTCTAGGATTTCTGTCGTCGGACATGGAGTCTAGGATTTCTGTCGTCGGACATGGAGAGTCTAAAATGTCTGTCCTCGGGGACGTAGTCTACAATTTCTGTCGTAGGACATGAAGATCCTAGAATGTGTGTCCCATGTGTCGTCCAGAAGTATAACTGTTAATAATACCTCCAGTATTACAACTTAATAATACCTCCAGTATTATAAGTTAATAATACCTCCAGTAGTATAACTAAATAATACCTCCAGTATTATAACTTAATAATACCTCCAGTATTATAACTTCATAATACCTCCAGTATTATAACTTAATAATACCTCCAGCATTATAACTTAATAATACCTCCAGCATTATAATTTAATAATACCTCCAGTAGTATAACTGTTAATAACACCTCCAGTATTATAACTTAATAATACCTCCAGTAGTATAACTGTTAATAATACCTCCAGTAGTATAACTGTTAATAATACCTCCAGCAGTATAACTGTTAATAATACCTCCAGTAGTATAACTGTTAATAATACCTCCAGTAGTATAACTGTTACTAATGCCTCCAGTAGTATAACTGTTAATAATACCTCCAGTTGTATAACTGTTCATAATACCTCCAGTTGTATAACTGTTCATAATACCTCCAGTAGTATAACTGTTACTAATACCTCCAGTATTATAATTTAATAATACCTCCAGAAGTATAACTGTTAATAATAACTCCAGTAGTATAACTGTTAATAATACCTCCATCAGTATAACTGTTAATAATACTACCAGTAGTATAATCTAATAATACCTCCAGTAGTATAACTTAATAATACCTCCAGTCGAATAACTGTTAATAATACCTCCAGCAGTATAACTGTTCATAATACCTCCAGCAGTATAACTGGTAATAACACCTCCAGCAGTATAACTGTTCATAATACCTCCATAAGTATAACTTAATAATACCTCCAGCAGTATAACTGTTAATAATACCTCCAGCAGTATAACTGTTCATAATAACTCCAGCAGTATAACTGTTAATAATACCTCCATAAGTATAACTTAATAATACCTCCAGCAGTATAACTGTTAATAATACCTCCAGCAGTATAACTGTTCATAATACCTCCAGTTGTATAACTGTTAATAATGCCTCCAGTAGTATAACTGTTCATAATACCTCCAGTTGTATAACTGTTCATAATACCTCCAGTTGTACAACTTAATAATACCTCCAACAGTATAACTGTTAATAATACCTCCAGTAGTATAACTGTTCATAATACCTCCAGTTGTATAACTGTTCATAATACCTCCAGATGTATAACTGTTAATAATACCTCCAGTAGTATAACTGTTCATAATACCTCCAGTTGTATAACTGTTCATAATACCTCCAGTTGTATAACTTAATAATACCTCCAACAGTATAACTGTTAATAATACCTCCAGCAGTATAACTGTTCATAATACCTCCAGTTGTATAACTGTTAATAATACCTCCAGTAGTATAACTGATCATAATACCCCCAGTTGTATAACTTAATAATAACTCCAGGAGTATAACTATTAATAATACCTCCAGCAGTATAACTATTAATAATACCTCCAGCAGTATAACTGTTAATAATACCTCCAGCAGTATAACTGTTAATAATACCTCCAGCAGTATAACTGTTATAATACCTCCAGCAGTATAACTGTTAATAATACCTCCAGTAGTATAACTGTTCATAATACCTCCATTTGTATAACTTAATAATACCTCCAGTAGTATAACTGTTAATAATACCTCCAGTAGCATAATTGTTAATAATACCTCCAGCAGTATAACTGTTAATAATACCTCCAGTAGCATAATTGTTAATAATACCACAAGCAGTATAACTGTTAATAATACCTCCAGTAGTATAATTGTTAATAATACCTCCAGTAGTATAACTGTTAATAATACATCCAGTAGTATAACTGTTAATAATACCACCAGAAGTATAACTTAATAATATCTCCAGTAGTATAACTGTTAATAATACCTCCAGTACTATAACGGTTAATAATACCTCCAGAAGTATAACTAATAATAATACCTCCAGTAGTATACATGTTAATAATACCTTCAGTAGTATAATTGTTAATAATACCTCCAGTAGTATAACTGTTAATAATAACCCCAGACGTATAACTGTTAATAATACCTCCAGTTGTATAACTGTTAATAATACCTCCAGAAATATAACTTAATAATACCTCCAGTAGTATAACTGTTAATAATACCTCCAGTATTATAATTTAATAATACCTCCAGTAGTATAACTGTTAATGATAACTCCAGTAGTATAATTGTTAATAATACCTCCAGTATTACAACTTAATAATACCTCCAGTATTATAACTTAATAATACCTCCAGTAGTATAACTAAATAATACCTCCAGTATTATAACTTAATAATACCTCCAGTATTATAACTTAATAATACCTCCAGTATTATAACTTAATAATACCTCCAGTATTATAACTTAATAAAACCTCCAGTAGTATAACTTAATAATACCTCCAGTGTTATAACTTAATAATACCTCCAGTAGTATAACTTAATAATACCTCCAGTATTATAACTTAATAATGCCTCCAGTATTATAACTTAATAATACCTCCAGTATTATAACTTAATAATAGCTCCAGTATTACAACTTAATAATACCTCCAGTATTATAACTTAATAATACCTCCAGTAGTATAACTGCTAATAACACCTCAAGAAGTATAACTATTAATAATACCTCCAGCATTATAATTTAATAATACCTCAAGTAGTATAACTGTTAATAACACCTCCAGAAGTATAACTGTTAATAACACCTCCAGTAGTATAACTGTTAATAATACCTCCAGCAGTATAACTGTTACTAATGCCTCCAGTATTATAATTTAATAATACCTCCAGTAGTATAACTGTTAATAATACCTCCAGTAGTATAACTGTTACTAATGCCTCCAGTATTATAATTTAATAATACCTCCAGAAGTATAACTGTTAATAATAACTCCAGTAGTATAACTGTTAATAATACCTCCATAAGTATAACTGTTAATAATACCACCAGTAGTATAATCTAATAATACCTCCAGTAGTATAACTTAATAATACCTCCAGTAGTATAACTGATAATAATACCTCCAGAAGTATGACTGTTAATAGTATGTCCAGAAGTATAACTTAAAAATGCCTCCAGTAGTATAACTTAAAAATGCCTCCAGTAGTATAACTTAAAAATGCCTCCAGTAGTATAACTGTTAATAATACCTCCATAAGTATAACTGTTAATAATATCTCCAGTAGTATAACTGTTAATAACACCTCCATCAGTATAACTGTTCATAATACCTCCAGTTCTATAACTTAATAATACCTCCAACAGTATATCATAACAATACCTCCACTAGTATAACTGTTAATAATACCTCCAGCAGTATAACTGTTAATAATACCTCCAGTAGTATATTTATTAATAATACATCCAGTAGCATAATTGTTAATAATACCTCGAGCAGTATAACTGTTAATAATACCTCCAGTAGTATAATTGTTAATAATACCTCCAGAAGTATAACTGTTAATAATACATCCAGTAGTATAACTGTTAATAATACCTCCAGACAGAAGTATAACTATTAATAATACGTTGAGCAGTATAACTGTTAATAATAACTCCAGTAGTATGACTGTTAATAATACCCCCAGTAGTATAACTGTTAATAATACCCCCAGTAGTATAACGGTTAATAATACCTATAGTAATATAACCATTAATAATACCTCCAGCAGTATAACTGTTAATAATACCTCCAGCTGTATAACTGTTAATAATAACTCCAGTAGTATAACTGTTAATAATACCCCCAGTAGTATAACTGTTAATAATACCTATAATAGTATAACTGATAATAATACCTCCAGTAGTATAACTGTTAATAATACATCCTGTAGTATACCTATTAATACCTCCAGAAGTATAACTATTAATAATACCTCCAGTAGTATAACTGTTAATAATACCTCCAGAAGTATAACTATTAATAATACCTCCAGAAGTATAACTATAAATGCTAACTCCAGCATTATAACTATTAATAATACCTCCAGAAATATAACTGTTAATAATACCTCCAGAAGTATAACTGTTAATAATACCTCCAGAAGTATAACTGTTAATGCTAACTGCAGCAGTATAACTATTAATAATACCTCCAGAAGTATAACTGTTAATAATACCTCCAGAAGTATAACTGTTAATGCTAACTCCAGCAGTATAACTATTAATAATACTTACAGAAGTATAACTATTAATAATAACCCCAGAAGTATAACTGTTAATAATACCTCCAGAAGTATAACTATTAATGCTAACTCCAGCATTATAACTATTAATAATACTTCCAGAAGTATAACTATTAATAATACCTCCAGAAGTATAACTATTAATAATACCTCCAGAAGTATAACTGTTAATGCTAACTCCAGCAGTATAACTATTAATAATACTTCCAGAAGTATAACTATTAATAATACCTCCAGAAGTATAACTATTAATAATACCTCCAGAAGTATAACTGTTAATAATACCTCCAGAAGTATAACTGTTAATGCTAACTCCAGCAGTATAACTATTAATAATACCTCCAGTGGTATCATCATCATCATGTACCCTGCCGATTGGCATAGGCGATCATGTCCCTCCACAATCTTCTATCTACAGTGCATCGTATCAGTTCTGTTGTTGACTGTTTTCCATGCCATGACACCAATCTATCCAGTATTTTCTCTTTGTCGTCCGCGATCTCTCTTTCCTTTTATTTTGTGAGTTGCAACCAAGTATTCCAACTTTCCTCTTCTTATGATGTGCCCGAAAAATGTTGATTGCTTCTTTCTGATGTTTTTTAAGAGCTCCCTTTTTGTGTTGGCCTCTTTGAGAACTTCCTCATTGGTCTTTTTATCTGTCCAGGGAACTTTCAACATTCTTCTGAGAAATCCCATCTCTGTGGCCTCTAATCGTCTTTTCATTTGTTTGTCTACTGTCCATGATTCGCTTCCATAGGTCAGAATTGGTTCTATATAGCACCGATGAACTCTCTTTCTCATTTTTATTGACATAGATTTGTTGCATAAGATATTTTTCATTTTCTGAAATGCTATTTTGGCCTGAGCTATTCTGCTTTTTATTTCTGTCGTGCATCTCCCATCTGATGTAATTATTGTGCCCAAGTATTTGAAACGTTGTACTTGTTTCAGGTTTGTCTCGTTTATTTTTATGCTGCATGATGGTGATGATTGTTTCTTCGATATAACCATTACTTCAAGGTACCAGTTAAATTACCAGTAGTAGGTCAAATTACCAGTAGTATAACTGTTAATAATACATCCAGTAGTATAACTGTTAATAATACCTCCAGAAGTATAACTGTCAATGCTAACTCCAGCAGTATAACTGTTAATAATAGCTCCAATAGTATAACTGTTAATAATACCTCCAGCAGTATAACTGTTAATAATACCTCCAATAGTATAACTGTTAATAATACCTCCAGCAGTATAACTGTTAATGCTAACTCCAGCAGTATAACTGTCAATGCTAACTCCAGCAGTATAACTGTCAATGCTAACTCCAGCAGTATAACTGTCAATGCTAACTCCAGCAGTATAACCGTTAATAATACCTCCAGCAGTATAACTGTCAATGCTAACTCCAGCAGTATAACTGTTAATAATACCTCCAGCAGTATAACTGTCAATGCTAACTCCCGCAGTATAACTGTTAATAATACCTCCAGTAGTATAACTGTTAATAATACCTCCAATAGTATAACTGTTAATGCTAACTCCAGCAGTATAACTGTTAATAATACCTCCAGTAGTATAACTGTTAATAATACCTCCAGCAGTATAACTGTCAATGCTAACTCCAGCAGTATAACTGTTAATAATACCTCCAGCAGTATAACTGTTAATGCTAACTCCAGCAGTATAACTGTCAATGCTAACTCCAGCAGTATAACTGTTAATAATACCTCCAGCAGTATAACTGTTAATGCTAACTCCAGCAGTATAACTATTAATAATACCTCCAGCAGTATAACTATTAATAATACCTCCAGAAGTATAACTGTTAATGCTAACTCCAGCAGTATAACTGTTAATAATACCTCCAGAAGTATAACTATTAATAATACCTCCAGAAATATAACTATTAATAATACCTCCAGCAGTATAACTATTAATAATACCTCCAGCAGTATAACTATTAATAATACCTCCAGAAGTATAACTGTTAAAGCTAACTCCAGCAGTATAACTGTTAATAATACCTCCAGCAGTATAACTGTTAATGCTAACTCCAGCAGTATAACTATTAATAATACCTCCAGCAGTATAACTATTAATAATACCTCCAGAAGTATAACTGTTGATGCTAATTCCAGCAGTATAACTGTTAATAACACCTCCAGAAGTATAACTTTTAATGCTAACTCCAGCAGTATAACTGTTAATAATACCTCCAGAAGTATAATTATTAATAATACCTCCAGCAGTATAACTGTTAATAATACTTCCAGCAGTATAACTGTTAATAATACCTCCAGCAGTATAACTGTTAATAATACCTCCAGCAGTATAACTGTTAATAATACCTCCAGAAGTATAACTGTTAATAATACCTCCAGCAGTATAACTTTTAATGCTAACTCCAGCAGTATAACTGTTAATAATACCTCCAGCAGTATAACTATTAATAATACCTCCAGCAGTATAACTGTTAATGCTAACTCCAGCAGTATAACTGCTAATAATACCTCCAGAAGTATAACTATTAATAATACCTCCAGCAGTATAACTGTTAATAATACCTCCAGCAGTATAACTGTTAGTAATACCTCCAGAAATATAACTGTTAATAATACCTCCAGCAGTATAACTGTTAATAATACCTCCAAAAGTATAACTGTTAATAATACCTCCAGCTGTATAACCTTATAATACCTCCAGAAGTATAACTGTTAATAATACCTCCAGCAGTATAACTGTTAATGCTAACTACAGCAGTATAACTGTTAATAATACCTCCAGTAGTATAACTTAATAATACCTCCAGCAGTATAACTGTTAATGCTAACTCCAGCAGTATAACTGTTAATAATACCTCCAGTAGTATAACTTAATAATACCTCCAGCAGTATAACTGTTAATGCTAACTCCAGCAGTATAACTGTTAATAATACCTCCAGTAGTATAACTTAATAATACCTCCAGCAGTATAACTGTTAATGCTAACTCCAGCAGTATAACTGTTAATAATACCTCCAGAAGTATAACTGTCAATGCTAACTTCAGCAGTATAACTGTTAATAATACCTCCAGCAGTATAACTGTTAATAATACCTCCAGAAGTATAACTGTTAATTGACAACTACCACAAGAGACGCTACTCTCGCTACTCCACTAATCTTACCACAAAGCAATGATCCCCTAATGTAAGAACATAACTAGAACTTTCCCGAATTACAATGGAGATAACATCGCAAATGTGCAACAATAATTAGAACAGGTGTGTTATAACTACTAATGATAAAAAATACAATTATATTTGTTACAATTCTAAAGGAAAGATAAATTGGTAGTGGCTACGACCTAGATAGATAGATACTGACCATCCCAAAAATTGAATTTCGTGCAGAATCTGGCCGCCATCCACTTAAACTATATAAACATCATGCCGATAACAAACGATCGTTATGAGGCAATACCACATACCTGATATCACACGCACGTGACCCAGTATATATGATCTGTTATTTCACATATCATAAATGGTAACTTTCTATCATCATCATCAACATGTCGCATTTCAACTCTCTTGTACATCTACCATTTGAGGTTAACAATGTTCCCAGATATTTAAATTCATTTACCTGCTTTAATATTGTTCCACTTGTCTTTATTGTGCATTGCGGTGATGTCTTTTTCTTTGTTGCTATAATTACGTTTGTGAATTGTTTATATTTTCTTCCACATTTTGTGAACTTATTTTTCTAATATTTCTTCTTGTTTCCCTGTTTCATATTTTGATATATTATTTTTGTGTTATTTATCTGTAGTTCTTGAACTAACATGTATACATTGTGACACAGCATATTGCATGGCTGCACCGCACGATAATGGAATATTCCATTTTCAGCGGGAGTTTGTTATGGTAAAAATAATTTGCAACTTTTTAAGAGAAACCCGGGAACAGCGCGTTCATGGCGTGCTAATCTAATGTGACAAAGTAATATGTCGACGCGAACTGCTACAGGTGGTCTATGTGCTGTTATTGAGTTATTCAGTTATTTGCATTCATTGCATTGTCCGAGCATGTCCATAGGTGCTCAGATCCCCTCCTCAGCAAGTCTCGAAGTGTCCAGCGACTGACGACTCCAGTTCTATGTTGGTTGATAAGTCTTCTTACACGGCCACTAAGTTTCTCGTTTCTGGCTGTGCCCATCTTAACTCCCATCTCTGTCATCCGAAGGAGTGACGTGGATGCATGGATGTCGAAGTCCTGTGCCCTTCCCACATCTCGGAGAGAATTGATTACGTCCGTCCGAACCATTGGCTGACCGTCCTCAATGAAAGCACAACTAGTCAACCTGTCCGCTCATTTCTCCATTTTCCCGCATGTCCTTTGATGCAGACAAAGGTGACCCTACGTATTTTTGACTCCGGCAATGACTCTACCCATTGCCTACGTACAGAGTCCACCTCCACATGTGATGCACTTGTTGCTATTGATATTGGATCGACTTCAGGACATTAGAGTATATAGGAAAAAAAGGACAACAGGTCAATAACACCATATGCCAAATACACCACTTATCACTAACACCATATTCCCCATACGTTACTTGTCACTAACACCATATTCCCTATACACCACTTGTCACTAACACCATATTCCCTATACACCACTTGTCACTAATACCATACTTCCTATATGCCACATGTAACTAACATCATATTCCCCATACAAAACTTGTCACTAACACCATATTCCCTATACGCCACTTGTCACTAACACCATATTCCCTATACGCCACTTGTCACTAACACCATATTCCCTATACACCACGTGTCACTAACACCATATTCCCCATACACCACTTGTGACTAAGACCATATTCCCTATACACCTCTTGGCGTGACGGAACTATTTACTTTTACTTACATAAGAATATTTACGATATCTACTCCAGGCACTGACAGCTCTAGACACACAAGTGTAGATTCAAATCTTGTGAGATAAGACGCAAAACGGGAAACAAAACTAGAACGAATCGTGTTTTTTTTTTTTTTTTTTGTTTTTATCAAACAGCAATAACTTTATGGACTGTCTACCGGCCCAGTCCTCCTCAATGACTCCGGAACACTGTCTACAGGTCCAGTCCTCCTCAATGACTCCAGAACACTGTCAAGAGGCCCAATCCTCCTCAATGACTCCAGAACACTGTCTACAGACCCAGTCCTCCTCAATGACTCCGGAACACTGTCTACAGGTCCAGTCCTCCTCAATGACTCCAGAACACTGTCTACAGGTCCAGTCCTCCTCAATGACTCCAGAACACTGTCTACAGACCCAATCCTCCTCAATGACTCCAGAACACTGTCAAGAGGCCCAATCCTCCTTAATGACTACAGAACACTGTCTACGGGCGCAGTCCTCCTCAATGACTCCGGAACACTGTCTACAGACCCAATCCTCCTTAATGACTCCAGAACACTGTCTAAAGATCCCAATCCACCTCAATGACTCCAAAACACTGTCTACAGACCCAGTCCTCCTCAATGACTCCAGAACACTGTCTACAGGCCCAATCCTCCTCAATGACTCCAGAACACTGTCTAAAGACCCAATCCACCTCAATGACCCCAGAACACTGTCTACAGAACCAATCCTCCTCAATGACTCCAGAACACTGTCTACAGGCCCAATCCTCCTCAATGACTCCAGAACACTGTCTACAGGCCCAATCCTCCTCAATGACTCCAGAACACTGTCTACAGACCCAGTCCTCCTCAATGACTCCAGAACACTGTCTACAGGTCCAGTCCTCCTCAATGACTCCAGAACACTGTCTACAGGTCCAGTCCTCCTCAATGACTCCAGAACACTGTCTACAGACCCAATCCTCCTCAATGACTCCAGAACACTGTCTAGAGGCCCAATCCTCCTCAATGACTCCAGAACACTGTCTACGGGCGCAGTCCTCCTCAATGACTCCAGAACACTGTCTACAGACCCAATCCTCCTCAATGTCTGCAGAACACTGTCTACAGGTCCAATCCTCCTCAATGACTCCAGAACACTGCCTACAGGCCCAATCCTCCTCAATGACTCCAGAACACTGTCTACAGACCCAGTCCTCCTCAATGACTCCAGAACACTGTCCTCCTCAATGACCCCAGAACACTGTCTACAGGCCCAGTCCTTCTTAATGACTCCAGAACACTGTCTACAGGCCCAGTCCTTCTTAATGACTCCAGAACACTGTCTACAGGCCCAGTCCTTCTTAATGACTCCAGAACACTGTCTACATGCCCAGTCCTTCTTAATGACTCCAGAACACTGTCTACATGCCCAGTCCTTCTTAATGACACCAGAAAACTGTCTACAGGCCCAGTCCTTCTTAATGACTCCAGAACACTGTCTACAGGCCCAGTCCTTCTTAATGACTCCAGAACACTGTCTACAGGCCCAGTCCTTCTTAATGACTCCAGAACACTGTCTACAGGCCCAGTCCTTCTTAATGACACCAGAACACTGTCTACAGGCCCAGTCCTCCTTAATGACACCAGAACACTGTCTACAGGCCCAGTCCTTCTTAATGACTCCAGAACACTGTCTACAGGCCCAGTCCTTCTTAATGACACCAGAACACTGTCTACAGGCCCAGTCCTCCTTAATGACACCAGAACACTGTCTACAGGCCCAGTCCTTCTTAATGACTCCAGAACACTGTCTACAGGCCCAGTCCTCCTCAATGACACCAGAACACTGTCTACAGGCCCAGTCCTTCTTAATGACTCCAGAACACTGTCTACAGGCCCAGTCCTCCTTAATGACACCAGAACACTGTCTACAGGCCCAGTCCTTCTTAATGACTCCAGAACACTGTCTACAGGCCCAGTCCTCCTTAATGACACCAGAACACTGTCTACATGCCCTTGAAGGACTACAAGCACATAAAAGGTCTCTGTGTGCACGTATATGTTGTAACAGAATACATGTGTCTACGTATATGCATGTGTGTATACGTGTATGTATATGAATGGATATGTTAATATAGATGTGTATCTCTTCCACTTGTGAAGTAGACTACTACTTGCCTTATTTATCTGTGTGTGTTTGCATTGATGTGCGTATGCATGTATGTGTGTAGACATGTATGTATGTATGTGGGCATGTGTGTAGGCAGTATTGTGTGAAAACATGTTTATATGTGCTTGTATGTGTGTAAGCGTGTATGTGTGCATATATATGTGTGCAGGCATTAATGTGTGTGGGAGCCGCGATAGTTCAGTGGTTAGTGAACTGGACTACAAAGGACAAGAGGTAGGGTTCGATCCCAACCGACGGCTTCCGGTTCACCCAGCCTTTAATGGGTACCGGATTTTTTTTCTGGGAAAGTAAAGCGGCACGGGCGCTATACGGACCACGTTACCCCAAAAATCATGTGCTGAAGGTCTGTAAAATGTATGGTTACTAATGCTATATTCCCCATACGCCACCTGACGTGATGGGGGTACTTTACTATATATATGTGTGTGCATATATGTGTGTAGGCATGTATGTGTGTGCATATAAGTGTGGGCATATTTTGTATAGGCACGTATGATTGCAGGCATGTAAGTGTGTAGGCATTTATGTGTGTAGACATATAAGTGTGTAGGCATATATGTGGGTAGACATGTATAGTTATGGCCAGTGGACGGCCCGGTATCACTGCAAACGAATTAAAATGCATAATTTCTCAACCGCCCGTGCCAGTGAAATCACTCGAATTAAAACGCATCTCATTGAAGGATCCAAACAAAGAAAGGCAGCTGCAGTCCCCATCATAGCAGCTACAGCACACGCCAAAATACATAAGGTGTGACCGCACTGAGAGGTGAATGCAGCCAGTGTCCTCCGTTATATGATATTATCATACATCGTGAGCAATCGGAATATCGAAACATCATCCGGAAGAAAAACACAGCTCACGGTGTGCACAGAGCACTAAACTCAGTAGCTCCTAAAACTATTCACTGGCATGTATGTGTGTATGAGTGTATGTGTGTGTGTGTTAGCGTGCGTACGTGCGTGCCCTGCGTATATATGGCGACTGACAATAGTTTGCATCTTAAGGGCAGATGAATTTAAAAAAAAAAAAAAAAAAACTCGTGGCAAGCCACTTGAGACGAGTTACAAGAAAAGCCGTGCGGTCTGTGATAGCATCATTCTCTTGATGAGGGCCAGTCGTCTTTGGTGTAAGTCCGGGATGTCCCCACTACTTCAGTATATATCAGTATGTGTATGGGAATGTGAAGAGAGAGAGAGAGAGAGAGAGAGAGAGAGAGTGAGAGATGGATGGATGCATGGATGGGTAGGTGGGTGGGTGGGTGGATGGATGGATGGATGGATGGATGGATGCATGCATGGATGGGTAGGTGGGTGGGTGGGTGGGTGGATAGATGGATGGTGGATGCATGCATGGATGGGTAGGTGGATGGATGGATGGTGGATGCATGCATGGATGGGTAGGTGGATGGATGGATGGATGGATGGTGGATGCATGCATGGATGGGTAGGTGGATGGATGGATGGATGGATGGATGAGTGGATGGATGGGTGGGTGGATGGATGGATGAATGGATGGGTGGGTGGATGGATGGGTGGATGGATGCATTGATGGGTGGATGGATGGCTGGATGCATGGATGGGTGGGTGGGTGGATGCATGGATGGATGGATACTTGCATGGATGGGTGGGTGGATGGATTGATGGATTGGCTGGATGGATGGGTGGGTGGATGGATGGGTGGGTGGATGGATGGATGGATCGGTGGGTGGATGGATGGGTGGGTGGATAGGTGGGTGGGTGGATGGATTGGTGGGTGACTTGATGGATGGGTGGATGGATGGATGGATGGATGGGGTGGTTGGATGGATGGATGGGTGGGTGGGTGGATAGATGGATGGGTGGGTGGGTGGGTGTGTGGATGGATGGGTGGGTGGATGGATCGGTGGGTGGGTGGATCGGTGGGTGGGTGGATGGATGGGTTGATGGATGGATGGATGTGTGGATGGTTGGGTGCATGAATGGATGGATGGGTGGGTGGATGGGTGGATGGATGGGTGGGGGGTGGATAGATAGATGGATGGGTGAATGGGTGGGTGGATGGATGAGTGGATGGATGGATGGGTGGGTGGCTGGATGGATGTGTGGGTGAATGGATGGAAGGGTGGGTTTAGATGGGTGGATGGATGGATGGATGGATGGATGGATGAATAGAAGAGATGTAGAGATCTTCTTATTTCCTTCCTCATCTGCCTGTCAGCATTGATGGCAGATATCATTTGTGATGTTTAGCTTTTTCTTTTTATCTCTCCCGCTGTTTCCTCGCGTTTCTAATATTCTATCAATCCAGCTTTTTCGTCGACCTTTAGGTCTGGTGTTCTCACGACGTTTATTGAAGGCTTGTTATGTTTAAGATGTAAAGATGAATGGATCAATTAAAAAAAAACGATAGAATGAAAACTGAATGATAGAATGAATGATGAAATATTGAAAGAATGAAGAAATAATGAATTAATTAATGAATGAATGAATGAATGAAATAACATGACACTGATTGTTAAAATGTAAGAATTGATGGGCGGAACAGATGTAGAAAAGAATGACTGGATGGATGGATGGATGGATGGATGGATGGATGGATGGATGGATGGATGGATGGATGGATGGATGGATGGATGGATGGATGGATGGATGGATGGATGGATGGATGAATGAATGAATGAATGAATGAATGAATGAATGAATGAATGATACAGAAAAGTATGGATGGAAGAATTAATTGACCCGAGGCACATGTATGGATCGATAGTTGGACGGACGGATAGAACAGATGTATACAATACAGAATGAATGAATGATACAAATATAACAATCATGAATGAGATAGCGAAATGATCTGACACTGATATAGGAACGTAATGATAGACAGATATAAGATTAGTTAGGCAGACACCAATGGATACATGGACATACACGTAGGAGACTGTTCAGTAGACCCCCACAACAATACAAACAACCAATATGAGATTCTGAAACTTACCATATCTATCCCTCTTGGATTTCATATTCTGCTTCTCGTACTCGTGAAGAACATGACTTCCGGAAGTCGCGTCACTTCTGACGCTCAGCTTCGTGTATTGTCCATCACTGGCAGAGGAGCGTCTAATTTCCAGAAAGCTATCCGATTTTTCTTCGTCAGATTTTACTTCAAGCACTGTCTGACTGTGCTCCCTGCCAAACGTCTGATTGCATAGAGTCTGCGGCACTTGTGGTGATTTCAGTTTAGCTTCATGAGAATTGTTATGCTCCGGTACTTTATTTATTTGCTTAGTTCTGTATTTTGAATCTGATTTGAGATTCACACCGCCATTTTGGGAAGACGATCTGTTTAAAGAAGCTATTGTCTTAGATACATTATTCTCTGAAAGATCGAGGCACAATTTTGGAGAACTATTACTGTTAGGCACTAAATTTCCATTCGTCACTTCATTCATACTACGAAATTCAAGTAACGTCCATGACACATTATTTGTAAAATCATCTTCATCAACATCACTGTTATACCCCGACTTCAGCTTTTCAGAAGAGTTAGAAATTATATTTTTTCTCTGGTTTTTATTCCCTGCGTGCCCATTTTGAATTATGTTGTCCTGTGTCGGGTGAGGAAACTTGAAAGGGCTGGTGTCCGTGGATGTTCTGTCATCGATGGAAGGTGAGGGTGCATTTGTGACATCCTCCCACGAGTCTTCGTTCCAATTCATTTCTAGAGACAGAAAGCAAATAACAAATTAAAACAACAGAAAATCAACAGATTATTTTAAAATAAAACAGATTAAAAACAACACAATATAAACAACAGATTATAAACAACACAATATAAACAGATTATAAACAACAGATTATAAACCGATTATAAAGAACAGATTATAAACCGATTATAAACAACAGATTATAAAGAACAGATTATAAACCGAGTATAAGGAACAGATTATAAACAACAGATTATAAATAACAGAATATAAACAAATGAATATAAACAACAACAATTATAAAAGTGTTATCATTATGAAGCATTCTTCTAAGCAAATACTGATGATAGTATCATCATCATCAATTACCATGTCTGCTGGTGTAGGTGATCATGTCTCTCCACAAATTTTGATCTCGACAGTTATTTATCATTTCTGTTGTTGACCTTCTGCCAAGCCATTCTCTTAAGCTGTCTGGTATCTTTTCTCTTTGCTTCCCTCTATCTCTTCGTCCCTCAATTTTCCCAGTTGTTACAATATATTCCAGTTGTTCTCTTCTCATTACATGGCCATAAAATGATGATTGTTTCTCCCTAATATTGGAAATTAGCTCTCTGTTTGAACGTTTTCATTACTCTTCTTAGCTGTCCATGGTATTCTCAACATTTTTTTCTGTAAAACCACATTTCTACAGCCTCCAGTGATTTTCTTCACTGTTGTCCTATTGTCCATGATTAACATCCATATGTTAAGACTGGCTCTACATAACATTTATGAACACTTTTCTTGTTTATATTATCAAAATTGGATTGCACAGTATCTTCCTCATTTTTTGGAAAGCTGCTTTTGCCTAAGCTATTCTGCATCTCACCTCTGTTGTACATCTACCATTTGAGGTTAACAATGTTCCGAGAAAATTTATATTCATTTACCTGTTTTAATATTGTTCCACTTGTCTTTATTGTGTATTGCGGTGATGTCTTTTTCTTTGTTGTTACCATCACTTCTTTCTTTTTGCTATTAAGGCTGAGTCCTTTATTTTTTTCCTTTTCTTCACTATAGTGCGAGGAACCGAGATAGCTCAGTGGTTAATGAACTGGCCTACAAAGGACAAGAGGTAGGGTTCGACCCCAACCGACGGTTTCCGGGTTCACCCAGCCTTAAATGGGTACCGGATTTTTTCTGGGAAAGTAAAGCGGCACGGGCGTAATACCGACCACATTACCCCAAAAATCATGTGCTGAAGGTCTGTAAAATGTATGGTCACTAACACCATATTCCCTATACGCCACTTGGCGTGCCGGGCCACTAACACCATATTCCCTATACGCCACTTGGCGTGCCGGGCCACTAACACCATATTCCCTATACGCCACTTGGCGTGCCGGGCCACTAACACCATATTCCCTATACGCCACTTGACTGTAGAAATGTGCTTTTTTACAGAAGAATGTTGAAAATACCATGGACAGCTAAGAAGAGTAATGAAAACGTTCTGAAAGAGGCCAAAGCAGAAAGAGACCTAATGTCCAATATTAGGAAGAAACATATATATATAATATATTAATCTTCAACATAAATATTAAACCAGTATATTAATTTTCAACTTAAATAACAAATCTTAAATCTTCAACTCAAATATTAAACCAGTATATTAATTTTCAACTCAAATATTAAACCATTATATCCATCCTCAGCTCAAATATTAAATCAGCATATTAATCTTAAAGAATATACAGAGAATGGAAAGAAGAGAAAGGTGATATAGAAGAGGAAATGAGATGAAGATGATGATGTTGGTGATGATTTCTGGGAAGCGGTGGGAAAGGGGGGGGGGATATAAGAATAAGAAGAGGGTTTTGATGAAGATGACAAGAAGGAATAAGAGAAAGCTTAGGAGAATTAAAAGAGAAAGAAAAATAAAGATTAGGAGAATAAGGAGCGGAGAAGAAGACATAAGAATGGCAATAATAAAAATGGGGACGGAGAGGGAGAGAGAGGAGGAAAGAGAGAGGGAGGGGAGAGAGAGGGAAAAAAGATAGAGAGAGAAAGAGAGAGAGAGGGGAGAGAAAGATAGAGAGGGGGAGCGAGAAAGATACAGAGAGAGGAGAGAGGAGCAAAGACAGAGGGAGAGGAGACAGGCGAGTGAGAGAGAGAAAGATAGAGAGGGGGAGAGAGAAAGATACAGGGAGGGCAGAGAGACAGGGAGAGAGAGGGAGAGAGAGGGAGAGAGAGAGAAAGATACAGAGAGAGAGAGAAAGATACAGAGAGGGGAGAGAGACAGGGAGAGAGAAAGATACAGAGAGGGGGAGAGAGAAAGATAGATAGAAATTTTTATCCAGATCGTGTTTCGATATTCCGATTGCTTACAATGAATGTTGACATCATATGACGAAGAACAGTTACGTTGCGTTCACTTTCAGTGCCGCTTGGCCTTATGTCTTATGGCGTGTGCTGTAGCTGATATTATAGGGTTTGCAGTTGTTTTTCTTTGTTTTAAACTTTCAATGAGATCAATGCCAGACCTGGACCCTAGATTCAAGAACAATAAGAAAAATAACTTCTACAGAGATCAAATGTGTTAGACGAATGACAGGAAACAGTATGAGAGATAAGATCAGAAATTAAGAACTGAGAAAAAAGCTAGGAATAGCCCCCGCCATATAATATATAAGGAAACGACAGATAAAATGGTTTGGCCACGTGACAAGGCAGAAAGAACAAAACACAACACAACGAGCTTTCAACAAACGTTGTGAGAACACCAGACCCAAGGGTCGACCACGAAAAAAGATGTATCGATGGAATATTAGAAGCACTAGGAAACATAACAGCAGCAGAGGCGAACAGAAGAGCAAAAGACTGCAAATTATATCTCCCCTCGACGCTGAAAGGCAAATAAGGAAGGAAAGAAGGAGAAGAAGAATGAGATCAGATGTTAATTCGGATAATTCCACTAGCACGGGCGGTTGAGCTGTTATAGATTTTAAACCGTTTGCAGTGATACCGGGGCCTTTTGACTAACTAAAGCTGCTAGTTCTTCCCAGTTATCACAATATGTTACCGCTGTTCTCTTCTCAATACATGATCAAACAATTATTATTAGTAATGATAATAGTCAAATCGACAAAAAGAAAAAAAGTTGAAATAAGCCAGTTCTTAAATTAGTTTGGGGACTTGTTGGTCTCTAGGCAAGACGCCGGCATCGAGATAGAGAGGTTGTGGGTTCAAATCCCGGCTGGACCAGTTAGGATTTTTATTTATGATTTCTCTCTGCGGCAACCACCCCTGGTCTCAGCAGCGAGACCCGGCTTGAAACGTCAATTACTCATGGAGGGGAAAGAATATGAGTACCATTAAAGTCGAAGTTGTATGCCTGTGCGGCGAGGGACCCCTGTGCACACGACCGCCAGGGAAAACCGGATTAACGGTCAAAATTCAGTTCCTAGTCTTTAGGGACTTCGTCAGAGGTGAAAGTTGGCGACCCCCCCCCCAAAAAAAAATAAATAAATAAAGTTATAGACACACAATCCCATGTATGCGCAGTGTGTATAGTAATATCAACATGTCTACAGGCGAGGTAGGAACGAATATAAAGTAGAGTATAAATGTTTATTGACCAACCGCTATTTCAGTGCTAACTAATTTATTCGTTTCACTGATCACCGATCACATAGTCGCGGAAAATAAAGAATTGAAAAGGGATCTATTGAATAGTGAAGTATGATCGGTTCAATATACGATAGATATATATATATATATATATATATATATGGTTATGGAATGTCTCGGTACCTGTGCAAACGAATTAAAATCAATATTTACACAAAATATAATGCAATGTCAATGAGACGGGTTCAAACCTGTATGTCAGCGGATCACATAACACAGTTGTCTTTTCTTTTCAGTAGGAACCGAATATTAAGGAAGTCGCCGAGAGCCAAATACCGTGAACAAATTGAGCCATTATAAAGGTAAAGTAAAGAGTCCTGTCACGCCAAGTGGCGTATAGGGAATATGGTGTTAGTGACCCGTCACGCCAAGTGGCGTATAGGGAATATGGTGTTAGTGACCCGTCACGCCAAGTGACGTATAGGGAATATGGTGTTAGTGACTATAAATTTTACAGACCTTCAGCACATGATTTTTGGGGTAATGTGGTCGGTATTACGCCCGTGCCGCTTTACTTTCCCAGAAAAAAAGCCGGTACTCGTTTAAGGCTGGGTGAACCCGGAAGCCGTCGGTTGGGATCGAACCCTACCTCTTGTCCTTTGTAGTCCAGTTCACTAACTACAGAGCTATCACGGCTCCATCCTGTGCATGTGTTCCTTTTTTATTTATTTCTTTATTTTTAGCTCAGGAAATGGAGTCTATTTTAGTTTTCAAATGAACCACAAGGTCCTACCAAAACAGCTTTGGGGGCCGCTTATGCACTTCTATACCGCGAGCCGTATGCTGCCAATAACTAAGAGTGATAATTGGGCCGGATCAAACAAATTTGAGACGGGGTAAAAAAGCAGATAAGAGACATTTAGGTAAATCAATCTAAGAGATGAACCTCTACAGAGATGAAATGTGTTAGACGAATGACAGGAAGCAGCCTGAGAGATAAGATCAGAAATGAAGAACTGAGAAAAAAAGCAAGGAATAGCCACCGCCATAGAATATATAAGGAAACAACAGATAAAATGGTTTGGCCACGTGACAAGGCAGAAAGAACAAAACACAACACAACGAGCCTTCAACAAACGTGAGAACACCAGACCCAAGGGTCGACCACGTAAAAGATGGGTCGATGGAATATTAGAAGCACTAGGAAACATAACAGCAGCAGAGGAAAACAGAAGAGCAAAAGACCGCAAATTATATCTCCCCTCGACGCTGAAAGGCAGATGAGGAAGGAAAGCAGAAGAATCTAAGAGAGCCCATTTTGGAAATAAACGTATACCTGTGTTCTTTTATAAAGCCCGCGAAAGCTCAGTGGTTAGGGAACTCGCCTACAAAAGACAAGATGTTGGGTTTCGATCCTGATCAACGGCTAATTTCATCGTCATAATCAAGTACCATGCCTGCTGGCGTAGGTGATCATGTCTCTCCACAACTTTTGATCACGACAATTATTTATTATTTATGTTGTTGACCTTCTGCCAAGCCATTCTCTTAAGCTGTCTGGTTTCTTTTCTCTTTTCTTCCCTCTATCTTTTCCTCCCTCAATTTTCCCAGTTGTTACAATATACTCCAGTTGTTCCCTTCTCATTACATGGCCAAAAAATGATGATTGTTTCTGCTTTGTGTTGGAAGTTATATCTCTTTTTGCTTTGGCCTCTTTCTGAACGTTTCCATTACTCTTCTTAGCTGTCCGTGGTATTCTCAACATTCTTCTGTAAAACCACATTTCTACAGTCTATAGTGATTTTCTTATCTGTTGTCATATTGTCCATGATTCACATCCATATGTTCACCCAACCGTAAATAGGGACCGGAGTATTTTCTTGAAAAGCTAAGCGGCACTGGCGACCACATTTCTCCACAAATTAGGTGTTGAGGGTTTGTAAAAAGGAGGTATGTTTACATCATCACCATCATATTCTATACCGGTTGGCGTAGGTGATCATGTCCCTCCACAATCTTCTATCTACAGCGCATCGTATCAGTTCTGTTGTTGACTGTTTTCCATGCCATGACACCAAGCTATCCAGTATTTTCTCTCTTTGTCGCCCGCGATTTCTCTTTCCTTTTATTTTGCCAGTTGTAACCAAGTATTCCAACTTTCCTCTTCTCATGATGTGCCCGAAAAATGTTGATTGTTTCTTTCTGATGTTTTTTAAGAGCTCCCTTTTTGTGCTGGTTGATGTTTACAGCAGGCGGAAAAAATTACAAATAATCTTCGAAATGATTCGGATCATGTATTGTTCTTTGTTTTTTCTTTCTGTTGTTGCCTGTTTGTCATTTTTTTCTGAGTGCGGTAAACCTCTTCCTCTGAATTGATTCGCTGAATTATCGCCTCGGACGTTTCGCTCTAGAAGAATATTCATTTATTATTATTTGTGTCCAGGTCTGTAAAAATAAGGTCACTAACCAACCAATTTCCGAAACGCCACGTAGCGTGACTGGGCTCTTTTCTTTCTTGTTTATGTCCTATTGTGGGGGACTGGTTGGTCGCGAGGCAAGACGTCGGCCTGGAGACAGTGAGGTTGAGAGTTCAATTCCCGGCTGAAACAGTTGGTGTTTGTATTTTGTAATTTCTCTCTGTGGTAACCACCCCTGGTCGTAACCACCCCTGGTCTCAGCAGGGAGAGGCCCGGCTTGAAACTGGTCTCAGCAGGGAGAGGCCCGGCTTGAAACTGGTCTCAGCAGGGAGAGGCCCGGCTTGAAACTGGTCTCAGCAGGGAGAGACCCATCTTGAAACTGGTCTCAGCAGGGAGAGGCCCGGCTTGAAACTGGTCTCAGCAGGGAGAGGCCCGGCTTGAAACTGGTCTCAGCAGGGAGAGGCCCGGCTTGAAACTGGTCTCAGCAGGGAGAGGCCCGGCTTGAAACTGGTCTCAGCAGAGAGAGGCCCGGCTTGAAACTGGTCTCAGCAGGGAGAGGCCCGGCTTGAAACTGGTCTCAGCAGAGAGAGGCCCGGCTTGAAACTGGTCTTAGCAGGGAGAGGCCCGGCTTGAAACTGGTCTCAGCAGGGAGAGGCCCGGCTTGAAACTGGTCTCAGCAGAGAGAGGCCCGGCTTGAAACTGGTCTCAGCAGAGAGAGGCCCGGCTTGAAACTGGTCTCAGCAGGGAGAGGCCCGGCTTGAAACTGGTCTCAGCAGGGAGAGGCCCGGCTTGAAACTGGTCTCAGCAGGGAGAGGCCCGGCTTGAAACGTTAATTACTCATCGACGAAAAAAATGAGTACCTCCGAAGACGGAGTTATCTGCATGCATGGCGAGGGACCCCTGTGCACACGGCTGCCAGGGAAAAATTGATTAACACGCAAAATGTAGTTCATAGTCTCTAGGGACATCGCCAGAGGTAAAACTGGCGAACGCAAAAAAAAAATGTCCTATCGTCATTGTGACCCGAAGAAGGCACCTAGGATGAGACAGCGGTGACTGTGACCTTTAATTAAGTTTTAGTTGTGTGAACTGTCACAACTTCAAGCTCCAACGCTGCCATCGAAACATACCAATGGACCCATCAGTCTCCGACACTGCGAACTACGAAGTAGGCACTCAGGTTTGTAGATAAACACAGGCAGAAGATAGTGAGAAGCTCGAAGTACAATCAGAAACTGCGCTATCAGCAAATTTAAGTTCAATGTAAGTGTTTTATCAGTAGCGAACGACACAAATGTAATGGTATGATAATTCAGTTGTAAAAGATACGATAACAGACCGTATATGAGTATAATATGAGTGTAGTGACGCAACTTATGATGTAATTAACAAATAAATCAATATTTCAGGTAGACGGATCAATAAAACTGAACTGTATAGAGATGTAAAGAAGATCTGTATATGTGCTTTATAGAATTACACAAAAGCATTTGACAAAGTAAAGCATGTGGAAATAGTCAATATGGTAAGGAAATTAAACATTGATGGCAAAGATTAACACAAAGAAACATGTGCTTGAAACAACCTGCAGGTATAAGAATTAGCAACCAAACAGAATAGTTGCAATATGTAAAATAAGGAGTCAGACGAGGCTGTGTTCTGTCGACGTATTAATTTCACTTTACAGCGAACATATTATGAGATTAGTAGTATACAAACAAGGAAAAAAACTCAACGGTCAAAACATAAACAATCTGCGATATGCGGATGACACAGTCTTAATAAAAGAGACAGAGAATGAACTACAAGAAATGATAGACATAATAGTTAAAGAAAGCAACAAGAAAACAGTCTGAACAGTAAGAAAACAGAAGTAATGGCCATATCGAAGAAACAACCATCACCATCATGCAGCATAAAAATAAACAGGACAAATCTGAAACAAGTGCAACGCGTCAAATACTTGGGCACAATAATAACATCAATTGGAAGATGCACCACAGAAATAAAAAGCAGAATAGCGCAGGCCAAAATAGCATTTCAGAAAATTAAAAAAGTCTTATGCAACAAGTCTATATCAATAGAAGTGAGAAAGAGATCTGTGCTATATAGAGACAATTCTGTCGTATAGAAGCGAATTATGGGCACTAGACAAACAAATGAAAAGACGATTAGAGGACACAGAGATGGGATTTCTCAGAAGAATGTAAAAGTTCCCTGGACAACTAAAAAGACCAGCGAGGATGTTCTCAAAGAGGCCAACACAAAAAGGGAGCTCCAAAGAAACATCAGAAAGAAATAATCGATATGTTTCGGGCACATCATGAGAAGAGGAAAGTTGGAATACTTGGTTACAACTGGCAAAATACAGGGAAATAGAGATCACGGATGGCAAAGAGAGAAGATACTAGAAAGCTTGGTATCATGGCATGGAAAACAGTCAAGGACAGAATTAATACTATGCGCTGTGGACAGAATATTGTGGAAAGGACATTATCGCCTACCTGAACCCGTATAGCACATGATGATGATATAAATAATGACCAAACTATTCCAGAACAAACTAGAAACACGATCAACAAATAAACGACTTGCAGGATCCGATATCTCTGACACGCCCATGCCATCAGAGCAGGAACCTGCAGCCACTCTCAACGCCAGAAATAACTACAGCCATCTATAGAGCTGACAAGGCAAGCAGGCTGAAAGGAATCAATCACACAAGGATTCTGACGTTGCGAGCCGTGGCAGTTGTGGGTATAATGCTTATATCTGTCTGTAATTCGGGCAGCTGATGACATCACAAAGTTTGGGTGATTCCGGAATTTCCCTTTCAGCTGGCATGGCTTAGTAAAACTAGAGATTGCTGTGGCATTAACCCACGCTAACTAATGTCACTGTAGAAAGTGGGGGGCCTTCAGAACACTTTCGTTAGTCATACAACAACTTTGCTGAACTTAGACATCAAACCTGGTCCAACAACATAAACATACAACAAAAGTTGTGAGGTCATAGTGAAGATTTGGAGAGGATTAGAGAATTTCAAATTGCATATCCTTTTCACAACGTTACATTCATCACAGCCCGTCTAGAAGAATCTATGTCTCTATCCAGATCTCCCACAGAACGTTGCATTCAACACAGCCCATCTAAAAGAATCTATGTCTCTAGCCAGACCTCCCACAGAACGTTGCATTCAACACAGCCCATCTAAAAGAATCTATGTCTCTAGCCAGATCTCCCACAGAACGTTGCATTCAACACAGCCCATCTAAAACGATCTCTGTCTCTAGCCAGATCTCCCATAGAACGTTGCATTCACCACAGGCCGTCTGAAAGAATCTCTGTCTCTAGCCAGATCTCCCACAGAACGTTGCATTCAACACAGCCCATCTAAAACGATCTCTGTCTCTAGCCAGATCTCCCACAGAACGTTGCATTCACCACAGGCCGTCTGAAAGAATCTCTGTCTCTGGCCAGATCTCCCACTTCTTCTGTTCCAAGTTCTAGGTCTTCTACTGGTCTTAAAACTATCTTCTCCTTTGTCTGTCACTGGTGTGTCGCCCAAGAACCACCCCTTCCATTATTATTTTTTCAAGCTTGCTGCGCCTTTTGACATGGCCATAGTATTTTTGTTTTACGTATTCCCTGTAGAATGGCGTTTGTAAGCCAGTTCTTTTTCATGTTTAAATCGTTTAATATGTCTTCATTGACCTTTTTTCATGATGCGTGTTATATAAATCATCATCATCATCATCAAGTACCGGGCCTGCTGGCGTAGGTGATCATGTCTTTCCACAACTTTCGATCTCGACAGTTATTTATTATTTCTGTTGTTGACCTTCTGCCAGGCCATTCTCTTAAGCTGCTTGTTATTATTTTTCTCATTGCTTCCCTCTATCTCTTCGTCCCTCAATTTTCCCAGTTGTTACAATATATTCCAGCTGTTCTCTTCTCATTACATGGCCAAAAAACGATGATTGTTTCTTCCTAATATTGGAAATTAGCTCTCTTTTTGCTTTGGCCTCTTTCATAACGTTTTCATTACTCTTCTTAACTGTCCAAGGCACGCTCAACATTCTTCTGTAAAACCACATTTCTACAGACTCCAGTGATTTTCTTGTCTGTTGTCCTATTGTCTATGATTCGCATCCATATGTTAAGACTGGCTCTACGTAACATTTCGTAACGTAGCTCTTTTTCTATGTAAAGGATTTTCTAAATTTATTTATTTTTTGGGTGTGGGCAGCTTTGGGTGCAATTAATCAGAAAATGACACAGCGTGATCAATAGCTTCTTGATCGCAGAGAGAGACAGAGAGAGACAGAGAGAGAGAGAGAGAGAGAGAGAGAGAGAGAGAGAGAGAGAGAGAGAATAATAAATAGATATTTGATTTATAATCTTTTTTCAAAATTAGTACCCAACAATATTATGTCAAAACGTGTTATGAAACAAGAATGGCGTGCGAAGACAAGCTTTTAGTCAGATCTTTATATTGAAATAGCGCACTCAGGGCTGTATATATGTATGTACATTACTTGTAATCCCAGATAACACGAAATCAATATGTGCCCTGGTAACAGCCTGGGGTAAAGTCTAATATTAGTTTTGCTTTGTGTTATTGATGTTCAGCGCCGATCATCCCATTCAATCTAACACGATATCAGTGTTCTGTGTCTAGACATATCGTAACTTATATCTGAACCGAAGGATTGACTGGTTTAGAGTTAAGACGTCGGCCTCTGATCGAGAAGATCGGTGATTCGATTCTCACCACAGGCGGAAAGTGAATCCGTGGTTTCTTCCTGGCTTTACCCTCTCCTTGATCTCTCTCTGGGTAGTGAGATCCGATGTCTAGCCCTCTCTGGGTAGTGAGATCCGATGTCTAGCCCTCTCTGGGTAGTGAGATCCGTTGTCTAGCCCTCTCTGGGTAGTGAGATCCGATGTCTAGCCCTCTATGGGTAGTGAGATCCGATGTCTTGCCCTCTCTAGGTAGTGAGATCCGATGTCTAGCCCTCTCTGGGTAGTGAGATCCGATGTCTTGCCCTCACTAGGTAGTGAGATCCGATGTCTAGTCCTCTCTGGCTAGTGAGGTCTGAAGTCTAACCCTCTCTAGGTAGTGAGATCCGATGTCTAGACCTCTCTGGCTAGTGAGATCCGATATCTAGCCCTCTCTGGGTAGTGAGGTCTGAAGTCTAACCCTCTCTAGCTAGTGAGATTCGATGTCTAGCCCTCTCTGGGTAGTGAGATCCGATGTCTAGCCCTCTCTGGGTAGTGAGATCCGATGTCTAACCCTCTCTGGGTAGTGAGATCCGATGTCTAGCCCTCTCTGGGTAGTGAGATCCGATGTCTAGCCCTCTCTGGGTAGTGAGATCCTATGTCTAGCCCTCTCTGGGTAGTGAGATCCGATGTCTAACCCTCTCTGGGTAGTGAGATCCGATGTCTAGCCCTCTCTGGGTAGTGAGATCCGATGTCTAGCCCTCTCTGGGTAGTGAGATCCTATGTCTAGCCCTCTCTAGGTAGTGAGATCCGATGTCTAGCCCTCTCGGAAAAACGCCGAAAAACAGGATGCCCCGTGTGCACTCGCGCACGTTAAATAATCTTTGGCAGTTTAAAGTCGAAAAGAGTAGGCAAAAAAAATGACCGTTGTCCTGGTCAAAATTGTAAAGACATAACTGTGACAAACCTACTCATCCATACCGAAAACGGATATGTCGGGTCGAAAGGCGTAGATATCGCTGCTTTGTCGCAAACTAGCGACATAACACATCTACGCCCACTCAACAGGTGAACGTTAAGACGGTGAAGATATACAGGGCATAACGTCCACAAGCGCCCGTGCATGAAACAGTAAAGTATTTTATAAAGATTACTTCCCCTGTATAAGTAAACCATAACTGGCAAAGATCCTGATTTACTCCACCCCCCACCCCGGGAGCCGAAATAGCTCAGTGGTTAGTGAACTGGACTACAAAGAACAAGAGGTAGGGTTCGATCCCAACCGACGGCTTCCGGTTTCACCCGGGTGAACCACATCATCATGTGCCGAAGGTCTGTAAAGTACGTCTATCCCTAAACGTCGCATGGCGTGACGGGGAGACTTTACTTTTTGTTTCATTAAGCATATTCTTGGTCTCTTCTCTTCAACTGTAGTCTTCATGGTGTCTCGTACCTTCCCTTCATGTGTCACGGTAAGAGAAGCTTCTAGTCTCGGTTGTCTTTACAACACGCAATTTGACACGCGTGTAGATCTGCCAAAGTGTGTGCTGTTATGTCTGTAACGACTTCTACATTCCTGACTTAATACGACAGCGTGTGGGGTGGTGGTGGGTGTGTGTATATAGCTTGGTGTGCCTGCAGTTCTTTTAGTTTTGTCGTTTCAGGGTGACTCTTGATGACCTTGGTGTGTTACCACGATCTGGAGTCGCTTAGTGAGAGAGCGACAGAAGAGAGAGAAAGACAGAAAGAAAGACAGGCAGAGGGAAAGACAGGCAGAGGGAAAGACAGATATAGTAAGACAGATATAGTAAGACAGAGAGAGAGAAAAAAAGAAATGGAGACAGGGAGGAAAAAAAGAGGTAGAGAATGATCGAGAGAGAAAGAGATATAAAGAAATAGAGAGAAAGAGAGAGATGGAAGTCTAGCTAGAGAGAGATACAAACATCAAGTGAAGGACAGAGAGAGAGATAGACGTCTAGCTAGAAAGAGATACAAACACCAAGTGAAGGACAGAGAGAGAGAGAGAGAGAGATAGACGTCTAGCTAGAGAGAGATACAAACATCAAGTGAAGGACAGAGAGAGAGAGATAGACGTCTAGCTAGAGAGAGATACAAACATCAAGTGAAGGACAGAGAGAGAGAGAGACAAACGTCTAGCTAGAGAGAGATACAAACATCAAGTGAAGGACAGAGAGATAGAGATAGACGTCTAGCTAGAGAGAGATACAAACATCAAGTGAAGGACAGAGAGAGAGAGAGAGAGAGAGATAGGCGTCTAGCTAGAGAGAGATACAAACATCAAGTGAAGGACAGAGAGAGAGAGAGAGATAGACGTCTAGCTGGAGAGAGATACAAACATCAAGTGAAGGACATAGAGAGAGATAGACGTCTAGCTAGAAAGAGATACAAACACCAAGTGAAGGACAGAGAGAGAGATAGACGTCTAGCTAGAGAGAGATACAAACACCAAGTGAAGGACAGAGAGAGAGATAGGCGTCTAGCTAGAGAGAGATACAAACACCAAGTGAAGGACAGAGAGAGAGAGAGATAGGCGTCTAGCTAGAGAGAGATACAAACATCAAGTGAAGGACAGAGAGAGAGATAGGCGTCTAGCTAGAGAGAGATACAAACATCAAGTGAAGGACAGAGAGAGAGAAAGACGTCTAGCTAGAGAGAGATACAAACATCAAGTGAAGGACAGAGAGAGAGAGAGAGATAGGCGTCTAGCTAGAGAGAGATACACACATCAAGTGAAAGACAGCACCATTACCAGGAATGTCTGTCCAGTAATGTCTGTCCCCAGCTATTCAACAACAGCACCACTACCAGGAATGTCTATCCAGTAATGTCTGTCCCCAGCTATTCAATAACAGCACCACTACCAGGAATGTATGTCCAGTAATGTCTGTCCCCAGTTATACAACAACAGCATCACTACCAGGAATGTCTGTCCCCAGTTATACAACAACAGCATCACTACCAGTAATGTCTGTCCCCAGTTATACAACAACAGCACCACTACCAGTAATGTCTGTCCCTAGTTATACAACAACAGCACCACTACCAGGAATGTCTGTCCCCAGTTATACAACAACAGCACCACTACCAGGAATGTCTGTCCCCAGTTATACAACAACAGCATCACTACCAGGAATGTCTGTCCCCAGTTATACAACAACAGCACCACTACCAGTAATGTCTGTCCCCAGTTATACAACAACAGCACCACTACCAGGAATGTCTGTCCCCAGTTATACAACAACAGCACCACTACCAGGAATGTCTGTCCCCAGTTATACAACAACAGCATCACTACCAGTAATGTCTGTCCCCAGTTATACAACAACAGCACCACTACCAGTAATGTCTGTCCCCAGTTATACAACAACAGCACCACTACCAGTAATGTCTGTCCCCAGTTATACAACAACAGCACCACTACCAGGAATGTCTGTCCCCAGTTATACAACAACAGCACCACTACCAGGAATGTCTGTCCCCAGTTATACAACAACAGCACCACTACCAGGAATGTCTGTCCCCAGTTATACAACAACAGCACCACTACCAGTAATGTCTGTCCCCAGTTATACAACAACAGCACCACTACCAGTAATGTCTGTCCCCAGTTATACGAAGTCTGTAAAGGTGGATGAGCCGCAAGAATTAGAAATGATGAACGGCTCAGAAAAGGAAAACAATCAACGTGTGTGGTACACAACAGGGGTATTCTGAGCCCGGAAGTTAAATAAGGCTGACCAGCAAGAAAGAGATAGGAACCTCATCTTGTATAGCTAAAATGAGAGCCATGAAGAGCAATTTGAAAAAAAGATTCAAAACAACAATAAAAAAAACATAAATATGTTATGGGATTTTTTTAGGAGAACACGTGAAGAGACATGCTGTTGTACTAAGAAGCCATCTTGGAATGGAAGGTCTAAGGCAAATGAGGCAAAGGCAGATCAAGACTAAAGTGGACTGAAAACATAAAAAATTAATATGCTAACCAAAGACCACGTCAAGACAAGAGACATAGTAAAATGTCGTCTCATGGTATCCAACTTTCGATGTAGAGACGGCACCCAATGGACAGTGAATCCATGACAACGTGCACCATCAAGACTAGAGTCATAGTAAAATGGCGCCTGATGGTAGCCAACTTTCTATGCGGAGACGGCACCCAATGGACAGTGAATCCATGACAACGTGCACCATCAAGACTAGAGACATAATAAAATGGCGCCTGATGGTAGCCAACTTTCGATGCGGAGACGGCACCCACAAAAATGAACGGTGCGGTTAAACATCGTTTAGTGAGACACACTTTCATCAGAATTGAAAACTGCCGCTCCCGGCAACGCTTCAGGACTTAGAACGAGAACAAAAAAATTCAATTCTAACAGAAACACAAGTAATCACCATGAGATCTAGCTTCCGGTTTCTTTATAATACAAATTATCTCTTTCACTCCCTCCCTCCAACCCAACCCACCCACTTCCACGAAATCGAGTCCCAATTCAAAAACAACCCACGCGAACTTCAAAGGGATTAAGATTTGATTTCTCTTTGCTCCAGAGATTCCACTTTCTGCGGCCGATTGGCTAAAGAGAAATTTCATTGAAAATGTAATTGCTTCAGATCACGTGACTTATTTTTGTGACGCACTAGGGGTGTGCACAACATAAAGCAGGCAGCGAGCCTGAAGCGAGGGGGTCTAGATTTAGGGCAATATCCGAGTGTTGCAGAAATCATCGAGATGGTATTAATATACTTTCAGAGCATTTCATACAGTGAGTTTTGTTTTTACACTTGCATGTAAATAATGTTAGAGTCGGTGGCTGAGTGGTTAGTGTGCTCGCTTCCTAGCCTGAAGGATTCCGGGTTCGATCCCTAGCAGTGGCGGATTTTTATTCGGACTAAAAAGGCTCCGGGATTCACCCCCAGCCTCTAAAATGTGGTACCATAGATTTATATGGGAAGTAAAGGCGGCCTGGTGTGATACCGACCACATCACATAAATATGTGCCGTGGTCATAGAAAAATAGGTCACTAACATCATATTCCCCATACGACTAGCAAGGCAGGGGAGACAAACTTTATTTTACTTAACATCATCATCATCATCATCAAGTGCCGTCTTCGCATTGAAGGTTGGCTACCATGGAGCGCCATTCCATTCTGTCTGTTGCATTGATGGTGCAGATTGTCATAGGCTGACTTGTTCATCTTTTGATGTTACTCGTCCATGTCAGTCTTCGTCTGCCTCTGCCTCTTTTACCTTGTATTTTCCCCTCCAATATTACTTTTATTAGGCTGGTGTGTCTTTTAACATGCCCCAAAAATGTCATTTGTCTTATTCTAATTGTATTTAGTAGTTCTCTTTTTATTTTTAGTTGTTTTAAAACTTCATCGTATGTTTTCTTTTCTTTCCATCCAATTCTACCTATTCTTCTATAAATCCACATTTCAAAGGCTTCAATTTTCTGTTCTGTTTTCTGGTCTAATGTCCTTAATTCTGCACCATACATGAATATTGAGAAAATGTATCATTTTGCTATCCTTAGTTTTAGCCCTGGTGTTAATTGTTTTGATGTTAATATATTTTTCATGGCATTAAAATTACTTCTTGCCATTCTTTACTTATATAAACAACATCATAAGTGTGTGATTGAATTCGCCTTGTTTTTGAGTTAAGGTACTCATACAGAATAAGGTTATAACCAGTTCGAATTCTGGAGCCGTGATAGCTCAGTGGTTAGTGAACTGGACTACAAATGACAAGAGGTAGGGTTCGATCCCAACCGACGGCCTCCAGGTTCACCCAGCCTTTAATGAGAACTGGATTTTTTTTCTGGGAAAGTAAAGCGGCACGGGCGTAATACCGACCACATTACCCCAAAAATCATGTGCTGAAGGTCTGTAAAATGTATGGTCACTAACACCATATTCCCTATACGCCACTTGGCGTGACGGGGGTACTTGACTTTTTTACTTTTACAGTTCGAATTCTGCGCAAAGTGTGTGTGTGGAAGAAAAGGAGAGGGTGGGGGGGGGCGGCTGTTGATATCCTACATCAGCAGATGTGACACCAAGTACTAGCATAAGCGGAATCGGACGATCAACCATACCTTAGTATTTGAAGATCTGCATCGTCGTCATCATCATCATGTGGCATACCGGTTGGCGTAGGTGATCATGTCCTTCCACAATCTTCTATCTACAGTGCATCGTATCAGTTCTGTTGTTGACTGTTTTCCATGCTATGACACCAAGCTATCCAGTATTTTCTCTCTTTGTCGTCCGCGATCTCTCTTTCCCTGTATTTTGCCAGTTGTAACCAAGTATTCCAACTTTCCTCTTCTCATGATGTGCCCGAAAAATGTTCATTGTTTCTTTCTGATGATTTTAATGAGTTCCCTTTTTGTGTCGGCCTCTTTGAGAACTTCCTCATTGGTCTTTTTAGCTGTCCAGGGAACTTTCAACATTCTTCTGAGAAATCCCATCTCTGTGGCCTCTAATCGTCGTTTCATATGTTTGTCTACTGATTATAACTTCTACTAATAGTTCGTTCAGAAATTCGTGCCCACACAGTTTATTAATTATCACGCGGAAATTGTTTGATTAATTTCTGTAATTCTTATTCGTGAAATCGTATTTTTCACCGACCTTCAGTCTGATTTTTTGCCCTACTGTCATGCATTTAGGAAAGATTTTTGCTCATTTGAGGTATATAAAAATATGATTCTCTTGCTTGTCCAAAATTTTAGGATTTTACAATACCGACATTTGTTGTCATCAACTCACCAGTTAAAAAGGCAAATGTCACGTGGACACCACACAATCTTAACACCGTTTCGCACTCTTGACTTGTATGACGTATAACATACGCCACTCTGATGTTGATTCCTTTTTTTTTTTTTTTTTTTTTTGATAATTTCATTTCCGGTTTCTTGTTAAATAGGTCCAGAGGTGTATTTTGACAAAATATTTACTATTAATGAATATTCCTGTATGTGTGATAATTTGTAAGCTGTTGTGAAGTGACTACTTGATTTTTAAAACCATGAAGAGTTTAAAGTGTAAATTCATCACTAGCAAAAGGTAACTCTGTTATTGTACATGCACTTTTGCAAGGAATCTGAAAGGGGTCGGTTATATTACGATATGAAGAAACCAGAAAACAGAACACGGACAGCTCTAAATATAAGATAGAAAGTCTTTCAATCGATGGATAGGACAGAACTTTGACTCTGCAGAGGCGACGGTCAAGCAAGGAAGAAAAATGAAAGTTGGTGATTTTGACAAAGATGTTATTAAACGTGAAATTTTGAAAATGTTTGAATCGAATCAACTTGTTAAACTGCGCAAACTTAAAGTTCGACTGCAATTAGAATGTGATATTGAAATCTCAAAAGCAACTCTTTGGAAGATCGTAAGAGGCGTTGGTTTCACTTTTCAAAATCTGCTAGTGGTAGAAATATTGTTTGTGGAAAGCCACACCTGATAGCTGCCCGAAGCAAATACCTGAGGCAGATCCGTGAGCGACGAATGGAAGGCTATGATATAATATATTTGGATGAAACGTGGGCCAATGCTCATTATACATATGAGAAAGAATGGCAATCAGTTGGCAGAGAAAATAAAAGAAGCATTCCCAGCAGCAAAGGACAACGCATTATATTGGTACATGCTGACAGTAGAGAGAATGGTCTTGTTAATGACACACAACACATTATATTGGTACATGCTGGCAGTAGAGAGAATGGTCTTGTTAATGACACACACCTTATTTTTCAATCAAAGTCTACAGACAATAGGGACTACCACACTGAAATGAGTGGACGAATTTTCAGAGACTGGATAGAGAACACTCTACTCCCCATTCTGGATAGACCTTCTTCATGTCTTGTAATGGACAATGCATCCTATCATAATGCGGCAGCACTGGAGGACAAAGTGCCTAATTCGTCAAGCACAAAAGATCAAATCATCACGTGGCTTAGAAAAGAAAATGTTTCCTTTCAAAACACCCAGTTAAAACCAGAGTTGTTGCTACTTGTTAGACAAACTAAGAAGACAAAGTTATATCAAATTGATCAAATAATTGCAAAGTATAGCCAAACATCTCTTCACCTCCCACCTTAACATTGGCACCTCAACCCAATAGAACTTGTGTGGGCTAAAGTCAAAGAGCAAGTTACTGCGCAGAACACGACGTTTAAAATTTGTGATGTTAAAGAATTGATGCGTGATGCCCTCTCAACGATAAACATTGAGTACTGGAGAAAATGTGACGAATATATGCTCAGAGAAGAGGAACAATACTGGCAACGAGATGGATTGCGGTTTATCAACCGATAACAGTTGTTAACCTCTTAGATACTTCTGATTCGGAATGACTTATGTATGACATGTGCACAATTTTGTTGAAGACACTCTTACTATTTGCTGACTATGTGTGTTTGATGTTCTGGTTGTTCCATATATTTTGTTGATGATACACTTACTATTTGCTGACTATGTGTGTTTGATGTTCTGGTTGTTCCATATATTTTGTTGATGACACACTTACTATTTGCTGACTATGTGTGTTTGATGTTCTGGTTGTTTCATATATTTTGTTGATGACACGCCTGCTATTTGGCGAAAATGTGTGTTTGATACTTTGGTCAAAGTTTACCTATCTCTATGACGAAGATATAAAATCAAATGAAAAATGTTGCCCTATTCAATGTAATACGGATACGCCTTTGGTTTGCATTGTTAGAAAATTAACATAATTTACAGTAAAATCTACTGTTTAGAACACGCGGTTTGGTATTTTTCTAAAATTATACTAAAGGGAGGTCAAAAAGTAATGCACACCAATTTTTTTCTCGGCTAATAATAAAGATAGGAATATGAAATTTTGCACACTTGGAATATGACATGTTCCAATTATGTGTACCAAATTGCACAGCATTTTGATAAATATTACGCAATCTATGAACCGTTAAAATGGAGCTTGTCAACAATGTCCGTTACAAACAGCGAATTGTCATAGAATTTCTGGTTGCGGAAAAAGAAACTGTGGCAAACATTCATAAACGACTGTGTGCAGTGTACAAATGTTCTGCAGTCGATAGGAGCACAGTTAGTCGCTGGGTTCAGAGAATTAAAGCTGCAGAAAGTGTACCAGTGGAGCTGCATGATTTACCGCGTTCTGGACGTGTTGCCTCGGCTACCAGCACAGACATGTTAAACCGGGCTGATGCCATTATTCGTAAGGATAGGCGTATCACTAGTCTGCAATTGGCATTGCAGCTTACAGTCAGCAAGGGAAGTGCAATCGCAATTTTTAAAACTCTCGGATATTCAAAGATTTGCGCTCGATGGGTTCCTCGGTGCCTAACAAATAATCACAGAGTTCAAAGGAAAACATTCTGTTCTGAATTGTTGGAGCGTTTCGGTGTTGAAGGAGAAATGTTTTTGTCAAAAATTGTTACCGGTGACGAAACGTGGGCACATTATTATGAGCCTGAAACAAAAAAGCAGTCAATGGAATGGCATCATCCGCAGTCACCAAAAAGAAAAAAATTCAAAACATCTCCATCAGCCGGAAAGGTGATGATCACTGTCTTCTGTGACATTGATGGTGTGATTCTTGTTGATGTAATGACAAGAGGTGAGACAATCAACTCGACAGCTTACATCAATACACTGACAAAACTCAAAAATCGGTTCCATAGAGTTCGGCCTAATAAGCCATCTGCAGATTTGTTGCTTCAACATGACAATGCACGCCCTCACACAAGTCTGGTAACACGGGAAGCAATCAACAAATTTGGTTGGACTGTACTGCCCCATCCTCCTTACAGCCCTGATCTGGCTCCCTCAGATTTCCATCTGTTTGGACCACTCAAAAAATTCCTGCGTGGGACACACTTTGACAATAATGAGGGTATGATCCGTGCAGTTAAAAAATGGCTACGCGAGCAGGACAAAACTTGGTACAAACGAGGCATTCATGACATAGTTTCGCGTTGGCGTAAGGCAATACGCTTGGACGGAGATTATGTTGACAAATAGGTAGTATCAAGGGGATGTTCAGCTACAATCTGTGAAAATTTCACACATTTTGCCCGAATAGTTTCCGAGAAAAAAATTGGTGTGCATTACTTTTTGACCTCCCTACGTATAACAAAAAACGATTTGTGCAAAATTCAGACTACCTTTGTACTTAAATGTTATACAATCTGTAAATCGGTGGAAAAAATAAGATTTCATGAAAAAGAATTACAGAAATTCATCAAACAGTTTCCGAGATAATTGATCAACTCTGTGGGCACGAATTTGTGAATGAACTCATCATCATCATCGAGTGCCTTCTCCGCAACGAAGGTTGGCTACCATGGATCGCCATTCTACTCTGTTTCTTGCTTTGATGGTGCAGGCTGTCATAGATTGACTTGTCCATCTTTTGATGTTACTCGTCCATGTTAGTCTTGGTCTGCCTCTGCCTCTTTTACCTTGTATTTTTCCTTCCAATATTACTTTTAGTAGGCTGGTGTGTCTTTTAGCATGCCCCAAAAATTTCATTTGTCTTGTCTTAATTGTATTTAGTAGGTCTCTTTTTATTTTCAGTTGTTTTAAAACTTCATCGTTTATCTTTTCCTTCCATCCAATTCTACCTATTCTTCTATAAATCCACATTTCAAAGGCTTCAATTTTCTGTTCTGTTTTCTTGTCTAATGTCCATGTTTCTGCACCATACAGGAATATTGAGAACATGTAACATTTTGCCTAGTTAGTTTCAGCCCTGCTGATATTTGTTTTGTTGTTAGTATATTTTTCATATAAAAAGCGAACGAACAATAAGACCAAATTAAAACCATTTGTCTGTTTCGAACTATATATATATATATATATATATATATATATATATATATATATATATATCACCTGTGCGCTGCCAGGGCCCGAAAGGGGAAGTAAAGAATAGTGGCGCTGTTCCCTACCATGCATGTACGTAAGAGGCGAATAAGGAGGATTGGGCATGGGACTGGCTATCCTGTACTGTAAAAAATTAAGCCGAAAAAACTTCACAAACATGGACAAGTCAAAGAACGGCTTGGAAAGTGTTTGTTGAAGACCTATGCTCTACAGGGAGCTGAAAGGTAGAAGAAGAAGATATATATATATATCGCGACATGGCAATAATCATTTTACATATAAATTTTGAATAATTGAGACCAAACATTAAGTTACAGTATTTATTAAAAAGATGTATAAGAACGAACCATAAACTGAACTCACCGTTTTGTGCTGCAGTGTTCTCAGCTCTTCAACCAGATATCCGACCGTCTAGAACGAAGGCAACGCTAGCTACCAACATAACACATGTATCGTCAGGAGGATATCCAATCACCTGGATGTGGCCACTAGTTGTCCAGGCTTGTTACCTGCAAGATGTAACAATTTGAAATGAAGCCTGATTTATTTCAAATGTTTCCTGTCTCTCTTGCTCTCACGACAATGGACAAGGTCATCTTTCACAAAATGGAGCCTGGGGAGAAGTTTCTCGAAACATTTCAGGGGAAGGGGTATGTTTACAACACTCCGACAATAAACACAAATCCCAAATCATCATCATCAAGTACCGGGCCTGCTGGAGTAGGTGATCATGTCTCTCCACAACTTTCGATCTCGACAGTTATTTATCATCTCTGTTGTTGACCTTCTGCCAAGCCATTCTCTTAAGCGGTCTGTTACCTTTTCTCTTTGCTTCCCTCTATTTCTTCGTCCCCCAATTTCCCCAGTTGTTACAATATATTCCAGTTGTTCTCTTCTCATTACATGGCCAAAAAATGATGATTGTTTATTCCTAATATTGGAAATTAGCTCTCATTTTGCTTTGGCCTCTTTATACCGTTTTCATTACTCTTCTTAGCTGTCCATGGTATTCTCAACATTCTTCTGTAAAACCACATTTCTACAGACTCCAGTGATTTTCTTGTCTTTTGTCCTATTGTCCATGATTCACATCCATATGTTAAGACTGGCTCTACATATCCCAAATAATGAAGAGAAGGGAAAAAAACAGTCAGCCTGACGCAGGATCGAACCCGTACTCCTTGACATAGCAGCTTGCCACAAGAACCAAACACTCGAACACACGGCCAACTAAGCAACCTAGTACGGACACGATCATGCTTCGGGCTATCTTTTCTTCCTTGTTTTTTTTTTTTTCCTGTTGATTATTTGTGATTTTTTTTTCCTGTTGTTGATTATTTGTGATTTTTTTTTCCTGTTATTCATTATTTGTGATTTTTTTTTTTCCTCTTGATTATTTGTGGGGTTTTTTTCCTGTTAATTATTTGTGATTTTTTTCCGAGTGTTGTAAACATACCTCTTCCCCTGAAATTATTCGCTGATTCATCGCCTCGGAGGTTTCCCTCCGTAATAATAAACATGTATTAATATTTGTCCCTAGAGAACTTTTCCCCCAACCTCACTTTCGACGAGCACTGTCACGCTCCATTGCTCGGAGGGCGTTAAGTTCAGCGATCTATAATCGCTATAGTCAAGATCAACCGCCCATGCCTGATCTCACCTGTGCTACCTGGTGACAGTTTGCAGGAAGACACAACCGGTGGGGTTGTGAGAGGGAGGTAGTCCAGGACAGCGTGTGTGTACAGTTCTGCAGTGTGGAAATAGGGCGCCCCTGCTGCCACAGAAAAGAAGGGCACGGGGTGTGGAGGGAGGTCAAGATGTAACTCCGGAAGTCATGAAATAATTGCAGACCGCCATATTCATCATCATCATCAAGTACCGGGCATGCTGACGTAGGTGATCATGTATCTCCACAACTTTCGATCTCGACAGTTATTTATCACTTCTGTTGTTAACCTTCTGCCAAGCCATTCTCTTAAGCTGTCTGGTACCTTTTCTCTTTGCTTCCCTCTATCTCTTCGTCCCTCAATTTCCCCAGTTGTTACAATATATTCCAGTTGTTCTCTTCTCATTACATGGCCAAAAAATGATGATTGTTTTTTCCTAATATTGGAAATTAGCTCTCTTTTTGCTTTGGCCTCTTTCAGAACGTTTTCATTACTCATCTTAGCTGTCTATAGTATTCTCAACATTCTTCTGTAAACAAATTTCTACAGACTCCAGTGATTTTCTTGTCTTTTGTCATATTGTCCATGATTCACAACCATATGTTAAGACTGGTTCTACATAAAATTTAAAACTCTTTTTCCTGTTTCTATTGTCAAAAATGGATTGCATAGTATCTTCCTCATTTTTTAGAAAGCTGAATTAGCCTTAGCCATTCTGCATCTCATCACTTTTGTACATCTTTCGTCTGAGGTTAACAAAGTTCTATTATTGTGGCGATTCTTGATTATGGAAAGAAGATACGACGGTGGTTTCTGTTGCCTTCCGTCGGTTTGTTTACGGTTGGCTCCGCTAGCCTTTGACTAAAAAGTATCACCCACAAGGCAGTAATACTACATGTAATACTACATAGCTAACTAGTAATGAAACATCCAAAACTTTTTTTTTAAATAATCAAAACTGGTTTAATAAACGAGAAATGACTTCCCTGTGGTGTGCACCGTGACCGTGTAAAAGAAGTACCCAGTTGTCGATGACCACTACAGGCTGTGGGAATTGGGAATGTTCCAATTCGCGTCCGTCATTTCCTTGTGGCGTTAGCTGAGTGGCAGTGTTCCCTAGCGGTTGGCTTTTCGTGGTAAGGCGCTATGCCACTGAGTACGGGTTCGATCCTGCATCGGTCCATATATAGTTCGTTGTTTTTTTTTTCTGTTGTTGATTATTTATCATTTTTTCCGAGTGCTGTAAACATTCCTCTTCCTCTGAATTGATTCGCTGATTATCGCCTCGGAAGTTTCCCTCTATAATAATATTCATTTATTATTATTTGCCTCCTGGCGTTACACTACCCTGGTCTCTGGGTAGTCTCATCTACATCATAGAGTGCCGTCTTCGTATCGAAAGAGCGCTATTTTGCTCCGTCTCTTGCTTTGATGGAGCAGTTTGTCGTAGGCTGACTTGTCCGTCTTTTGATGTTATTCGTCCATGTTAATCTTGGTCTGCCTCTTTTACCTTGTATTTTCTCTGCCAATATTACTTTTAGTAGGCTGTTGTGTCTTTTAACATTCCCCAAAAATCTCACTTGTCTTGTTTGAATTGTATTTAGTAGTTCTCTTCCCATTTTTAGCTGTTTTAAGACTGTATTGTTTGTTTTATTTTATTTCCATTCAATTCTACCTATTCTTCTATGTATCTACATTACAAAGGCTTACATTTTTGGGTTCTGTTTTCTTGTCTAATGTCCATGTTCTGTGCTATACATGGATGTTAAGAAGATATAACATTTTGTTATTCCTAGTTTTAGCCCTGGTGTTATTTATCTTAGTGTTAGTATATTTTTGATGACATGCAAATTGCTCTTTGACATTCCTATTCTTCTGTTTAAGAGGTCAAATCAGAAAGAGAGATGATTTCTAAAATTAGGAAAAAACAATCATCATTTGTTGGCCATGTAATGAGAAGAGAGCAACTGAAATATATTGTAACAACTGGGAAAATTGAGGGACGAAGAGATAGAGGGAAGCAAATAGAAAAGATACCAGATAGCTTAAGAGAATGGCTTGGCAGAAGGTCAACAACAGAAATGATAAATAACTGTCAAGATCGAAAGTTGTGGATAGACATGATCACCTATGCCAGCAGGCCCGGTACTTGATGATGATGATGATGATTCTTCTGTTTATTTCAGTTGTACATTTTCCATAACTGGTTACAGTACCCACAATGACAATGTAGTTGTAGATCTGAACTGTCCCCAGGTCTATTCCTTCCAACTTTGATACACTGTATCCACTTGTAGGTTTTGAGTATAATCTTTGTTTATGGTGGGCGGGTAGTCCAGCCGTCTCATAAAACAGGAAAATAAACAGGAGGCCCCGTGTACACTCCAGCACTGAAGAAGCCTTGTTTGTTGTAAGAGGAGAGGAGCTCGACAAAATTGGGCATGGCCAAAGATAAATTGTTAGCTAAAATCTACCCATAACGAGAACGGATTTGTCGGGCTTAAATATCGCCGCCTTGTCGTAAATTAGCGACACAACGCATTTAGTAAAAAAGTAAAGTACCCCCCGTCACGCCAAGTGGCGTATAGGGAAATATGGTGTTAGTGACCCTATATTTTACAGACCTTCAGCACATGATTTTTGGGGTAATGTGGTCGGTATTACGCCCGTGCTGCTTTTACTTTCCCAGAAAAAATCCGGTACCCATTTAAGGCTGGGTGAACCCGGAGCCGTCGGTTGGGATCGAACCCTACCCCTTGTCCGTAGTAGTCCAGTTCACTAACCACTGAGCTATCGCGGCTCCTACTAATTTTTAGGGAATTAGTAAAACCCAGGTGTCCTCGCCCACTTTAATTTGGTAAACGCTAAAATAAAGGAGAAAAAAATATCCAAGACTTTAGAAGCCCCTGCGAATGGTAATCAGTGACACCTGGTAGTGCCACGGCGTAAATTAGCGACACCACGTATTTACGACCACTTTATTTTGGTACACGCTAAAATGAGGAAAAAAAATGGGAACAAATATGCCAGACTTTAGAAGACCCTGCGAATGGTAGTCAGGGACACATGGTAGTGTCACGGTGTAAATTAGCGACACAACGTATTTACGTCCACTTTATTTTGGTACCAGTGTCATGGCGACTACGTGTTGTCGTTTTTATGATTCGGCTCTTGCTGAGATATTTAAATGATTTACGCGACTCTCTAGTTGTGAAATTATGTGTTGCTATTCCCCGTTTGGTGTAATGTTTTACTTCTGAGTGGAGGATGGACTGTGAACTTTATCGATATTAAAGTGGAATATGATTTATTCTTCCTTTGTGTTGTGTGTTCGCGGTTCGATAGGCAAGCGCATGGTTCAACAACAATGTCCGCGGTAGTCGGGTGTGTTCAACCCGTATGTGAAAAGTCTGCGACGGTGGATGGGGCGGAAGAATTTGAAACAATCAACGGCCCAGAAAGCGAAAACAGCAAAGTGTGTGGTACACATGAGGCATATTCAGAACACGAAAGGCGAATATGGCAGACCACCGTGAAAGAGATTGGAGCCTCATCGCGTAACAATCCAAAGAAAGCCATGGAGATAACCTGAGATATATGCTGATGATACTGTTCTACTAGCAGAAAATCCTAAAGACCTACAACAATTGCTTAATGTGATAAACATAACAAGCAAAAAATATGGACTAGAAATGAATATCAAAAAGACTAAAACTATGATCATAAACAAAGAAAATTCTCAAGACCTACAATTAAATATCACAGTTGAGGGAATACATCTGGAGACAGTCCAGAGTTACAACTACCTGGGACATACTATAACCAATGATAGGAAATTTAAAATTGAAATAAACAAAAGAATAGGAATGGCAAAAAGTAATTTTAATGCCATGAAAAATATACTAACAACAAAACAAATATCAACAGTGCTGAAACTAAGAATGGCAAAATGTTACATCTTCTCAATATTCCTGTATGATGCAGAAACATGGACATTAGAAAAGAAAACAGAACAGAAAACTGAAGCTTTTGAAATGTAGATTTATAGAAGAATAGGTAGAATTGGATGGAAACAAAAGATAACAAACGATAAAGTTTTTAAATAACTGAAAATAAAAAGAGAACTACTAAATACAATTAAGACAAGACAAATGAAATTTTTGGGGCATGTTAAAAGACACAACAGCCTACTAAAAGTAATATTGGAAGGAAAAATACAAGGTAAAAGAGGCAGAGGCAGACCAAGACTAACATGGACGAGTAACATCAAAAGATGGTCAAGTCAATCTATGACAGCCTGCACCATCAAAGCAAGAAACAGAGTAGAATGGCGATCCATGGTAGCCAACCTTCGTATCGGAGAGGGCACACGATGATGATGATGATGATGATGATGATGATTTTGGTACACGCTAAAATGAAGAAAAAGATAGGAACAAATATGCCAGGCTTAGGAGCCCCTGGGGAGCCACGATAGCTCAGTGGTTAGTGAACTGGACTACAAAGGACAAGAGACAGGGTTCGATTCCAACCGACGGCTACCGATTCATCCAGCCTTTAATGGGTACCGGATTTTTTCTGGGAAAGTAAAACGGCACGGGCGTAATACCGACCACATTACCCCAAAAATCATTTGCCGAGGGTCTGTAAAATGTATGGTCACTAACACCATATTCCCTATACGTCACTTGGCGTGACGGGGGTACTTTACTTTTATGAGCCCCTGCGATTGGTAACCAGGGACACATGATTGCGCCATGGACGGCACGAGACCTGTTTAACGTGGAATGGTTTGTTCATCGGCGACAAGATTAAACGGTGAATTTGTCATGAATAAATGTATGTTTGTCTACCTTTCTTCTCACTCAACGACTTTCTACTTCAGTAATAGACTGAGCCATTTCACCACTACATTTTCAAATTCTCAAGTCGACAATCAGTGAACCGTGTCAGGGAAAAGGTTATCAAGTTGAAGGCCGCAATGTTACAATAAACAGGAGCCAGTAGTGGGGTGTGGTATACACTCCAAGGTATGGTGACAGCTTTACAAAAATTGAACACAACAAAATACTGACGTTTCGGCCGGTGGCCTTCTTCAGGAGACGGGGTCAACGACAACAAACGGTGAGGTACAGATATCTATAGCTACATGTCGGATGATGAAGTTAGGGAGAGGTGGACAGAGGGATGAGAGATAGGATGGTGAGATGAAAAAGAGAGGTGTCACATGTTAGAGGATAGGTAAAATGAGGGATATAAAATTGTAAGTAAAGAGAGGTAATGTGGAACTGAAAATAAATGACTTAGCAGGAGTGACTACAGCATTAATTACAAAGCAAACCGTGAGATTAACTATTGCTAGATGTCGGATTGTTATCGTTGTCCGTGTCTCCTGAAGAAGGCCACCGGCCGAAACGTAAATATTTTGTTGTGTTCCTCTTTTGTAAAGCTGCCACCATACCTTGGAGTGTTTATCACACCTCACTACTAGCGCCATGCTACCAGATTTACCGCAGCCCTGCAATTAGTTGCCTATCCCCTACAATAAAGAGTCATGGTAGATGAATCATGGACAGTAGACAAACAAATGAAAAGACGATTAGAGGCCACAGAGATGGGATTTCTCAGAAGAATGTTGAAAGTTCCCTGGACAGCTAAAAAGACCAATGAAGAAGTTCTCAAAGAGGCCAACACAAAAAGGCAGCTCATAAAAAACATCAAAAAGAAACAATCAACATTTTTTGGACAAATCATGAGAAGAGGAAAGTTGGAATACTTGGTTACAACTGGCAAAATAAAAGGAAAGAGAGATCGCGGACGACAAAGAGATTATAAATACTGGATAGCTTGGTGTGATGGCATGGAAAACAGTCAACAGCAGAATTGATACGATGTACGGTGTGGAAGGACATGATCACCTACGCCAACCGGTATGGCACACGATAATGGTACCAGGACGCAGGAGAGCTCTTGTGATGAGAGTTGTCTGCAACTAATAGCTAATACCTTGAGAATAGTTAACCTAGAGTTTGGCAACCTACGGCCCGCGGGCCAGAACCGGCTTGCCAAGTTATATTGCCCGATGCTTATGCTTGATTTGAATATTATTATACACTATACAATGATGCGAATATCATGGCCAACTAGGAATAGCAGTGAAACCGTTCTGAAAAATAGGCCAAAGCAAAAAGAGAGCTAATATACAAAATTAGGGAGAAACAATGAACATTTTTTGGCCATGTAATGAGAAGGGAACAGATGGAGTATATTGTGACAACTGGGAAAATTGAGGGACGAAGTGATAGAGGGAAACAAAGAGAAAAGATACTAGACAACTTACGAGGATGGCTTGGCAGAAGGTCAAGAACAGAAATGATAAATAACTGTCGAGATCGAAAGTTGTGGAGCGACATGATCACCTGCGCCAGCAGGAATTGTATTTGGTGGTTATGGAAGACCCCGGTATTACTGCAACCGAATTAAAATCCATAATTGCTCAACCGCCCGTGCCAGCGGAATCATTCGAATTACTAACTCATCTCCCAAACAAAGAAAGGTAACTGTAGCCCCCATCATATCAGTCTCAGTACACGCCACAAGACATAAGGCGAAACCGCACAGAAAGTGAACACAGCCAACTGATCCTTGTCAAACGATATCATCATTCATCGTAGTAAACAAAGGGAATATCGAAACATGATCAAAACGGATGAGACACACAGCTCACGGTGTGCACAAAGCACTTAACTCAGTACTTGATGATGATGATACACTATACACCTTGAGTTCAAATAAATCAATAAATATTGATAGAAGCAAGAGATGTCAAGCAAAGTTATAAATAGATTTACAAAGATCTACAAGCTGACAGGAAATTCACAGAAAACCTTCAGCTAGTGTGACGTTTCAGCTTGGCGAGCATTGGCGACTGTTGGCAGAGTGACGTCATACGTCTTATCTAAGACTGACAACGGTTACGCTAGCGTTTTGTGCCTGCGGGTTTTTGTAAAACTCTCTTCTTCTACCTTTTCAGCTCCCTGTGGAGCATAGGTCTTCAACCAACACTTTCCAAGTCGTTCTGTTTTTTGCCATTCTTTTAAGATCATTCCATGTCTTCCCCATCATCTTCATCTCTGCTTCTATCTGTCTTCTCCAAGAATTCCTTGGACTTCCGCTTTGTCTTTTCCCCTGGGCATTCCAAAAAAGGGCCTGTTGTGTAATACTCTCAGTTGGCTTCCGTAGTGTGTGTCCTATCTAGGGCCATCGTCCCCGCTGTATCTCTTTATCCACTGGTGTTTAACTGGTACATTTCCATAATTCTATGTTAGTGATTTTGTCCTGCCATTTCCATCCTTTTATCCTGCGTAAACATCCATTAATGAAAGTCTGCAAAACTATAGATGGTTTATATGTTCACAATATTCCTGTATGGTGTAGAAACAAGGATATTAGACAAGAAAACAGAACAGAGAATTGAAGCATTTGAAATGTGGATATATAGAAAAAAAAATGTAAAGTACCCCCGTCACGCCAAGTGGCGTATAGGGAATATGGTGTTAGTGACCATAAATTTTACAGACCTTCGGCACATCATTTTTGGGGTAATGTGGTCGGTATTACGCCCGTGCTGCTTTACTTTCCCAGAAAAAAATCCGGTACCCTTTTAAGGCTGGGTGAACCCGGCCGCCGTCGGTTGGGATCGAACCCTACCCGTTGTCCTTTGTAGTATAGTTCACTAACCACTGAACTATCGCGGCTCCCTGGATATATAGAAGAATAGGTAGAATTGGATGGAAAGAAAAGAAAACAAACATTGAAGTCTTAAAACAACTAAAAATGAAAAGAGAACTACTAAGCACAATTCAAATACGACAAATGGGATTTTTGAGCCATGTTAAAAGACACAACAGCCTACTAAAAGTAATATCGGAAGGGAAAATACAAGGTAAAAGAGGCAGACCAAGACTAACATGGACGAGTAACATCAAAAGATGGACAAGTCAGCCTATGACAACCTTCACCACCAAAGCAAGAGATAGAGGCAGACCAAGACTAACATGACCGA
>JAVIAB010000107.1:45082363-45359863 GCA_032433765.1 Megaustenia siamemsis | reverse complement strand
TCTCAACAGGATGCAACCTCATCCTCATCTATCATAGGATAATCTCAACAGGATGCAACCTCATCCTCATCTATCATAGGATAATCTCATCAGGATGCAACCTCATCCTCATCTATCATAGGATAATCTCATCAGGATGCAACCACATCCTCATCTATCATAGGATAATCTCATCAGGATACAACCTCATCCTCATCTATCATAGGATAATCTCATCAGGATGCAACCTCATCCTCATCTATCATAGGATAATCTCATCAGGATGCAACCTCATCCTCATCTATCATAGGATAATCTCAACAGGATGCAACCTCATCCTCATCTATCATAGGATAATCTCATCAGGATGCAACCTCATCCTCATCTATCATAGGATAATCTCATCAGGATGCAACCTCATCCTCATCTATCATAGGATAATCTCATCAGGATGCAACCTCATCCTCATCTATCATAGGATAATCTCATCAGGATACAACCTCATCCTCATCTATCATAGGATAATCTCATCAGGATACAACCTCATCCTCATCTATCATAGGATAATCTCATCAGGATGCAACCTCATCCTCATCTATCATAGGATAATCTCATCAGGATGCAACCTCATCCTCGTCTATCATAGGATAATCTCAACAGGATGCAACCTCATCCTCATCTATCATAGGATAATCTCATCAGGATGCAACTTCATCCTCATCTATCATAGGATAATCTCATCAGGATGCAACCACATCCTCATCTATCATAGGATAATCTCATCAGGATACAACCTCATCCTCATCTATCATAGGATAATCTCATCAGGATGCAACCTCATCCTCATCTATCATAGGATAATCTCATCAGGATGCAACCTCATCCTCATCTATCATAGGATAATCTCAACAGGATGCAACCTCATCCTCATCTATCATAGGATAATCTCATCAGGATGCAACCTCATCCTCATCTATCATAGGATAATCTCATCAGGATGCAACCTCATCCTCATCTATCATAGGATAATCTCATCAGGATGCAACCTCATCCTCATCATTGCAAATAATTTCAGGAGTATAGGTATGTTTACAACACTCGGACAAAAACAAATCACAAATAAACAACAACATAAGACAAGAAACAAAGAACGATAGACAGTCCGAAGCAGAATCGAACCCACACTCATCGCACAGCGCCTTGCCGCATATCTTATTATTTGTCTCATCACCATTTAAACTCATCATCACACATTAACAATGTAACCTCGTCATCAGACATTAACCATATAACCTCATCATTACACATTAACCATCTAAGCTCATCATTACACACTAACCATATAACCTCATCATCACACATTAACCATGTAACCTCATCATCATACATTAACCATGTAACCTCGTTATCACACATTAACCATGTAACCTCATCATCACACATTAACCATATAACCTCATCCTCACACATTAACCATATACCTCATCCTCACACATTAACCATATAACCTCATCCTCACTCATTAACCACAACCTCATCCTTACACATTAACCATATAACCTCATCCTCACACATTAACCATATAACCTCATCCTCACTCATTAACCATAACCTCATCCTAACACATTAACCATATAACCTCGTCCTCACACATTAACCATATAACCTCATCCTCACTCATTAACCATAACCTCATCGTCACACATTAACCATATAACCTCATCATTACACATTAACCATCTAAGCTCATCATTACACACTAACCATATAAACCTCATCATCACACATTAACCATGTAACCTCACCATCACACATTAACAATGTAACCTCGTCATCACACATTAACCATGTAACCTCATCATCACACATTAACCATGTAACCTCACCACCACACATTAACCATATAACCTCACCATCACACATTAACCATATAACCTCACCATCACACATTAACCATATAACCTCACCATCACACATTAACCATGTAACCTCATCATCACACATTAACCATGTAACCTCACCATCACACATTAACCATGTAACCTCATCATCACATATTAAGCATGTAACCTCATCATCACACATTAACCATGTAACCTCATCATCACACATTAACCATATAACCTCACCATCACACATTAAGCATGTAACCTCATCACCACACATTAACCATATAACCTCACCATCACACATTAAGCATGTAACCTCATCATCACACATTAAGCATGTAACCTCATCATCACACATTAACTATATAACCTCATCATCACACATAAAGCATGTAACCTCATCATCACAGATTAAGCATGTAACCTCATCATCACACATTAAGCATGTAACCTCATTCTCACACATTAACCATGTAACCTCATCATCACACATTAAGCTTGTAACATCATCAACACATTAACCATATAACCTCATTCTTACACATTAACCATGTAACCTCATTCTCACACATTAACCGTGTAACCTCATTCTCACACATTAACCATGTAACCTCATCATCACACATTAAGCATGTAACCTCATCCTCACACATTAACCATGTAACCGCATTATCACACATTAACCATATAACCTCATCCTCACTCATTAACCATAACCTCATCATCACACATTAACCATATAACCTCATCATCACTCATTAACCATATAACCTCATCCTCACTTATTAACCATAACCTCATCCTCACACATTAACCATGTAACCTCATTATCACACATTAACCATGTAACCTCATTCTAACACATTAACCATGTAACCTCATCATCACACAATAACCATATAGCCTCATCATCACACATTAACCATATAACCTCATCATCACTCATTAACCATATAACCTCATCCTCACTTATTAACCATAACCTCATCCTCACACATTAACCATGTAACCTCATTATCACACATTAACCATGTAACCTCATTCTCACACATTAACCATGTAACCTCATCATCACACATTAACCATATCACCTCATTCTTACACATTAACCATGTAACCTCATCATCACACATTAACCATATAACCTCATCATCACACAATAACCATATAGCCTCATCATCACACATTAACCATATAACCTCATCATCACACATTAACCATAACATCATCCTAACACATTAACCATATAACCTCATCATCACACAGTAACAATGTCACCGCATTATCACACATTAACAATATAACCTCATCCTCACTCATTAACCATAACCTCATCATCACACATTAACCATATAACCTCATCATCACTCATTAACCATATAACCTCATCCTCACTTATTAACCATAACCTCATCCTCACACATTAACCCTATAACCTCATCTTCACACATTAACCATGTAACCTCATCCTCACACACTAACCATGTAACGTCATCCTCACACATTAACCATGTAACCTCATTCTCACACATTAACCATGTAACCTCATCATCACACATTAACCATATCACCTCATTCTTACACATTAACCATGTAACCTCATCATCACACATTAACCATATAACCTCATCATCACACAATAACCATATAGCCTCATCATCACACATTAACCATATAACCTCATCATCACACATTAACCATAACATCATCCTAACACATTAACCATATAACCTCATCATCACACAGTAACAATGTCACCGCATTATCACACATTAACAATATAACCTCATCCTCACTCATTAACCATAACCTCATCATCACACATTAACCATATAACCTCATCATCACTCATTAACCATATAACCTCATCCTCACTTATTAACCATAACCTCATCCTCACACATTAACCCTATAACCTCATCTTCACACATTAACCATGTAACCTCATCCTCACACACTAACCATGTAACGTCATCCTCACACATTAACCATGTAACCTCATCCTCACACACTAACCATGTAACCTCATCCTCACACATTAACCATGTAACCTCATCCTCACACATTAACCATATAACCTCATCCTCACACATTAACCCTATAACCTCATCCTCACACATTAACCATATAACCTCATCCTCACACATTAACCCTATAACCTCATCCTCACACATTAACCATATAACCTCATCCTCACACATTAACCCTATAACCTCATCCTCACACATTAACCATGTAACCTCATCCTCACACACTAACCATGTAACCTCATCCTCACACATTAACCATGTAACCTCATCCTCACACATTAACCCTATAACCTCATCCTCACACATTAACCATATAACCTCATCCTCACACATTAACCATATAACCTCATCCTTACACATTAACCATATAACCTCATCCCCACACATTAACTCTGTGACCATGTGTCCTATAGCTTCTCTGTTTCCACTATCAGAATATATCACTATTTCTTACCCCAGTACATCACACACTTGTGGACGAGACATAACACAGGTTGGACGTTTGTGTAAAGACACGACCACTATCGTGGCCTCGCATAATTTGTGTAATATGAAATCATGATTATCGTAGCGACAGAACAGGCAAACAAATGCAGTGCTGCGGTAAAGCTGATATCAGGAGCAAGTAGTTGGGTGTAACGTACACTCCTACAATGTATGGTGACAACTTTACAATAAAAGATCACAAGATACTGACATTTCGGCCTACACACGGGATTTCTCAGAAAGTCAGAACAACAAAACAAACGAACAACGAAATAAAGATAAGTCTCTATGAGGAGTCTAACTAACTAGTTATATTATATATATATATATATATATATATATATATATAATGATTGAAGCTTTACGTAATAAGTGAATTACACACATTAAAACAACGTTTCGGCTAGATAGACCTTGATCAGAAACAAATAAAATATACAAAACACACACAGATATGTGTGTGCAATTTGGTGCACGCACACTTACACCGTGCGCACTAACGGGTTTTTTTTTCCTTCTGGCCACAGTGCAGTATACAGGGTTGTCAGTTTATTCTTTTTTATTATTATTATTTTATTTCTCACTTTAGTTAGAACTAACTTTTTGTAATTATTTATCTTTTGTATTTTAAATACATATCTCTGTTTGTGTTGTATGTTTGTTCCTGCTGGAGGCCTATTGAGCCGAAATGTTGTTCTAATGTGTGTTGTCCACTTATTACGTAAAGATTTAATCATACAGTTTTTTTTTGTACATACTTTTTTCATTTGACCTGAAAAAAAATGATATCTATCTTGGGCAATGCTATCACGCATGTGTACACATGACTATATCACACGGTTACGATCTCAACTAGGAAATAAATTGTATATTGGTCTTTCATCCGCCCCTTTCTTATGTTGTCAGTAAGTGGGAAAAGCTCTCAGGGGGAGGGTGGGATGTGTGTCCTAAAGTGGCACTTTAGTTACAATCATGATAATGTGGCAGCACACGCGAATAAAGATGACCTCAGCCTAAGTACATTCCACACATCATTATAATTATTATTTGGTGGAAGTGGTTCCAATCCGAAACACCACACACAAATCGTGAATTTATTTAACTGCAGTAGTGTTCAGTAAATGTTTAGTAAATGTTCATACATGGATGATATTTTAGTACTTGATGTTCAGTAAATGTTCATACATGGATGATATTTTAGTACTTGATGTTCAGTAAATGTTCATATATGGATGATATTTTAGTACTTGATGTTCAGTAAATGTTCATACATGGATGATATTTTGTACTTGATGTTCAGTAAATGTTCATACATGGATGATATTTTAGTACTTAATGTTCAGTAAATGTTCGTATATGGATGATATTTTAGTACTTGATGTTCAGTAAATGTTCATATATGGATGATATTTTAGTACTTGATGTTCAGTAAATGTTCATATATGGATGATATTTTAGTACTTGATGTTCAGTAAATGTTCATATATGGATGATATTTTAGTACTTGATGTTCAGTAAATGTTCAGTAAATATTCATACATGAATTATATTTTAGTACTTGGTGTTCAGTAACTGTCCAGTAAACGTCCAGTAAATGTTCAGTAAACGTCCAGTAACTGTTAACTGTCCAGTAAACGTCCAGTAAATGTTCAGTAAACGTCCAGTAATTGTCCAGTAAACGCCCAGTAATTGTCCAGTAAATGTCCAGTAAATGTTCAGTAAACGTCCAGTAAATGTTCAGTAAGCGTCCAGTAACTGTCCAGTAAACGTCCAGTAAATGTTCAGTAAACGTCCAGTAACTGTCCAGTAAACGTCCAGTAACTGTCCAGTAAATGTTCAGTAAACGTCCAGTAACTGTCCAGTAAATGTTCAGTAAACGTCCAGTAACTGTCCAGTAAATCTCCATACATCAATGGTAGTTTAGTTCTTGGGGTTATGCAAAATTAAGCTCCTTTGTTAAAATACAAAGTCTTTATTTGGGAACTTTATTTTATTTAATTTGTTATTTCCTTTCACTTGTTATTTTCTTTCATTTGTTATTTCCTTTCACTTGTTATTTCTTTTCATTTGTTATTTCCTTTCATTTGTTATTTCCTTTCACTTGTTATTTCCTTTCATTTGTTATTTCCATTAATATTTGTTTCCTTTCATTTGTTATTTCCTTTAATATTTGTTCCCTTTCATTTGTTATTTCCTTTCATTTGTTATTTCTTTTCCAAGTGTGTTTACCATGGTGTCAACAAATTCTGGAAGTTGATGTTTCAAACAAATAAACACATCGGGCCTAAGGAACATTGACATGATAACGTCTGGGACAGGAGATAATTATTAACATGCAGTTACGAGCTGCGGTTGATATCAGCAAGAGATGATAACTAACTGTGAACAATGGGTAAGGTTACTGTTTTACGGCGATGAAGAAAGATATAAATCAATCAACCGTTACGGCTAAAAGAGTCCTTCGCGACGAGTCGGACAATATGCCCTGCTCCACCTCTCCGTTGTGTCTCCATAAACAGACTAACCTGTCTTTACTGGCCAAGCGTGCAGGGTTCGAAGAGGGAAGACAACTCGGTACTCAAAAATAGCATGCTGAAGTCGGATGTGTTGGGCCGAAAGCTGCAACTATCACATTTTTTACTGCAAACCACCCACAACGTATACACGCCACATAACGTTCTTTTAAGGGCGGATGATGAAAAGGTGTATTCATTTAGTCGTCGGACGAACGTCAGCAAGCACCTTAATACCTTATCATTGTTGTGATTTAATAAGTTATTATTTTTGTTGTTATTGTTTTTGATATTATAATCACTGGAGTCTGTAGAATTGTGGTTTTACAGAAGAATGTTCAGAACAACATAGACATGTAAGAAGAGGAATGAAAACGTTATAAAAAGGCCAAAGCAAAAAGAGAGCTAATTTCCAATATTAGGAAGAAACAATCATCATATGTTGGCCATGTAATGAGAAGAGAACAACTGGAATATATTGTCACAACTGGAAAAATTGAGGGACGAAGAGATAGAGGGAAGCTAAGAGAAAAAATACCAGACAGTTTAAGAGAATGGCTTGGCAGAAGGTCAACAACAGAAATGATAAATAACTGTCGAGATCGAAAGTTGTGGAGAAACATGATCACCTACGCCAGCATGCAGGGTACTTGATGATGATTATTACTCAAACATAGACAATCAGTGTTTCTCCAAAATCAGGCCCACTATAAAGTGTAGCGATGAGGCATGTAACACATTGTGGCCCACGAGACAGAAGCCCTCCACAAGGCATGTAGGCCACTGACAACCTGCCAGGGCCTGTAGCCAAGAAACAAAGTGAACGCGCTTAATATTCATCAATTCTCTTTGTGCCACACAAAGCACTTTACACCACAAATTGTGAAGCTTCAGGAGTGTGCTCGAAGTCACTTTCTCCAACCCGCTTCAAGTGAAACCTTCTCTTTCGTATCTTTATCGAACATGTTGTTTATGTTCTTTAATCATCCATTCTTTTCAAGTTCTGTAATTAAAGTTTCTTTGTTTCGTCCATCAGGTGTTCCATTGAATCGTCGAAGGGTGTCTAATATAATCGAATGCCTGTAGATGTATTGCTTGTTCTTTTGTCACTACCTTTCAGAGCGTATATTCACGCTGTTAGAATATAAACGTGTCGGTTCTTGTATTTGTTTTTTATTATGTCTATATAACAATAGAAATATACAAAAGAATAGGTGTGGCAAAAAGTAATTTTAATGCCATGAAAAATATACTAACAACAAAACAAATATCAACAGGGCTGAAACTAAGAATGGCAAAATGTTACATCTTCTCAATATTCCTGTATGGTGCAGAAACATGGACATTAGACAAGAAAACAGAACAGAAAATTGAAGCCTTTGAAGTGTGGATTTATAGAAGGATAGGTAGAATTGGATGGAAACAAAAGATAACAAACGATGAAGTTTTAAAACAACTGAAAATAAAAAGAGAACTGCTGAACACAATTAAGACAAGACAAATGACATTTTTGGGCATGTTAAAAGACACAAATGCCTACTAAAAGTAATATTGGAAGGAAAATACATGATAAAAGAGGCAGAGGCAGACCAAGACTAACATGGACGAGTAACATCAAAAGATGGACAAGTCAATCTATGACAACCTGCACCATTAATGCAAGAAACAGAGTAGAATGGCGATCCATGGTAGCCAACCTTCGTTGCGGAGAAGGCACTCGATGATGATGATTATGTCTATCCATCTTCTTCTTGATCGCCTTGTTGCTTTTTATCCTGATGTTTTGATTCAGAGAGTTTATTCTGTTGTTTGGTCTGGTTTCATTCTTAACAAGTATCCAATTCCGATCTTTTCTCTGATTTTCACACTAGATATTCGATCTGTCTTGTGCTGTTTGTTATAAGCATAGTTATTCAAAGGCCCGGTATCACTGCAAACGAATGAAAATCCATAACTGTTCAACCGCCCGTGCCAGTGGAATCATCCGAATTAACATTACATCGATTATCCAATCAAAGAAAGGCAGCTGCAGCCCCCATCGTAGTAAACACAGCACACGTCAAAAGACATGAGGCGGATCAGCACCGAAAGTAAGCGCAGCTGGACTGCCCTTCATCATACGATATCATCATTGATCGTAAGCAATGTGAAAATACAAACACGATCCGGATGGAAAGCACAGCTCACGGTGTGCACAGAGCACTAAACTCAGCAGCTCAGGCAGAAAGTTGGACTTGGAATATGAGGAAACTGCAACAAGGAACACTTTTCAGACAGTGCATATACGGTTCCTGCCGCCTATCCGCCATATTGACCGGAAGTCCTCGCTGTTTATTGTCTTTCTCAAGCACCTTATTTCTCACACTGTGATCTTCCGATCTTCTTAATTGAGCACACTCTTCAAATCGTTAACGTTTAATCATTCACTGTTCATTATGTACAATCAGCGTTCATTATGTACAATCAGTGTTCATTATGTACAATCAGTGTTCATTATGTACAATCAGTGTTCATTATGTAGCCAGCTTTTACCTCTGACGAAGTCCCTAGAGACTAGGAACTGAATTTTGCGTGTTAATACATTTTCCCCTGGCAGCCGTGTGCACAAGGGTCCCTCGCCGCACAGGCAGATAACTCCGTCTTCGGAGGTACTCATATTTTTTCAGTTTATGAGTAATTAACGCTTCAAGCCGGGCCTCGCTGCTGAGACCATGGGTGGTTGCCGCAGAGAGAAATCATAAATAAAAATCCCAACCGCCGGTGCAGCCGATGGGATTTGAACCCACAACCTCTCTGTCTCGAGGCTGGCATCTTGCCTCGATACCAACCATTCCCCAGACCTCCATTAGAATGTGTACAACGTGACGCCCAGAATAGCACAAGCATTTCTGGAACTTTGAGAACATGGCCAATATTACGACCGGATTGTCTCACTATGTGTCTCTACGTAATAATAACATCTGACAGAAGATGCAACACAGAAGATTTGGGGCCCCGGTAGTCTAGTTGGGAACCCCCCCCCCCCCCCCCCCGACTGGGCTACGACGTTCGGACAACCCGTGTTCGATAAAGGTCAAGGTAAAGTACGAGACTTGAACCGGCGTCTTAGCACGCGAGTTTACACCCATATGTGCTCGGCCGCCTATCCAGAAATGTTCGGAGATTTCTTGATAGTGTCGCCTCAAGCATCGAAACTCACGATACGAGGCGACATTCCTCACCTTTCCAGGGTAAGACCCTGGTACCCATTTCTGCCAACGGCTGGGTCAACCGTGGAGGTATTTTGTTTTTTTTTTCCAACCACGAGTACAACTCACACTGCTCCCAGCGGGAATCGAACACGGGTTGTCCGAACGTCGGTAGTCCAGTCGGGTGGTTTTCCCAACTAGGCCTCCGTGTTCGATTCCCGCTGGGAGCAGTGTGAGTTGTACTCATGGTTGGAAGAAAAAAAATATCTCCGCAGTCGACCCAGCCGCTGGCAGAAATGGGTACCAGGGTAGTACTCTGGGAAGGTGAGGAATGCCGCCTCGTATCGTGAGTGCAGAAGTCTCCTAACATTTCTGGATAGGCGGCCGAGCACATATGGGTAGAAACTCGCGTGCTAAGGCGCCGGTTCAAGTCTCGTACTTAAACTTTACCTTTTGTCATGCAAATAAAAGCAGAATAGCCCAGGCTAAGACTGCGTTTCAGAAAATTAGACACATATTGTGGAAGGAGTAAATAACGATTAGATCTGAGAAAGAAAGTTCAACGGTTATATATAGAGTTAATTATGGTCTATGGAAGTGAATCATTGATACTAAATAAACAAATGAAAATACGAATAAAGGCCTCAGAGATGGGATTTCTCAGAATAATGTTGATAAAATTCATGTACAGGTAATAAACAAACAAAACAAAAAAAAAATGATCGAGGAAATTCTCAAAAAGGCCAACACAAAAAGAGAGTTTCAATTTGTTTATTTAAATCAGCATTTTTTGTGCTCATCGTGAGAAGATAAAAGAGGAGGGATAACAAGAAGAGGAAAGATAACAAGAAGAGGAAGGATAACAAGAAGAGGAAAGATAACAAGAAGAGAAGGATAACAAGAAGAGGAAAGATAACAAGAAGAGGAAAGATAACAAGAAAAGGAAAGATAACAAGAAGAGGAAGGATAACAAGAAGAGGAAGGATAACAAGAAGAGGAAGGATAACAAGAAAAGGAAAGATAACAAGAAGAGGAAGGAGAACAACAAGAGGAAAGATAACAACAAGAGGAAAGATAACAACAAGAGGAAAGATAACAACAAGAGGAAAGATAACAACAAGAGGAAATATAACAACAAGAGGAAAGATAACAAGAAGAGGAAAGATAACAAGAAGAGGAAAGATAACAAGAAGAGGAAAGATAACAAGAAGAGGAAAGACAACAAAAAGTGGAAGGATAATAACAAGAGGAAGGAGAACAACAAGAGGAAGGAGAACAACAAGAGGTAGGAAGGAGAACAAGAAGAGGAAGGAGAACAAGAAGAGGGAGGAGAACAACAAGAGGAAGGAGAACAACAAGAGGTAGGAAGGAGAACAAGAAGAAGAAGCAGAGCAAGAAGAAGAAGGAGTACAACAAGAGGCAGGAGAACAACAAGAGGAAGGAGAACAACGAGAGGAAGGAGAACAACAAGAGAAGGAGTACAACAAGAGGAAGGAGAACAACGAGAGGAAGGAGAACAACAAGAGGCAGGAGAACAACGAGAGGAAGGAGAACAACAAGAGGAAGGAGAACAACGAGAGGAAGGAGAACAACAAGAGGAAGGAGTACAACGAGAGGAAGGAGAACAACAAGAGGAAGGAGAACAACGAGAGGAAGGAGAACAACGAGAGGAAGGAGAACAACAAGAGGAAGGAGAACAACGAGAGGCAGGAGAACAACAAGAGGAAGGAGAACAACGAGAGGAAGGAGAACAACAAGAGGAAGGAGAACAACGAGAGGCAGGAGAACAACAAGAGGAAGGAGAACAACGAGAGGAAGGAGAACAACAAGAGGAAGGAGAACAACGAGAGGAAGGAGAACAACGAGAGGAAGGAGAACAACAAGAGGAAGGAGAACAACGAGAGGAAGGAGAACAACAAGAGGAAGGAGAACAACGAGAGGAAGGAGAACAACAAGAGGAAGGAGAACAACGAGAGGAAGGAGAACAACAAGAGAAGGAGAACAACGAGAGGAAGGAGAACAACAAGAGGAAGGAGAACAACGAGAGGAAGGAGAACAACGAGAGGAAGGAGAACAACGAGAGGAAGGAGAACAACAAGAGGAAGGAGAACAACGAGAGGAAGGAGAACAACGAGAGGAAGGAGAACAACGAGAGGAAGGAGAACAACAAGAGGAAGGAGAACAACAAGAGGAAGGAGAACAACAAGAGGAAGGAGAACAACGAGAGGAAGGAGAACAACGAGAGGAAGGAGAACAACGAGAGGAAGGAGAACAACGAGAGGAAGGAGAACAACAAGAGGAAGGAGAACAACAAGAGGAATGAGAACAAGAGAGAGAGAGCCCGGAATCCTACTCTGAAAGAGTCATGATCGGAGAAGAAGATAAAAGTTTGAAAACTTGGTCACAACAGGCAACATAGAAGGATAGATATAACGCGGACCACAAAGAGAGAAGATAGCTTGGTGTCATGACACGGGGAAAAAGAAAAGTTAACAACAGAATTAATACGATACACTGTCAACAACAGATAATTGTGAAAGTACATTATCGCCTGCGCCATCCAGTTTTAGCACATAATGATTCTCAGTATATACATTGTGAAATGTTATAAAAGAAAATCAAATGTGCCCTGGTGTCACAGTTTTGAAAGCCCTGGACTGTAGTGAAGATACGATGATAGCATAGCTACACGATATCTAGGTCTAATTGTATGCAATTACACAGGCTTGTCGGCTATAACAGTGCTTGTTACCTACACATTAAAAGGTCGGTACGTGATCCTAGAGTGACAACTAATAGGGAAGTAATGGGTCTAGTTAGTTCCCCATTATTGTATGGGTAAAATGTTGATGATGTACATACAACAGACGTGATATGCAGAATTGCTCAGGCAAAAGCAGCTTTCCAAACAATGAGGAAGATACTATGCAATCCATTTTTTTGACAATCGAAACGAGAAAAAGAGTTCGTAAATGTTATGTTGAGTTAGTCTTAACATATGGATGTGAATCGTGGATAATAGGACAACAAACAAGAAAATTACTGGAGGCTGTAGAAATGTGGTTTTACAGAAGAATGTTGAGAATACCATGGACAGCTAAGAAGGGTGATGAAAACGTTCTGAAAGAGGTCAAAGCAAAAAGAGAGATAATTCCCAATATTAGGAAGAAACAATCATCATTATTTTGGCCATGTAATGAGAAACGAACAACTGGAAGATATTGTGACAACTGGAAAAATTGAGGGCCGAAGAGATAGAGGAAAGCAATGAAAAAAGTACCAGACAGCTTAAGAGAATGGCCTGGCAGAAGGTCAACAACAGAAATTATAAACAACTGTCCAGATCGAAAATTGTGGAGAGACATGATCACCTACGCCAGCAGGCCCGGTACTTGACGATGAGTAAAATGTTGATTGTTTACACGCACTCAAATGATTAAAGGCATAGTTACAATTCTTCGTCATCAACACTTTAAAGGTTTACAATTCTTCGTCATCAACACTTTAAAGTTGTCCAGTGGGCGTGGACGTGGTGTGCAGCAGAACTGTGACATTTGCGCATTTCGATCCAACACATCCCACTTCAGCATGGTATTTTATATTACAAGGTTGCCTTCCCTCTGGACTCCCCCCACTTGGCTCGACTAGATTGGTTAGTCTGTTTCTAGGCACATCGCGAGTAGTCGGAGATAAAGTAAATAAAAAAAAAAGTAAAGAGCCCCCGTCACGCCAAGTAGCGTAAAGGGAATATGGTATTTGTGACCATAAATTTTACAGACCTTCAGCACATGATTTTTGGGGTAATCTGGTCGGTAATACACCCGTGCCGCTTTACTTTCCATAAAAAAAATCCGGTACCCATTTAAGGCTGGGTGAACCCGGAACCCGTCGGTTAGGATCGAACCCTACTTCTTGTCCTTTGTAGTCCAGTTCACTAACCAGAGACCTATCGCGGCCCCCAGTAATGTATTTTACCACATCTGGTTACAGCTGTGGTTTCTCTATCACGGCTATTTGTTTTAACCTCAGTGACATTTTAATTATAATCTTGGAAATGTTACAATCTATAAAATATAACCATTCTTCTTCTTCTTCTACCTTTTTAGCTCCCAGTGGAGCATAGGTCTTCAACAAACACTTTCCAAGTTTTTTTCCAAGCTGTTTTTTTTTTTGTCATTCTTTTAAGATCATTCCATGTCTTCCCCATCATCCTCATCTCTGCTTCTATCTGTCTTCTCCAAGAATTCCTTGGTCTTCCTCTTTGTCTTTTCCCCTGGGGATTCCAAAAAATGGCCTGTTGTGTAATACTTTCAGTTGGCTTCCGTAGTCTGTGTCCTATCCAGCGCCATCGTCTTCGCTGTATCTCTTTATCCACTGGTATTTGGCTGCACATTTCCATAATTCTATGTTAGTGATTTTGTCCTGCCATTTCTATCATTTTTTTCTGCGTAAGCATCCATTATTGAAAGTCTGTATCTTCGCGATTGTCAATTTTTTTATTCTCCATGTTTCACAGCCATATAATAGGACCGACTTAACATTTGAGTTGAAAATTTTCATTTTTGTATTTAACCTAATTTCTTTTGATTTTCATGTTTCCCAGTGCAACGAAAGCTCCTCTTGCTTTTGATATCCTTATTTTGGTATCATTTTCTGTTCTACCCTCTTTATCCATATTACTACCAAGATATACGTAAGATTAAAATATAACCATAGACTAGAACATTCCTGGGGGCCTCGGTAGCCTATTTGGGAAAACCACCCGACTGGGCTACCGACGTTCGGATAACGGTGTTCGATTCCGGCTGGAAGAGGTGCGAGTTGTACTCGTGGTTGGGGAAAAAAAAATATATACCACCGCAGTCGACCCAGCCGCTAGCAGAAATAGGTACCTGGGTAGTAGTACTCTGGGAATGCGAGGAATGCCGCCTCGCAGCGTGAGTTTGATGCTTGAAGCGACACTATCCAGAAGTCTCCGAGCACTTTGGGATGGACGGCCGAGCACATAGGGGTTAAAACTCGCGACACAGCGGGCTGGAAAGAACATTAATGGAAGGCATGGTTCCTGGACGACGCGGCATGAGCAGACCAAGAAAAAGGTGGTTTCAAGACATCAAAGAGACATTGAACATGGCAACAGAAGAAGTGAGAGATCTGACTAGAGACAGAGATTCTTTCAGACAGGCTGTGGTGAATGCAACGTTCTGTGAGAGATCTGGCTAGAGACAGAGATTCTTTCAGACGGGCTGTGATGAATGCAACGTTCTATGGGAGATCTGGCTAGAGACAGAGATTCTTTCAGACGGGCTGTGATGAATGCAACGTTCTATGGGAGATCTGGCTAGACAGAGATTCTTTCAGACGGGCTGTGATGAATGCAACGTTCTATGGGAGATCTGGCTAGAGACAGAGATTCTTTCAGACGGGCTGTGATGAATGCAACGTTCTATGGGAGATCTGGCTAGACAGAGATTCTTTCAGACGGCTGTGATGAATGCAACGTTCTATGGGAGATCTGGCTAGAGACAGAGATTCTTTCAGACGGGCTGTGGTGAATGCAACGTTCTGTGAGAGATCTGGCTAGAGACAGAGATTCTTTCAGACGGGCTGTGATGAATGTAACGTTCTGTGGGAGATCTGGCTAGAGACAGAGATTCTTTCAGACAGGCTGTGGTGAATGTAACGTTCTGTGGGAGATCTGACTAGAGACAGAGATTCTTTCAGACGGGCTGTGGTGAATGCAACGTTCTGTGGGAGGTCTGGCTAGAGACAGAGATTCTTTCAGACGGGCTGTGATGAATGCAACGTTCTATGGGAGATCTGGCTAGAGACAGAGATTCTTTCAGACGGGCTGTGATGAATGCAACGTTCTGTGGGAGGTCTGGCTAGAGACAGAGATTCTTTCAGACGGGCTGTGATGAATGCAACGTTCTGTGGGAGGTCTGGCTAGAGACAGAGATTCTTTCAGACGGGCTGTGGTGAATGTAACGTTCTATGGGAGATCTGGCTAGAGACAGAGATTCTTTCAGACGGGCTGTGGTGAATGCAACGTTCTATGGGAGATCTGGCTAGAGACAGAGATTCTTTCACACGGGCTGTGGTGAATGCAACGTTCTGTGAGAGATCTGGCTAGAGACAGAGATTCTTTCAGACAGGCTGTGGTGAATGCAACGTTCAGTGGGAGATCTGGGCTAGAGACAGAGATTCTTTCAGACGGGCTGTGGTGAATGCAACGTTCAGTGGGAGATCTGGGCTAGAGACAGAGATTCTTTCAGACGGGCTGTGGTGAATGCAACGTTCTGTGGGAGATCTGGCTAGAGACAGAGATTCTTTCACACGGGCTGTGGTGAATGCAACGTTCTGTGGGAGATCTGGCTAGAGACAGAGATTCCTTCAGACGGGCTGTGGTGAATGCAACGTTCTGTGAGAGATCTGGCTAGAGACAAAGATTCTTTCAGACGGGCTGTGGTGAATGCAACGTTCTGTGAGAGATCTGGCTAGAGACAGAGATTCTTTCAGACGGGCTGTGGTAAATGCAACGTTCTGTGGGAGATCTAGCTAGACAGAGATTCTTTCAGACGGGCTGTGGTAAATGCAACGTTCTGTGGGAGATCTAGCTAGGAACAGAGATTCTTTCAGACGGGTTGTGGTGAATACAACGTTCTGTGGGAGATCTGGGCTAGAGACAGATATTCTTTCAGACGGGCTGTGGTGAATACAACGTTCTGTGGGAGATCTGGCTAGAGACAGAGATTCTTTCAGACGGGCTGTGGTGAATGCAACGTTCTGTGAGAGATCTGGCTAGAGACAGAGATTCTTTCAGACGGGCTGTGGTAAATGCAACGTTCTGTGGGAGATCTAGCTAGGGACAGAGATTCTTTCAGACGGGGTGTGGTGAATACAACGTTCTGTTGGAGATCTAGGCTAGAGACAGAGATTCTTTCAGATTTGCTGTGGTTAATACAACGTTCTGTGGGAGATCTGGGCTAGAGACAGAGATTCTTTCAGATTTGCTGTGGTTAATACAACGTTCTGTGGGAGATCTGGGCTAGAGACAGAGATTCTTTCAGATTTACTGTGGTTTATACAACGTTCTGTGTGAGATCTGGCTAGAGACAGAGATTCTTTCAGATTTACTGTGGTTAATACAACGTTCTGTGGGAGATCTGGCTAGAGACAGAGATTCTTTCAGATTTACTGTGGTTAATACAACGTTCTGTGGGAGATCTGGGCTAGAGACAGAGATTCTTTCAGATTTGCTGTGGTTAATACAACGTTCTGTGGGAGATCTGGGCTAGAGACAGAGATTCTTTCAGATTTACTGTGGTTAATACAACGTTCTGTGGGAGATCTGGCTAGAGACAGAGATTCTTTCAGATTTACTGTGGTTAATACAACGTTCTGTGGGAGATCTGGCTAGAGACAGAGATTCTTTCAGATTTACTGTGGTTAATACAACGTTCTGTGGGAGATCTGGCTAGAGACAGAGATTCTTTCAGATTTACTGTGGTTAATACAACGTTCTGTGGGAGATCTGGCTAGAGACAGAGATTCTTTCAGATTTACTGTGGTTAATACAACGTTCTGTGGGAGATCTGGGCTAGAGACAGAGATTCTTTCAGATTTGCTGTGGTTAATACAACGTTCTGTGGGAGATCTGGGCTAGAGACAGAGATTCTTTCAGATTTGCTGTGGTTAATACAAGCAACTGTAAAAGGAGATGGCACCTGATGATAGTTGTTTCAATCTGTGACACAAGACAAGAAAGATAATGTCATCAGTTAAAGTCAATATTTATCAATGAATTATATTTTTGTACCTAAGGCTCGCAACAAAACAAATCAGCGAATGGTAAATGTAAGAGCTTCGGGAGATGCCATATTCGATTCTTAACCACAAAAATGTTTTAATTTTAAGATACAGCTTTTCCTAATTATTTTTAATGTGTGATAGCTATAGTGTGGGAATGGTACCTTCATGGAAAGTCACAAACAATGAAATCAACTAAAGTAGCAGTGACAAACAATTGTGTAGTTTTCTTGAACTGTGCTTTCCTATTCTTCCTGTTCCTCGGCTGAGATATGTCAGCGACTCATAGCTGACTGCATGCATAAGGAATAGGGTCAACAGGGATAATCCAGACCCTTCTGCATCTTCCAGTAGTGCCCATGGATCTAGGACAATCAGTCTGGTCAAGGGAGTGTGGATTGAAGAGAGAAAGCGTGTCTATAACCGGGATTGCCATGCTGATGAGAGAAAGCGTGTCTATAACCGGGATTGTCATGCTGAAGAGAGATAGCGTGTCTATAACCGGGATTGTCATGCTGAAGAGAGATAGCGTGTCTATAACCGGGATTGTCATGCTGAAGAGAGATAGCGTGTCTATAACCGGGATTGTCATGCTGAAGAGAGAAAGCGTGTCTATAACCGGGATTGTCATGCTGAAGAGAGATAGCGTGTCTATAACCGGGATTGCCATGCTGATGAGAGAAAGCGTGTCTATAACTGGGATTGCCATGCTGAAGAGAGAAAGCGTGTCTATAACCGGGATTGCCATGCTGAAGAGAGAAAGCGTGTCTATAACCGGGATTGCCATGCTGATGAGAGAAAGCGTGTCTATAACCGGGATTGCCATGCTGATGAGAGAAAGCGTGTCTATAACCGGGATTACCATGCTGAAGAGAGATGTTTCGGGCCGAAAGGTGCAGATTTCACGTACTTGCTGCAAACTAGCGTCAGTACGCAACAACGCAAATTAACGCCCTTTTAAGGACGGAGAATCAAGAGAAGAACTCTTCAAGTTATAGAGGAAGAAATAGACAGATCTTCTTCGTCTTCCTTTCAATTCCCAGTGGAGCATAGTTCTTCAAACACTTTTAACTCCCTGTGGAGCATAGTTCTTCAAACACTTTTAACTCCCTGTGGAGCATAGTTCTTCAAACACTTTTAACTCCCTGTGGAGCATAGTTCTTCAAACACTTTTAACTCCCTGTGGAGCATAGTTCTTCAAACACTTTTAACTCCCTGTGGAGCATAGTTCTTCAAACACTTTTAACTCCCAGTGGAGCATAGTTCTTCAAACACTTTTAACTCCCAGTGGAGCATAGTTCTTCAAACACTTTTAACTCCCAGTGGAGCATAGTTCTTCAAACACTTTTAACTCCCTGTGGAGCATAGTTCTTCAAACACTTTTAACTCCCTGTGGAGCATAGTTCTTCAAACACTTTTAACTCCCAGTGGAGCATAGTTCTTCAAACACTTTTAACTCCCTGTGGAGCATAGTTCTTCAAACACTTTTAACTCCCTGTGGAGCATAGTTCTTCAAACACTTTTAACTCCCTGTGGAGCATAGTTCTTCAAACACTTTTAACTCCCTGTGGAGCATAGTTCTTCAAACACTTTTAACTCCCTGTGGAGCATAGTTCTTCAAACACTTTTAACTCCCAGTGGAGCATAGTTCTTCAAACACTTTTAACTCCCTGTGGAGCATAGTTCTTCAAACACTTTTAACTCCCAGTGGAGCATAGTTCTTCAAACACTTTTAACTCCCTGTGGAGCATAGTTCTTCAAACACTTTTAACTCCCTGTGGAGCGTGCAGCATAGTTCTTCAAACACTTTTAACTCCCAGTGGAGCATAGTTCTTCAAACACTTTTAACTCCCTGTGGAGCATAGTTCTTCAAACACTTTTAACTCCCTGTGGAGCATAGTTCTTCAAACACTTTTAACTCCCTGTGGAGCATAGTTCTTCAAACACTTTTAACTCCCTGTGGAGCATAGTTCTTCAAACACTTTTAACTCCCTGTGGAGCATAGTTCTTCAAACACTTTTAACTCCCAGTGGAGCATAGTTCTTCAAACACTTTTAACTCCCTGTGGAGCATAGTTCTTCAAACACTTTTAACTCCCTGTGGAGCATAGTTCTTCAAACACTTTTAACTCCCTGTGGAGCATAGTTCTTCAAACACTTTTAACTCCCTGTGGAGCGTGCAGCATAGTTCTTCAAACACTTTCAAATCACAGTGGAGCATAGTTCTTCAAACACTTTCAACTCCCTGTGGAGCGTGCAGCATAGTTCTTCAAACACTTTCAAATCACAGTGGAGCATAGTTCTTCAAACACTTTCAACTCTCTGTGGAGCATAGTTCTTCAAAAACTTTCAACTCCCTGTAAAGCATAGTTCTTCAAACACTTTCAACTCCCTGTGGAACATAGTTCTTCAAAACCTTTCAGCTCCCTGTGGAGCATAATTCTTCAAAAACGTTCCCATCCGTTCTGTTTCTTGTCATTCTTTTGAAATCGTTCCGTGTCTTCACCATCATCTTCATCTGTCTTCTCCAAATATTTTGGTCTTCCTCTTTGTCTTCTCCCCCTGTGGATTCCAAGAAAGGGCTTGTAGTGTAATATTCTCAGATTGACTACCGCAGTGTGTATCCCATCCAGCGCCATCGTCGTATCTCTTTGTCCACCGGTAGCTGACTAATATTTTCACATCATTAACACATACATAATAAATGGCAATAATTGTTTCTATGTTTGTCTTTTGCTCATTTGCATTCGCTTCTACGTCTCCAATCTCAATTTCCACCATATCTTGTTTAATGTTTCTATGCCCTTCCCCGTTGCTCAATCTATCAATCATCATCATCATCAAGTACCAGGCCTGCTGGCGTAGGTGATCATGTCTCACCACAACTTTCGATCTCGACAGTTATTTATTTTTTCTGTTGTTGACCTTCTGCCAAGCCATTCTCTTAAGCTGTCTGGTATTTATTCTCTTTGCTTCCCTCTATCTGTTCCTCCCTCAATTTTCCCAGTTGTTACAATATATTCCAATTGTTCTCTTCTCATTACGTGGACAAAAAATGATAATTGTCTCTTCCTAATATTGGAAATTAGCTCTCTTTTTGCTTTGGCCTCTTTCATAACGTTTTCATTACTCTTCTTAGCTGCCCATGGTACTCTCAACATTTTTCTGTAAAACCACATTTCTAGACTCCAGTGATTTTTTTGTCTGTTGTCCTATTGTCCATGATTCGCATCCATATGCTAAGACTGGCTCTACATAACATTTAAGAACTCTTTTTCTTGTTTCTATTGTCAAAAATGGATTGCATGGTATCTTCCTCATTTTTTGGAAAGCTGCTTTTGCCTGAGCCATTCTGCATCTCACCTCTTTTGTACATCTTCCGTCTGAGGTTAACAAAGTTCCCAAATATTTAAATTCATTTACCTGTTTTAATATTGTTCCACTTGTCTTTATTTTGCAGTTCTCATTACGTGGCCAAAAAATGATGATTGTTTCTTCCTAATATTGGAAATTAGCTCTCTTTTTGCTTTGACATCTCTCAGAACAATCTCATTATCTCTCTTTTTGCTTTGACCTCTCTCAGAACAATCTCATTATCTCTCTTTTTGCTTTGACCTCTCTCAGAACAATCTCATTATCTCTCTTTTTGCTTTGACCTCTCTCAGAACAATCTCATTATCTCTCTTTTTGCTTTGACCTCTCTCAGAACAATCTCATTATCTCTCTTTTTGCTTTGACCTCTCTCAGAACAATCTCATTATCTCTCTTTTTGCTTTGACCTCTCTCAGAACAATCTCATTATCTCTCTTTTTGCTTTGACCTCTCTCAGAACAATCTCATTATCTCTCTTTTTGCTTTGACCTCTCTCAGAACAATCTCATTATCTCTCTTTTTGCTTTGACCTCTCTCAGAACAATCTCATTATCTCTCTTTTTGCTTTGACCTCTCTCAGAACAATCTCATTATCTCTCTTTTTGCTTTGACCTCTCTCAGAACAATCTCCTTATCTCTCTTTTTGCTTTGACCTCTCTCAGAACAATCTCATTATCTCTCTTTTTGCTTTGACCTCTCTCAGAACAATCTCATTATCTCTCTTTTTGCTTTGACCTCTCTCAGAACAATCTCATTATCTCTCTTTTTGCTTTGACCTCTCTCAGAACAATCTCATCACCTCTCTTTTTGCTTTGACCTCTCTCAGAACAATCTCATTATCTCTCTTTTGCTTTGACCTCTCTCAGAACAATCTCATTATCTCTCTTTTGCTTTGACCTCTCTCAGAACAATCTCATTATCTCTCTTTTTGCTTTGACCTCTCTCAGAACAATCTCATTATCTCTCTTTTTGCTTTGACCTCTCTCAGAACAATCTCATTATCTCTCCCGAATCTCTCAATACTGAATCATTTTTCTACTTCCACTCCTTTACACAGCAGTTTGTCGATCATGCTTTAGTAGATAACGGGCAAATAAATGCAGTGCTGCGGTAAAGCTGGTAGCAAGGAGCCAGTAGTGGGGTGTAACATAGCCCTAGATGGTATTGTGACTGCTACAAAACTGGGGTCGTCAGTCGCTGGACACTGCGGGACTTGCTGAGGAAGGGGGATCGGAGCACCTATGGACACGTTCGGAGTGCAATGATGATGATCCGCAAATAACTCAATAGTGACAGCTTTACAAAATAGGAGCACAACAAAATACTAACGTTTCGGCCAACATGCGGCCATCTTCAGGGAAAGAGAAGAACGATAAGAAACGATGAGGCACAGATAAATGCTACTTCGTCTAGAATATTTTAGTAAGTCTTGGTCAATTTTGGTTCTCTGAAACATGAAGCATGCTGGCGTAAGTGATCATGTCTCTCCACAACTTTCGATTACGACAGTTATTTATCATTTTTGTAACTGACCTTCTGCCAAGCCATTTTTGTAAGTTGTCTGGTATCTTTTCTCTTTGCTTTCCTCTATCTCTTCGTTCCTCAAATTCCCCGGTTGTCACAATATATTCCAGCTGTTCCTTTCTCATTGCACGGCTAAAAAATGTTGTAGCTCTTGAGGCGAAGGCGAGTCTCCCAGAACCAGAGCTGGAAGTTGTCAGGGACCCACAACTGATGGCTAGCGCAAGGATCGGTGAACCAAAACCATCCAGACTCTGCTCCACCTCTCCGTGGTGCCTCCAGTAACAGACTAACCTGTCTAGTCTGGCCTAGCAAGCAGGGATCGAAGAAGGAAGACAACCCGGTACTCAAAAATGTCGTGCTGAAGTCGGATGTGTTGGGCCGAAAGGCGCAAATATAACAGTTATACTGCAAATCACAACACATCGCAGACACGTCCACTTAACGTCCTTTTAAGGGCAGATGATGAAGAGGAATTCTACAGTCTACGAATACTCTAGAATACTTTAGTCATCGGGCGAACGTAAGCAAGCAAGCATATTAGCTCTCTCTTTGCTTTGGTCTTTTTCGGAATGTTTTCATTACCTTTCCTTGGCTGAACACGGTATTCTCAAACATTCTTCTGTAAAACCACAATTATACTTTCTCCATTAATTTTGTTGTTGTTATTCTATTGTCCATAATTCACACCCATAAGTTCTACATAACATTTAAGAAACAAATACTTCCCAATCCGTTCTTTTTCTTGCCATTCTTTTGAGATCATTCCATGTCTTCCCCAACATCTTGATCTATGCTTCCATCTGTCTTCCCCAAAATATATCCTGGTCTTCCTCTTTGTCTCTTTCACTGGGAATTCCACAAAAGGGCGTGTTGTATAAATCTCTCAATTAGCTTCCCCAGTGTGTCCTATCCAGTGCCAACTTCTTCGTTGTATCTCTTTCTCCACTGGTATTTGACCGGTACTTTCACATAATTCTACGTATCTGAATTTTTGTCCTGCCATTTCCATCATGTTATTCTGCACAAGCATCCATTAATGAAAGTCTATATCATCGTGATTGTCTTTGTTATCTTTATATTCTCCGCGTTTCCCAGTCACATGACTGCAACTTTGCCTAAATTATTCACCCAAGTCTTTAAGCCACGGTCAAATTGTGTTCAGTCTAGAGGTCGCATGAGTCAGTGGGATCCGTAATTTCCTGATCAGTGGCTTATGCCCGTATCTGTTATTTGGTTATGGAAGGCCCCGGTATCACTGCAAACGAATTAAAATCCATAATTGCTCAACCGCCCGTGCCAGCGTAATCATCCGAATCTCATCTCCCAAACAAAGAAAGGTGACTGTAGTCCCTATCATAGCAGTCTCAGCACACGCCAAAAGACATAAGGCGAAACCGCGCAGAAAGTGAACACAGCCAACTTTTCCCTCCCATTCGATATCATCATTCATCGTAAACAATTGGAATATCGAAACATGATCAAAACGGATGAGACACACAGCTCACGGTATGCACAGAGCACCTAACTCAGTAGCTCCTGCAACAAGCCGGACTTGGAATATGAGGAAACTGCAACAAGGAACACCGTATCTGTTACGCATGACTAACTACATGATGTAGTCATTTCTTTAATATCATGCATTATATGTATATATATATATATATATATATATATATATATATATATATATATATTTCTTTCATATCATTGTACAGTCATTTCTTTCATATCATTGTACAATCATTTCTTTCATATCATTGTACATCATTTCTTTCATATCGTTGTACAATCATTTCTTTCATATCATTGTACAATCATTTCTTTCATATCATTGTACAATCATTTCTTTCATATCGTTGTACAATCATTTCTTTCATATCATTGTACAATCATTTCTTTCATATCATTGTACAATCATTTCTTTCATATCATTGTACAATCATTTCTTTCATATCGTTGTACAATCATTTCTTTCATATCATTGTACAGTCATTTCTTTCGTATCATTGTACAATCATTTCTTTCATATCATTGTACAATCATTTCTTTCATATCACTGTACAATCATTTCTTTCGTATCACTGTACAATCATTTCTTTCATATCACTGTAAAATGATTTCTTTCATATCATTGTACAATCATTTCTTTCATATCATTGTACAATCATTTCTTTCATATCATTGTACAATCATTTATTTCATATCATTGTACAATCATTTCTTTCATATCATTGTACAATCATTTCTTTCATATCATTGTACAATCATTTCTTTCATATCATTGTACAATCATTTCTTTCATATCATTGTACAATCATTTCTTTCATATCATTGTACAATCATTTCTTTCATATCATTGTACAATCATTTCTTTCATATCATTGTACAATCATTTCTTTCATATCGTTGTACAATCATTTCTTTCATATCATTGTACAGTCATTTCTTTCATATCAATGTACAATCATTTCTTTCCCGGGAGTACTGACTTCACACAAGAAGTGAAAATTGTTACTTTTTCTTTTGAAAATAATTTCTTTTGTATTTCTATGTTTCCTAGTGCAACGAAGTGAACCCGCGATGGCTCAGTCGTTAGTGAACTGGCCTACAAAGGACAACAGGTCGGGTTCAATTCAGATAGACCCCTTCCAGGTTCACCCAGCCTTAAATGAGTACCGAATTTTCTTCTGTGAAAGTAAAACGGCACAGGCGTAATACCGACCATATTACCCTAAAAATCATGTGTCGAAGGTCTATTAAAATTATGGTCACTAACACTATATTCCATATGCGCCACTTGGCGTGACGGGGGCACTTTACTTTACTTAGTGAAACGAAGGCTTATCTTGTTAAAAATAAATAAATAAATAAAATAGAAAAGTCGGATTATCTTGCCTTTAATTATTTAATGACATCCTATATTGTTTTACATCCGTCGAGAGGACAGAGAAATCTAGAACGCAGTTAAAGAACAAATCGGGTTTTATGAAGCCGCATTTTGTGTGTGCATTCTGTACGCAAACTGAAATAAACAAAAGAATAGGAATGGTAGAATGTAATTTTAATACCATAAAAAAAGTATACTAACATCAAAACAAATAACACCAGGGTTATAACTAACAATAGCAAAAGGGTATATCTTCTCAACATTCCTGTATGTATAGTGCAGAAATATGGACATTGGACAAGAAAACAGAACAGAAAACTGAAGCCTTTGAAATGTGGATTTATAGAAGAATAGGTAGAAATGGATGGAAAGAAAAGAAAACAAACGATGAAGTCTTAAAACAACTAAAAATGAAAACAGAACTACTAATCACAATTAAAACAAGACAAATGAAATTTTTGGGCCATGTTAAAAGGCACAACAGTCTAATAAAAGTAATATTGGGAGGGACATTTTTTTTTAAATAGGCAGAGGCAGACCATGACCAACGTGAACGAGTAACATCAAAAGATGAACAAATCAGCCTATGACAACCTGCACCATCAAAGCAAGAGACAGCAGAATGGCGCTCTATGGTAGCCAACCTTCGATGCGGTGACGGCACTCAATGATGATGATTGTAATGGTGTAATTTTTAGCGAGTTTCATGGTCATTTTTAAGGTAGTATCATCATCATGAAGTACCTGTAGGCGTAGGTGATCATGTCTCTCCACAACCTTCGATGGTAGCCAACCTTCGATGCGGAGACGGCACTCAATAATGATGATTTATCCTTTATGTAAAAGTAAAGTACCCCCGTCACGCCAAGTGGCGTATAGGGAATATGGTGTTATTGGCCATAAATTTTACAGACCTTCGGCACATGATTTTGGGGTAATGTGGTCGGCATAACGCCAGACACGCTTGACTTTCCAAGAAAAAAAATCCGGTACCCATTAAAGGCTGGGTGAACCCGGAAGCCGTCGGTTGGGAATTCTTTGTGTGTGTTTCCATATATTGTAGCTGAAAAACAAGAAAGAAACTCCAGTAATGACAAAGATAATTCCGGCCATATCTCAGGGCTTCTCAAATCTAGTAAATGTCAGTTTCTTCCAAACAGCCGGTTCTCACTCTCCCTAGTCGGTCCAGATAATAGAAACGGTTGTCCTATAAGACATTATGAGAACCGGTGAGCCGAAAATAAAACGTGGTTGTCTTTATAAACAGACATGTATAGATAATGAGAGACAGAAGCAAAGAGAGGGAATGCATGCATAAATAATAAAGAGCCCCGTCACGTCGAGTGGTGTATAGTGAATATGGTGTTAGTGACTTTAAATTTTACAGACCTTCAGCACATGATTTTTGGGGTAATGTGGTCGGTATTACGCCCGTGCCGCTTTACTTTCCCAGAAAAAAAAATCAGGTACCCATTTATGGCTGGGTGAACCTAGAAGCCGTCGATCAGGATCAAACCGGACCTCTTGTCGTTAGTAGCCCGATTCACTCACCACTGAGCTATCGTGGCTCCAGAATGATACATGTTATGATATTGTGACTTCATCTCGGTAGTAAAGTAAAGAAAGAAAAAACGGAAGGAAGGAAGGAAGAAATAAATAAAGAAAAAGAAAGATGGATGGATGGATGGATGGAAGGATGGATGGATGGATGGATGGATGGATAGATAGATAGATAGAAATAAAAAGAAAGAAAGATAAAAAAAAGAAAGAAAGAAAGAAGGAAATAAAAGAGTCGAAAACATGGAGAAACACTAAGGAAATAGGATATTGTTTTGCATTATTGCCTGACTCAGTTTAGAAAATAAAAACAAAGGCGGATGAAACAAATGACTGTGCAACGTAATTAGTCATGCGTAACAGATACGGGCCTAAGAGACTGATAAGGAAAGTAGGGGTCTCATTGGCTCATGGGACCTCTAGACTGAATACAATTTGACCCTTGGCTTAAAGGCCAGAGTGGGGTTAAATAATTTTGGCAAAGTTATAGTGGGGGAGAGAGCCACGATAGCTCAGTGGTTAGTGAACTGGACTACCACGTACAAGGGGTAGGGTTCGATCCCAACCGACGGCTTCCGGGTTCACCCAGCCTTAAATGGGTACCGGATTTTTTTTTCTGGGAAAGTAAAGTAGCACGGGCGTAATACTGACCACATTACCCCAAAAATCATGTGCGGAAGGTATGTAAAATATAGGGTCACTAACACCATATTTCCCTATACGCCACTTGGCGTGACGGGGGTACTTTACTCTACTTTATAGTGGGAGAACAGGTTATATCTGTCTATCTATTGACCTTTCGAGCCGTAGCCGGCCCATAGGGTGTAGACCAAGATACTCCTCTTATCTAAATTTTTATTCTAGCAGTTTTCAATTCTTTTAAAGATATTTTCTTCTTCTTTCCTTCCTCATCTGCCTTTCAGCGTCGAGGGGAGATATAATTTGTGGTCTTTTGCTCTTCTGTTCGCCTCTACTGCTGTTATGTTTCCTAGTGCTTCTAATATTCCATTCATCCATCTTTTTCGTGGTCGACCCTTGGGTCTGGTGTTCTCTGGGCAGATGGTGCTCGTAAACCTGGGAGGGCCGACCATCTAAGGGCATAATCCCCCTACAGAAAAGACAATCTGCTGCCTTGCAGGAAGATTGGGGACAATCAAAGGCTAAGGAAAGCAAACCTGAATAAAATGCTGGGTGAAATCGGATGCACTGGGCTACTGGCGCAGAACACAGTGAAACGTTTTAACAAGTAATCAATCATACTGGATCTAACAGACTCTAATTGTGATAGAAACTACCGCTGACCGGAAAGGCTTCAAGAAACAGTTGAATATAATACTCTGGAATGCGGAGGGCATATACCACAAAAAACAAGCTCTAACAATCAGACTAGCAGAGGAAGAGACGTTGCCTGCATCTATGAAACTCATCTTAATCATCAGCACAGATTTATATATATAAGAAAAATAACCTCTACAGAGATGAAATGTGTTAGACGAATGACAGGAAACAGTCTGAGAGATAAGATCAGAAATGAAGAACTGAGAAAAAAGCTAGGAATAGCCCCCGCCATAGAATATATATTCGATACATATTTTATATATTAGATTTATGATCAGGGGTTACCAAACATTTAGACAAGACAGTAAAGGTCACAGGGGTGGAATTCTTATACTTATTAAAAATTCCATCCCAGCAAAACTGATAGATGTAGTCACAAACAGAGAGGCAGAGATCATTGGTACAGACCTATACATTAACTCTGCTAGTATAAGGATATTTAATATATACTGTCCAAATGACAAATTACTGAAGCTGGAGTCAATGGAAATAACACCATCAAAGTGTCTGGTAGTAGGCGACTTTAACAGCCACTCTGAAAGATGGGGATATAAGGAGTCCAATGCTCGAGGTGAAGAAGTGGAAGAATGGGAAATAGACAACAACCTATTCCTCATAAACTCTAGGGAGGACACCCCCCCCCCCCCCAACCTTCTACTCAAGAAGATGGAAAACAACTTCCACTCCCGACCTAGCATTTGCAACTGGAGACATATCTATCAATATAACCAGAAAAGTGCTGAACCAACTTGGAGATAGTGACCATAGACCAGTCAAACTTTCAGTGGCTCTCACACACAAACAGGAGTTGCAAATACCTCTTCTCCGCTGGAACTATAAGAGAGCAGATTAGGCAAAGTATGCAAGGCTCACTGATGCATATACTGCACCTATCAACACCCACGAAGAGAAGGTCAATAATATGGTAGAGCGGTTAACAAATGGAATCCTGAGAGCTGCTAAAGAATCCATTCCTAGAGGAGCAAGAAGAAACTACAAGCCAAACTGGAGCAAGGAAATACAGAGACTAGAAGAGGAACTGGACTCTGTCAGAGAACTTGCTGAAACATCACACAGCACAGAGAGCAACATTGCCTACAAAGCAGCCTCGGCCAAATACAGACGTGAGGTCAAGATATCAGCAAGATAGAGCTGGATAGACAAAACAGAGAGCCTTAATCTAGACAAAAATGGTCATAAACTATGGAAACTTGCGAAAGCTCTGAGCGACGAAAACAACTGCCGACCTCCAATATCATTAGCACACAACCAGAACATCCTCACAGGCAAAAGGGCAGCAAATCTACTGATAGAGACTTACAAAAACATTAGTAGAATAAACATTCCAATAGACAAACAGAAAGCTGCAAGACGGGAAAACCAAGACGCAAAACACATGTCTTTAGCACCAGAAGAGCATCAGACGACCATCTTTACCCCAACTGAATTAGATGTTGCCCTCAAAGGATTGAAGCTCAAAAGTTCCCCTGGTAAAGATGGAATCTCCAACGAAATGCTCCTAAATCTGGGACAGAAAGCCAAGAGCTAGCTTCTAAGGATAATAAATGCTAGCTGGAAGAGAGGTCATGTGTCGGCAATCAGGAAAGAAGCTATTATGGTGCCCATCCTCAAGCGTGGAAAAGACCCACTAGACCCAAATAGCTACAGACCAATTAACTTACTGAACTGCCTGAGTAAACTCATGGAAAGGCTGGTTAACAGAAGACTTATGTGGCATTTGGAGACAAAACAACAAATCGTACCACAACAAAGTGGCTTCCGTCAGCACAGATCAACTGAAGACCTGGTCGCCTACATTGCACAGGAAATAAAGGATGCTCTACAAGAAAAGAAACACGCGCTGGCAGTGTGGGTCGACATGGAGAAGGCTTTTGATAGGGTTTGGCGAGAGGGTTTAAAGAACTAGCTTTTTAGACTTTGTATCCAGGGTCGTTTATTCAATTGGGTCTCTCAATACCTTCAGGATAGAACGGCCAGAGTACAAGTTCAAGGTCAACTAAGTAAGATGGTCTCTATCAAACAAGGTGTCCCACAAGGCGGAGTCTTGTCCCCAACCCTCTTTTTTTTAATTTTCATAAATGACATCGTAATGGACATTCCACCCAGAATACACTCAGCAATATACGCAGATGATCTAGCGTTATGGGCTCGCGAGGAAAGTATGTCGGTGGTTGGACCCAGGATGCAAGATGCCCTAGGTGAACTTGAAAAATGGACGAACGCCTGGTTCTTACCAATCAACGAAAACAAACTACATATACAATTTTCAGCCTATCAAGAAACACATTCTCTGCAAACTAGAAGATAAAAGACCATACACTCCCTATTGACCAAAACCCAACATACCTTATCGTCACCATGAATCGCAGAATGACTTGGAAAAATCAGATAGACAGAGCAGGGGAAAAAGCCAGAAAACGAACAAATATTAATGAAGAATATGAAGAAATTGGCAGGAACGGACTGGGGGGGCAGACAGCATAATTTTGAAAAGACTATACGTAGGAAGAGTCAGACCAGTTCTAGAGCATGGAGTCACAGCCTAGGCTATGGCTTCCAAGTCACACCTTAGCAAAATTAACAGAACACAGAACCAAGCTGCCCGTATCATCACTGGTGCTATGAAATCTACACCTATCAAGACTCTAGAAACAGTAACACATTTACAGCCCTTAGATGACAGACGGGTCACTAAAAGTATTGCAACAAGCGGAGAAATATAGAAGGCTCCTTAGCCACCCCATGCACCAAAGAATAACTGGTTTCGGAATCGTACGGCTAAAGAGGAGCAACTTCGCTGAAATTGCCAATGAACTAACTACTGGAGACCCAGTACTTTTCCAAACAATATCGAAACTCTTGAGCCCATCTGATATGTCTCCTCGTGGAAAACATAAAATATCAGAACTTAAGGAAAATATAACAGGAATCATGAAAAAAGGCACCCAATCAGACACAGAAAGAAAACACGTAGCAGAAAAACACATACACGATACCTACCCACAGGACTCTTGGTCCCAGATATACACAGATGGCTCTGCTACAAATGCCACCAGAAATGGAGGGGGGAGGTGTGTTCTTGTCGCTGAATAATCAGGACGAGATCACCAAGTCAATAGCTGCTGGAAAATTCTCAAACAACTTTAAAGCACAAACTGAGGCCATCAGAGATGCTGCAACACTGGCTACTCAACACAAAAATAACATGCACAATAAATTGGTGATTCTGACTGATGCACTGTCAGTACTATCAGCTCTAAAACGTCCCAAGAACAATGAACTAGATGACTTGAGAACAACTCTGGACCAACTATGCAATAACTTCCAGAGAGTAGTCATTCAGTGGATATCATCACACTGTAATATACACGGTAACGAACGAGCAGACAAATTAGCTAAAGAGGGAGGGAGATTACCACAAGAGAACAAACCGCTCAGTTATGATGAAGCCAAATCCATCCTCAAAGGTCAGTACCATGAAAAATGGAAACGAGAACACCCAAAGCATAACAATAGGAACGGTTACCACCAACTATCAAGGAGGGATCAAGTCATCATACTTCGCCTACGCACTTGCCACAATAGAATGAGAAATCACATGTTCACCAAATTCAAAATAGGTACAACCAGCCTATGTCACTGTAGACTGGACAATATGACTACAAAACATGTTCTACAGGATTGCCTCTTTTCCTCTTACCTGTTGTTTCCCACATGAGGGCTTGCTTTGCTATTCGGTCATTATCTCTTCTCATCACATGTCCAACATATCTCTCTATCTCTCTCTCTCTCTCTCTCTGAGTAGGATTCCAGACTCTCTTATGAAGTCAGCTGTTTGTTTAAGTGATTCGATTGCCCCAAATAGTTTCTCTTCCAGGGAGGTGGGTGTGAACCACATTGCTCTTCTCAAGTCTGTGAACGGGGGGGGGGGGGGGGGGGCAATCCTATAGAACATGTTTTGTTGTCATATTGTCCAGTGGCATACAATGTGAACCAATTCAGAGGTATGTTTACAGCACTCGGAGAAAATGACAAATAATCAACAACAGAAAAAAATATGGACCACAGCAGGATCGAACCCGTACTCAGTGGCACAGCGCCTTGTCACGAAAAGCCAAACGCTAGGGAATACTGCCACTCAGCTAACTTTAGTTTGCCATATATGCTTTGGTCGATATTTTTTTCTGTTGTTGATTATTTGTCGTTTTTTCCGAGTGCTGTAAACATATCTCTTTCTCTGAATTGATTCGCTGATTATCGCCTCGGAAGTTTCCCTATATAATAATATTCATTTATTATTATTTGTCTACAGTGGCATAGGCTGGTTGTACCTATTTTGAATTTGGTGAACATGTGATTCCTCATTCTATTGTGGCCAGTGCGTAGGCGAAGTATGATGACTTGATCCCTCCTTGATAGTTGGTGGTATCCGTCACTCTCGTTATGCTTCGGGTGTTCTCGTTTCCATTTTTCATGGTACTGACCCTTGAGGATGGATTTGTGAGGATGGATTTGGCTTCATCATAACTGAGCGGATGGTTCTCTTGTGATAATTTCCCTCCCTCTTTAGCTAATTTGTCTGCGCGTTCGTTCCCGTGTATATTACAGTGTGATGGTATCCACTGAATGACTACTCTCTGGAAGTTATTGCATAGTTGGTCCAGGGTTGTTCTCAAGTCATCTAGTTCATTGTTCTTGGGGATTTTTAGAGCTGATAGTACTGACAGTGCATCAGTCAGAATCACCAATTTATTGTGCATGTTATTTTTGTGTTGAGTAGCCAGTGTTGCAGCATCTCTGATGGCCTCAGTTTCGTCCAACATATGACCATCATCTTTTGGGAGAAAGGGTTGCATCAACCAAATGAAGGAACATATCAAGATGGATAATGATGTTTCTTTACGTCTTCTTCTTGTTCTTTTCTTCCTCATCTGCCTTTCAGCGTCGAGGGGAGATATAATTTGCGATCTTTTGCTCTTCTATTTTCTTCTGCAGCCGTTGTGTTTCCTAGTGTTTCCAATATTCCGTCAATCCATCTGTTTCGTGGTCGGCCCTTGGTTCTGGTGTTCTCGCAACGTTTATTGTGTTGTGTTTTGATCTTTCTGTCTTGTCACGTGGCCAAACCATTTTTATCTGTTGTTTATTTATATATTCTACGACGGAGGCTATTCCTAGCTTTTTTCTCAGTTCTTCATGTCTGATCTTATCTCTCAGACTTCCCATTGACCTCACCTCATCTCAACTACTTGTACATGTGGACAGGCGCCCCAGACTGCTGAACACACACTTCAAGACTGCACCGAATATAGTAGACTGAGGAAAATCCATTGGCTCATAGATACAACACTACAGACAAAACTATATGGGCCACTGCAAGAATTACAAAAGACAGTAAAATTTATACAGGAAATGATATTGCAGATATAGACAATACTTCAGGTGAACGAATGATAGATGGATGAACATGGGAAACAGTCAAACAACAGAATTGATACGATGAACTGTGGATAGAAGATTGTGGAAGGACATGACCGCCTACGGCACATGATGCTGATATATGAATGTATCCATATGTGAAGAAATAACATCCAAACAGCATCCAATCATAAATGTATTAACATTACATGAGCGTTGTTATGTGCAAGATGGGACCTGGAGTTAACACGAAGAATAAGCCTGTCAACAGATGTCAATGAACTAAAGAATACACGCGTCAATATCAGTTCAGTGAAGTCAAGCAAGACAGTATATCACCTTGATGTGGTTTTGGTTGAGTGAGTGAAGATCGATGAAGCAAGTACAACTCAGTGCAAAATATAATAATGATGAAACTATCCGGGGAGATGTAGCAGATGTGCCATCTCGATGTACATCACGGTGCAACGTAAATAAAGTACAACTGGATGTCAGGACAACCGACAATAACAGAAACTGTCAGGACAAACGACAACAGATAATAGGTTGTCCTGACAGATTACGATATGAGAAACTGTCAGGACAAAAGACAATAACAGAAACTGTCAGGACAAACGACAACAGATAATAGGTTGTCCTGACAGATTACGATATGAGAAACTGTCAGGACAAAAGACAATAACAGAAACTGTCAGGACAAACGACAACAGATAATAGGTTGTCCTGACAGATTACGATATGAGAAACTGTCAGGACAAAAGACAATAACAGAAACTGTCAGGACAAACGACAACAGATAATAGGTTGTCCTGACAGATTACGATATGAGAAACTGTCAGGACAAAAGACAATAACAGAAACTGTCAAGACAAACGACAACAGATAATAGGTTGTCCTGACAGATTACGATATGAGAAACTGTCAGGGCAAAAGACAATAACAGAAACTGTCAGGACAAACGACAACAGATAATAGGTTGTCCGGACAGATTACGATATGATATGAGAAACTGTCAGGACAAAAGACAATAACAGAAACTAAGAGGACAAAATATATTAGGATGTCAGGACAAAGGACAATAGGAAAAACTGTCAGGACAAACGATAATGCGATGTCAGGACAAAGGACAATAGGAAAAACTGTCAGGACAAAAGATAATACGATGTGCGGACAAAAAGTAGGATGTCAGGACAAAAGACAATAGGAAAAACTGTCCGGACAAAAGACAATAGGAAAAACTGTCAGGACAAAAGAAAATACGATGTCAGGACAAAGGACAATAACAGAAACTAAGAGGACAAAATATATTAGGATGTCAGGACAAAGGACAATAGAAGAAACTGTCAGGACAAAAGATAATACGATGTCAGGACAAAGGACAATAGAAGAAACTGTCCGGACAAAAAGTAGGATTTCAGGACAAAGGACAACAGGAAAAGCTGTCAGGACAAAAGATAATACAATGTCAGGAGAAAGGACAATAGAAGAACCTGTTAGGACAAAATATAATACGATGTCAGGACAAATGACAATAGAAGAAATTGCTACAATAGAAGAAACTGTTACAAGAAATGAAAAAGTTACAACCAAAAGGCAATGCATAAAGAAAAGCAACAATAAATGTACGACATCTTACCTAAAAAAAGAAAAGAACCAAAAAATGGATAACTGACATCATAGTAAAAAGTAAAGTACCCCCCGTCACGCCAAGTGGCGTATAGGGAAATATGGTGTTAGTGACCCTATATTTTACAGACCTTCAGCACATGATTTTTGGGGTAATGTGGTCGGTATTACGCCCGTGCTGCTTTTTACTTTCCCAGAAAAAATCCGGTACCCATTTAAGGCTGGGTGAACCCGGAGCCGTCGGTTGGGATCGAACCCTACCCCTTGTCCGTAGTAGTCCAGTTCACTAACCACTGAGCTATCGCGGCTCCTACTAATTTTTAGGGAATTAGTAAAACCCAATAGCCAGCAAAATTGGGCTTGAGGTCAATCATGAAAAGACTAAAGTCATGAAAAGTTTAATTCCAACAAGTGACAAAATATACATGGAAAACAAACCAGTAGAAGAGATCGATCACTTTATCTATCTTGGAAGTCACATTGATCGAGAAGGGGATACGAGCAAAGAAATTAGAATCAGACTGGCTAAAGCAGCAATGTCTTTCAGAAGCCTTGAAAAGTTGTGGAAATCAAAACTCATTAGCACAAACACAAAACTTAGGCTATTCAAATCAAATGTACTATCAACCCTTACGTATGCGTGTGAAAGCTGGAAAACAACAAGAGATATAGAAACAAAGTTGAACGCATTCGAAAATAAATGTCTAAGGAAAATACTTGGTATAGAATGGAACGAATTCAAAACAAACGAGGAAATTAGAGAAATCGCCAATCAACCACTAATATCTTCAGTAATAAAGAAAAGACGATGGTCATACGTTGGACATGTGATGAGAAGAGATAATAATCGAATAGCAAAGCAAGCCCTCATATGGGAAACAACAGGTAAAAGAAAAAGAGGAAGACCCAGGGAGACACTGAGAAGAACATTGATGAGAGAGGCAAGAGCAGCAGGAATCGGCTCCCTCAATGAGATAGAACTGCTTGCACAGAACAGAGACAGATGGCGAGATTTAATAAAATATCTTTAAAAGAAAACTGCTAGAACAAAAATTCATATAGGAGAAGGTGTATCTTGGTCTACGCCCTATGGGCCGGTTACGGCTCGAAAGGTCAATAGATAGATAGATAGTAAAACCCAGGTGTCCTCGCCAGGATTACGAACCCCGGCTGTTGCCGTGGTAAGCCAACCGTAACTGACATCATCATGAAAAAAAATGTAAGAAAAAGGACAAGCTAAATACACTGCTCAATACAAGAAAATAGATAATGAAATACGCACAATGTGGCAAAAAAAGGCTGTCTCAGACAGAGATGTCTAGGAATCGAAACTGGAAAATAAACAAGATTTAAGAGGCATACACACATAAATAAAGAAAATGACTAGTAAAAATAAAAACGATACAGAAAGTGGATGTAATGAAAACAAAAAAGTAAAAATGCTAACAGACAACAAAGATTAAGTCTGCCGCAGTTTTATCTCGTTAGGGAATTTGCACCGTGTTTCATTCGATGTAGGGTGCATTCACTAGAGTAATCGGGAATCAATGGGCGCAGCCATTGTTGTGTGTGCTACGTCATCATAATGGCTCATCGTATATCCCAAGATCGGCTATACTCTAATCTCACGGTCTGTTGTTTGATGCGCGACGGGGATAATCTGACGACTGTGTGTTTATATGTTTGGAATTGGAGTCAAAAACGATGTCCTAACATCATCAAGCGCTATACATTTTTTAAAATATGACGATCATCATTTCCAGGAGGACGTGGACTTCCGGTCAATATGGTGGATAGGCGACAGGAACTATTGAAAGCTATGCATGAAAATGTTCCTGGTTGCAGTTTCCACATATTCCAAATCCGGCTTGTTGCAGGAGCTACAGAGTTTAGTGCTTTGTGCACACCGTGAGCTGTGTGTTTCATCCGTTTTGATCATGTTTCGATATACCAATTGTTTACGATGAATGATGATATCGTATGGCAGGGAACAGTTGGCTGTGTTCACTTTCTGTGCGGTTTCGCCTTACGTCTTTTGGCGTGTGCTGAGACTGCTATGATGAGGACTACAGCTACCTTTCTTTGTTTGGGAGATGAGTTAGTAATTCGGATGATTCCACTGGCACGGGCGGTTGAGCAAATATGGATTTTAATTCGTTTGCAGTGATACCGGGGTCTTCCATAACCAATAACCAAAGATATAATCATTAGACGGCAGGACAATTATATCATAATTATTTAATGACGAAAGGGGAAAAAAACCAATTAAAAAATGTACGTCACTCTATACGATCTTAAAACAGGAAGTAGAAAAAAAAACCAATTAAAAAATGTACGTCAGTCTATACGATCTTAAAACAGGAAGTAGAAAAAAAACAAATTAAAAAATGTACGTCAGTATATACGATCTTAAAACAGGAAGTAGAAAAAAAACCAATTAAAAAATGTACGTCAGCCTATACGATCTTAAAACAGGAAGTAGAAAAAAAAACCAATTAAAAAATGTACGTCAGTCTATACGATCTTAAAACAGGAAGTAGAAAAAAAAACAATTAAAAAATGTACGTCAGTCTATACGATCTTAAAACAGGAAGTAGAAAAAAAAACAATTAAAATGTACGTCAGTCTATACGATCTTAAAACAGGAAGTAGAAAAAAAAACCAATTAAAAAATGTACGTCAGTCTATACGATCTTAAAACAGGAAGTAGAAAAAAAAACCAATTATAAAATGTACGTCAGTCTATACGATCTTAAAACAGGAAGTAGAAAAAAAAAACCAATTAAAAAATGTACGTCAGTCTATACGATCTTAAAACAGGAAGTAGAAAAAAAAACCAATTAAAAAAAGTACGTCAGTCTATACGATCTTAAAACAGGAAGTAGTAAAAAAAAAACAATTAAAAAATGTACGTCAGTCTATACGATCTTAAAACAGGAAGTAGAAAAAAAAAACCAATTAAAAAATGTACGTCAGTCTATACGATCTTAAAACAGGAAGTAGAAAAAAAAAACCAATTAAAAAATGTACGTCAGTCTATACGATCTTAAAACAGGAAGTAGAAAAAACTATACAAACAATGAAAACCATACTGGATATATACCAAACAAACTAAACACATAAACTTTCATTGCATTGCCTAAAAGGAATTGTGCAGCTGAATGTAGTGATTTTAGAACAATAAGCCTAATGAGCCATGTTACAATAATCTTGTTAAGAGTTATACAAGGAAGGATTCAGAATCAAATATATTTGGAATGAGAAGAATAACCATTTGGATTTAGGAAAAACAGCGGGACAAAAGAAGCCATATTATGCATGAGGACGTTAATCGAAAAGTTCACAGAAGTAAACAAAACTATATATCCCTGCTTCATAGACTACACCAAAGCTTTTGATAGAATACACCATAAACAACTTATAGAATGGTTAAAAGATATACATCTAGATGACACAGACACAGGACTAATATGTAATCTATACTGGAAGAAAACAGCGAAAATAAAATATAACAAATAAAAATAACAAAACTCTACACCCATTGATATAACAAGAGGAGTAAAACGGGGATGCATCCTATCACCGTGCTTGTTCAATCTATACACTGAGCAAATCTTTAAAAACATCATAGAGATGCCAGGCCTACAAATTAATGGAAAGATAATCAATAACCTAAGATATGCTGATGATACTGTACTACTAGCAGAAAATCCTAAAGATCTACAACAATTACTTAATGAAATAAACATAACAAGCAAAAAATATGGACTATATATGAATATCAAAAAGACTAAAACTTTGATCATAAACAGAGACAATACTCAAAACTCACAAGTGGATATCAAAATGGAAGGAATAGACCTGGAGACAGTTCAGAACTACAACTACCTTGGACATACTATAACCAGTGATGGAAAATGTACAACTGAAAAAAAAAAAAACAATAGGAATGGCAAACAGTAATTTTAATGTCATGAAGAACATACTAACATGAAAACAAATAACAGCAGGGCTAAAACTAACAATAACAAAATGTTATATTTTCTCAATATTCCTGTATGGTGCAGAAACATGGACATAAGACAAAATAACAGAAAGGAAAATTGAAGCCTTTGAAATATGGATTTATAGAAGAATAGGTAGAATTGGATGGAAAGAAAAGAAAACAAACGATCTTCTACTTCTTTCCTTCCTCATCTGCCTTTCAGCGTCGAGGGGAGATATAATGGGCGGTCTTTTGCTCTTCTGTTCGCCTCTGTTGCTGTTATGTTTCTTAGTGCTTCTAATATTCCATCCATCCATCTTATTTGAGGTCGACCATTGGGTCTGGTATTCTCACAACGTTTGTTGAAGTCTCGTTGTGTTGTGTTTTGATCACTCTGCCTTGTCACGTGGCCAAACCATTTTATCTGTTGTTTCTTTATATATTCTATGGCGAGGGCTATTCCTAGCTTTTTTCTCAGTTCTTCATTTCTGATCTTGACTCTCATGTCGTTTCCTGTCATTCGTCTAACACATTTCATCTCTGTAGAGGTTATTTTTCTTATTGTTCATGCATCTAGGGTCCAGGTCTGGCATTGGTAGCACAACGTTGGGGTGAAGATTGTATTGTATAGTGCTCGTTTAGCCTCCAGAGTTATTTCCTTGTTGGACAATAGTTATAGCTGTCGAATGATACGACAAGCTTTGTTGCATCTTGATTCTATCTCTGCTGTTTGTGAAATGTCGTTTGTCATTAAACTTCCCAGGTATTTGAATTTCTCTACTTCTTTTAGTTGCATGTCTTCTATAGTCATGTTGATGTTCTGTTTATTTTTTGCGACATTCATGACTTTTGTTTTGCCGATGCCGATTTTCATGCTGTATTTTGTGCCTGAGTTGTTGAGTTTGTTTAAGTGTACTTGTAGGTTTTCTATTGCTTCATGTATTCAAACAAACGATGAAGTCTTAAAACAACTAAAAATGAAAAGAGAACTACTAAACACAATTAGAACAAGACAAATGAGATTTTTTTGGGGCATGTTAAAAGATACAACAGCCTACTAAAAGTAATGTTGGAAGGGAAAATAAGCGGGTAATAGAGGCATTGGCAGACCAAGACTAACATGGACGAGTAATATGAAAAGAAGGACAAGTCAGCCTATGACAACCTGCACCAACCATCAAAGCAAGAGATAGAGCAGAATGGCGCCACATGGTAGCCAACCTTCGCTGTAGAGACGGCACTCAATAAATGGCCCTCCATGGTAGCCAACCTTCGATGTGGAGACGGCACTCTATAAATGGCGCTCCATGGTAGCCAACCTTCGATGTGGAGACGGCACTCTATAAATGGCGCTCCATGGTAGCCAACCTTCGATGTGGAGACGGCACTCTATAAATGGCGCTCCATGGTAGCCAACCTTCGATGTGGATACGGCACTCAATAAATGGCGCTCCATGGTAGCCAACCTTCGATGTGGAGGCGGCACTCAATGATGATGATGATGAATACTATCGGAAGCGAACACTAAAGAAAAAGGAGCGCCGTGCTCAAATTAAACAAATGAACTGTTGCAGTTAAAAATGGAAAGTGAATGTCGGTACCCGACTTACTCGGACAGAACAGAAAAGTAATTTAGTTCAAGCGATTTCTATAAATGGCCATGAGCCCCTAACCATTGGTTTATGTGTCAGAGATCTTACAGTGTTTAATTTGCATATATGAATAGAGGAGATGAAACCCTGTATTTACAAATACCGTGCTGAAGTCGGAGGTGAGAGGCCGAAAGGGGAGAAACATCACAGCTTAGTTGTAAACTACACCGCACTTAGATTGACACGAACCTTATATTCTCCAAACAGAAAGAAAGAAATAATGAAAGAAAGAAAGGAAGAAAAAGATAGAAAGAAAGCAAGAAAAAAAGAAAGAAAGAAAGAAAGAAAGAAAGAAGAAGAAAGAAAGAAAGAAAGAAAGAAAGAAAGAAAGAAAGAAAGAAAGAAAGAAAGAAAGAAAGAAAGAAAGAAAGAAAAGAAAGCACGAAAAAAGAAAGAAAGCAAGGGAAAAAAGAAATGAAGAAAGAAAGAAAGAAAGAAAGAAAGAAAGAAAGAAAGAAAGAAAGAAAGAAAGAAGAAAGAAAGAAAGAAAGAAAGAAAGAAAGAAAGAAAGAAAGAAAGAAAGTTATATTTACCTGAGGGCAGAAATTGGAACGAGCTGTGTGATGTTGACTAAAAAAAACTAATATTGGGTACTATCACCAAGTATCATCAAGTATCACCAAGTATCATCAAGTATCACTAAGTATCATTAAGTATCACTAAGTATCATCCAGCGAAATCTGTAACAGAACCTTTGTTGCCAATAGAGCTAAAAAGGGAACGACGCCCAACAGGAAAAGTAAACACACATAAAACGACGAATGCGGAATATCAACATATAACAACTGATGACGGTTGGGAAAAGTCTGGAGTATAGCGAGAGAGAAACAGAATATCAACATAAGTATGGGCGGCAAGCAACTAAAACAAGTAGAGGAAGTTAAATACATAGGAAGCCTAGTGACTAATGACACTTCACAAACAGCAGAGATAGAATCAAGATGTAACAAAGCTTGTCAAATCATCGGACAGTTATCACCACTATTGTCCAACAAGGAAATAACATTAGAGGCAAAACGGGCACTATACAATACAATCTTCATCCCAACGTTGTGCTACCAAAGCCAGACTTGGACCCTAGATACAAGAACAATAAGAAAAATAACCTCTACAGAGATGAAATGTGTTAGACGAATAACAGGAAACAACCTGAGAGATAAGATCAGAAATGAAGAACTGAGAAAAAAGCTAGGGATAACCGCCTATATAGAATATATATTAAAAAAAAAAACAGATAAAAATGGTTTGGCCACGTGACAAGGCAGAATGATAAAAACACAACACAACGAGCCCTCAATAAACGTTGCGAGAACATGATAGCCAATGGAAGCCACCACGAAAAATATAGATTGACGGAATTTGAGAATCACTAAGAAGCATAACAGCGGCAGTGGCCAGCAGAAGAATAAAAGACAGGAAACTATATTTCTCTTCGACGCTAAAAGGCAAAAGAGAAAGGAAAGAAGAAGAAGACGACGGTCTACTTTTAGAGAGATATCTGATGAAGACAAGTGAGAATTGAGTGAGCTTATGGCGATGGTCTACTTGCCCCACGACGTTCAACATCAAATGAGATGGACACTGAGCTTATGGCGATGGTCTACTTGCCCCACGACGTTCAACATCAAATGAAATGGACACTGAGCTTATGGCGATGGTCTACTTGCCCCACGACGTTCAACATCAAATGAGATGGACACTGAGCTTATGGCGATGGTCTACTTGCCCCACGACGTTCAACATCAAATGAGATGAACACTGAGCTTATGGCGATGGTCTACTTGGTCCACGACGTTCAACATAAAATGAGATGGACACTGAGCTTATGGCGATGGTCTACGTGCCCCACGACGTTCAACATCAAATGAGATGGACGCTGAGCTTATGGCGATGGTCTACCTGGCCACGAAGTTCAACATCAAATGAGATGGACACTGAGCTTATGGCGATGGTCTACTTGGCCCACAACGTTCAACGGCAAATGAGATGGACACTGAGCTTATGGCGATGGTCTACTTGGCCCACGACGTTCAACGGCAAATGAGATGGACACTGAGCTTATGGCGATGGTCTACGTGGCCCACGACGTTCAACGGCAAATGAGATGGACACTGAGCTTATGGCGACGGTCTACTTGGCCCACGACGTTCAACAGCAAATGAGATGGACACTGAGCTTATGGCGATGGTCTACTTGGCCCACGACGTTCAACATCAAATGAGATGGACACTGAGCTTATGACGATGGTCTACCTGGCCCACGACGTTCAACATCAAATGAGATGAACACTGAGCTTATGTCGATGGTCTACTTGGTCCACGACGTTCAACATCAAATGAGATGGACACTGAGCTTATGTCGATGGTCTACTTGGCCCACGACGTTCAACATCAAATGAGATGAACACTGAGCTTATGTCGATGGTCTACTTGGCCCACGACGTTCAACATCAAATGAGATGGACACTGAGCTTATGTCGATGGTCTACTTGGTCCACGACGTTCAACATCAAATAAGATGAACACTGAGCTTATGTCGATGGTCTACTTGGTCCACGACGTTCAAAATCAAATAAGATGAACACTGAGCTTATGTCGATGGTCTACTTGGTCCACGACGTTCAACATCAAATGAGATGAACACTGAGCTTATGTCGATGGTCTACCTGGCCCACGACGTTCAACATCAAATGAGATGGACACTGAGCTTATGGCGATGGTCTACTTGGCCCACGACGTTCAACATCAAATGAGATGGACACTGAGCTTATGGCGATTTATATGATTTATATGTCAGTCCGTATATTCCTAACCTTGATTTCCTTAATAAGCACTGTTCTCTTCTGAGACCAGACATTTCCATATTTAGCTAAACATCTTCTTTTGACAAATAAAGATCATGATGAGGAAGAAGAAAAAGAAAAATGGGGAGGAGAAGCAGAAGGATGAGGAGAACAAGAAGATAAAGAAAGAAAAGAAGGTGCAGTAGGAGGAAAAGAGGAAGAGGAAGAAGACGGAGAAGGATGAGGTGGGGTAGGAGGAACAGAATTAGCGAAAGAGGAGAAAAAAGGAGGAAGTTGAAGAACAGAAGAAAAGAAAAAGGGTGGGGGGGGAGAATGAGAAAAAAAATAGGAGGAGGAATAGAAAATGGAGAAGGAGGAGGGGGAGGAACACAAGAAGGATGAGGAGGGGGAGGAACACAAGAAGGATGAGGAGGCGGAGGAGGAGTTTGTTTAAGTGTTCTTGTAGGTCTATTGCTTCATGTATTCAAACAAACGATGAAGTGTTAAAATAACTAACAATTAAAAGAGAACTACTAAACACAATTAAAACAAGACAAATTAGATTTTTGGGGCATGCTAAAAGAGACAGCAGCCTACAAAGAGTAATCTTGGAAGGGAAAATACAAGGTAAAAGAGGCAGACCAAGATTAACTTGGACGAGTAACATCAAAAGATGGACAAGTCATGATAGGACAACCTGCAGCATCAAAGCAAGAAACAGAGCAGAATGGCGATCCACGGTAGCCAACATTCGATGTGGAGACGGCACTCAATAAATGGCGATCCACGGTAGCCAACCTTCGATGTGGAGACGACACTCAAAAAATGGCCATACATGGTAGTCAACCTTCGATGTGGAGACGACACTCAAAAAATGACCATACATGGTAGTCAACCTTCGATGTGGAGACGACACTCAAAAAATGGTCCTCCATGGTAGTCAACCTTCGATGTGGAGACGACACTCAAAAAATGGCCATCCACAGTAGCCAACCTTCGATGTGGAGACGACACTCAATAAATGGCCATCCACGGTAGACAACCTTCGATGTGGAGACGACACTCAAAAAATGGCCATACATGGTAGTCAACCTTCGATGTGGAGACGACACTCAAAAAATGGCCATCCACGGTAGCCAACCTTCGATGTGGAGACGACACTCAATAAATGACCATCCACGGTAGCCAACCTTCGATGTGGAGACGACACTCAAAAAATGGCCCTCCATGGTAGTCAACCTTCGATGTGGAGACGACACTCAATAAATGGCCATCCACGGTAGCCAACCTTCGATGTGGAGACGACACTCAAAAAATGGCCATCCACAGTAGCCAACCTTCGATGTGGAGACGACACTCAAAAAATGGCCATCCATGGTAGTCAACCTTCGATGTGGAGACGACACTCAAAAAATGGCCATCCACAGTAGCCAACCTTCGATGTGGACACGACACTCAAAAAATGGCCATCCACAGTAGCCAACCTTCGATGTGGAGACGACACTCAAAAAATGGTCATCCATGGTAGCCAACCTTCGATGTGGAGACGACACTCAAAAAATGGCCATCCATGGTAGCCAACCTTCGATGTGGAGACGACACTCAAAAATGGCCATCCATGGTAGCCAACCTTCGATGTGGAGACGACACTCAAAAAATGGCCATCCACGGTAGTCAACCTTCGATGTGGAGACGACACTCAAAAAATGGCCATCCACGGTAGCCAACCTTCGATGTGGAGACGACACTCAAAAAATGGCCATCCACAGTAGTCAACCTTCGATGTGGAGACGACACTCAAAAAATGGCCATCCACGGTAGCCAACCTTCGATTTGGAGACGACACTCAAAAATGGCCATCCACAGTAGTCAACCTTCGATGTGGAGACGACACTCAAAAAATGGCCATACACGGTAGTCAACCTTCGATGTGGAGACGACACTCAAAAAATGGCCATACACGGTAGTCAACCTTCGATGTGGAGACGACACTCAATAAATGGCCATCCACGGTAGTCAACCTTCGATGTGGAGACGACACTCAAAAAATGGCCATACACGGTAGTCAACCTTCGATGTGGAGACGACACTCAAAAAATGGCCATACATGGTAGCCAACCTTCGATGTGGAGACGACACTCAAAAATGGTCATCCATGGTAGCCAACCTTCGATGTGGAGACGACACTCAAAAAATGGCCATCCATGTAGCCAACCTTCGATGTGGAGACGACACTCAAAAAATGGCCATCCATGGTAGCCAACCTTCGATGTGGAGACGACACTCAAAAAATGGCCATCCACGGTAGTCAACCTTCGATGTGGAGACGACACTCAAAAAATGGCCATCCACGGTAGCCAACCTTCGATGTGGAGACGACACTCAAAAAATGGCCATCCACAGTAGTCAACCTTCGATGTGGAGACGACACTCAAAAAATGGCCATCCACGGTAGCCAACCTTCGATTTGGAGACGACACTCAAAAAATGGCCATCCACAGTAGTCAACCTTCGATGTGGAGACGACACTCAAAAAATGGCCATACACGGTAGTCAACCTTCGATGTGGAGACGACACTCAAAAAATGGCCATACACGGTAGTCAACCTTCGATGTGGAGACGACACTCAATAAATGGCCATCCACGGTAGCCAACCTTCGATGTGGAGACGACACTCAAAAAATGGCCATCCACAGTAGCCAACCTTCGATGTGGAGACGACACTCAAAAAATGGCCATCCACAGTAGCCAACCTTCGATGTGGAGACGACACTCAAAAAATGGCCATCCACGGTAGCCAACCTTCGATGTGGAGACGACACTCAAAAAATGGCCATCCACAGTAGTCAACCTTCGATGTGGAGACGACACTCAAAAAATGGCCATCCACAGTAGTCAACCTTCGATGTGGAGACGACACTCAAAAAATGGCCATCCACGGTAGTCAACCTTCGATGTGGAGACGACACTCAAAAAATGGCCATCCATGGTAGTCAACCTTCGATGTGGAGACGACACTCAAAAAATGGCCATCCATGGTAGTCAACCTTCGATGTGGAGACGACACTCAATAAATGGGCGATCCATGGTAGTCAACCTTCGATGTGGAGACGACACTCAATAAATGGCATCCATGGTAGTCAACCTTCGATGTGGAGACGACACTCAAAAAATGGCCATACATGGTAGTCAACCTTCGATGTGGAGACGACACTCAATAAATGGCCATCCATGCTAGCCAACCTTCGATGTGGAGACGGCACTCAATAAATGGCCATCCATGGTAGCCAACCTTCGATGTGGAGACAGCACTTAATGGTGGTAATTTAATGAGATGGAGGCGGGTGGGGCGAGGAGAATTTGTTAGAGAGAGAGCCAGACACACAGAGAGACAGACAGAGACAGACAGAGAGAGAGACAAAAAGAGAGCGAGACAGACAGAGAGAGAGACAGACAGAGAGAGAGACAGACACAGAGAGAGACAGACACAGAGAGAGACAGACACAGAGAGAGCCAGACACAGAGAGAGACAGACAGAGACAGACACAGAGAGAGAGACAAAAAGAGAGCGAGACAGACAGAGAGAGAGACAGACAGAGAGAGAGACAGACACAGAGAGAGACAGACAGAGACAGACACAGAGAGAGAGACAAAAAGAGAGAGAGACAGACAGAGAGAGAGAGAGACAGACAGAGAGAGACAGACAGTGAGAGAGACAAACAGTGTGAGAGACAAACAGAGAGAGAGACAGACAGAGAGAGACAGAGAGACAGAAAGAGATAGAGAAAGAGAGAGACATAGACAGATAGACAGAGAGAGAACAGAGAGAGACAGACACAGAGAGAGACAGAGAGCGACACAGAGAGAGAGACAGAGAGAAAGACAGAGAGAGACAGAGAGTGACACAGAGAGAGACAGACAGAGAGAAAGACAGAGAGAGACAGAGAGTGACACAGAGAGAGACAGACAGAGAGAAAGACAGAGAGAGACAGAGAGCGAGACAAGCAGAGAGACAGAGAGAGAAAAAAAAAGCTGGCCACTGTTAATAGACCTGGTATGCTTGTGATTGGATGAGTGGCATATCACACACAAACACACAAACACACATGAACTGGTTAATTCAGAACAATCGGAGTCACACAGAGATAGAGAGAGAGAGATAGGAGAGAAAGATGGGCATTGTTTATAGGCACGGTACGCTAGTGATTGGCCGATAATTGAATGACGTCATCGTTTTATGTGCACGCGTCAGCGTTTATAATTCATAACCATAGAAGATAGAAAAACGGGAGGGGGAGATGAGGTGCGTTAAAGCGCATGGCATTTCCCCAGATTGTGTGGTGATTGTTTGATATCACGGGCACGCGCGATCTAGTTAATTGGCTATAACAAGAGAGAGAGAGAGAGAGAGAGAGAGAGAGAGAGAGAGAGAGAGAGAGATGCCATGCCAGGTCTGACTGTCTTCAAATACAACTGTCGTGGTACATGAATTATACAGAACGGAGAAGAGAAGCTCAGCCGGTGCGGTAATTACTGCTCAGTTGAGGACACGAATATCGTTGTACTATCTACAGGCCTGCCGACACTAGATAATGACAACTGTATTAACATTTCTTAGAAGAGAAAAGACTCATGAAAAAGGATAGAAAACCCTTTGGAAAGTGGGTCTGACTTTGTTCATTCTGTGATCGTGTGTGTTTGGTAGAATTAGCCACGAGAGAAGCTGTTCGACAAAAACAAAACCTCAAAGAAATAAACAAGAGCCTCTACTAGACAGTCTGTCAAGACGAAAAGGGCCATATATTAACACTTCAACTTGGGAATAATTTCAATAATTTTTTTTTAGTTAGAGTTATCCCCATTAACGTCGCTAGGGGTGAATATAAGGTTGTGGTTTGTCTTGATTATTCCAGGCAATGTAAGAAGGTAGTTTGCCATTCCTTTCCTTCTTGGCAGTGACTGTACAAAATTCTGTGATTCTGTAATTCTGTGACCTTCCAGGCACGTCGTAAGAGGCGACTAAGGAGGTTGATCGATGGCTTGACAAGCTGTCATTGTAAAAAGTATTGTTATGGAAACAGCGCCATATATTTTAGAGCAGTGATCTCTGCAATATGTGCCACTTTGGCACGCAAGGTTTCTGTTTTTAAGATTGTGGCTCTGCCCTATGTGCCGTCTTCGGCTCCAAAGGACAATAGATAGATAGATAGTGACTGTACTAGTCGGAGATCGCAGCCATTGTCTCTATACATGAGATCCTCTGCCTGCCATCGCGACGTGGGGACCATAACCGACACTACTTGTCGGCTGCTCCCACAACACCATCCACCACCTGCTCCAATGGCTTCACATAACCCTGATAGGGGGGCTAAACGGGAGCTCCACCTTTCCCAGGGGTGTCCCGAAGACTAGCGGAGGAAAGGAGACGTCTTACTCCTCCTTTGGTAGGGCAAAACTCTACCCCGTTAATTTTGTGGGCAATTCATAAGAAGAGGAAAGTTGGAATACTTGGTTACAACAGGCAAATTAAAAGGAAAGAGAGATCGCGGACGACAAAGAGAGAAAATACTGGATAGCTTGGTGTCATGGCATGGAAAATAGTCAACAACATAACTCATTCGATGCACTGTGGATATAAGATTGTGGACGGACATGATCGCCAACGCCAACCGGTGCGGCACATGATGATGATGAGAGTTATCCTCTTCTTCTTCTACGAGCATGACTCTGTCAGAGTAGGACTCCGGACTCTCTCAAGAAGGCAGATGTCTGTTTAAGTGACTCGGTTGCCCCGTAATCTGGGATATCTGACGGACGTAGAGTTATCAAGTGCTAATTCTTCATCAAGTATCATGGTCTGCTGGCGTAGGTGATCATGTCTCTCCACAACTTTTCATCTCAATATTTATTTATCATTTTTGTTGTTGACCTTCTGCCAAGCCATTCTCTTAAGCTGTCTGGTATCGTTACTTACTGCTTCCTTCTATCTCTTTGTCCTTCAATTTTCCCAGTTGTTACAATATATTCCAGTTGTTCCCTTCACATTACATGGCCAAGAAATGATGATTGTTTCTTCCTAATCTTGGATATGAGCTCTCTTTTTGCTTTGGCCTCTTTCATGGCGTTTTCATTACTCTTCTTAGCTGTCCATGGTATTCTGAACATTCTTCTGTAAAATCGCATTTCTTCAGCCTTCATTGATTTTCTTGTCTGTTGTCCCACTGTCCATGATTCACATCCATATGTTAATACTGATCTACATAACATTTAAGAACTCGTTTTCTTGTTTTATTAGCGAGTAGTAAGTGACTAGAACAAAGACATACCATATATCATATGTATCTATATCTTATCTAGCCGGAACGACCCGGAATGAGTTCCGCTGAACTCTATAGACTTAACGGCGCAACTACTGAGATGTATATTTTATAGTAACTGAAAGCTAGAATTGCTAACACGATATGGTCGTTGATAGCGATATGGTCGTTAATAACGATATGGTCGTTGATAGCGATATGGTCGTTTATAACGATATGGTCGTTTATAACGATATGGTCGTTGATAGCGATATGGTCGTTAATAACGATATGGTCGTTGATAGCGATATGGTCGTTGATAGCGATATGGTCGTTAATAACGATAATTCAAAAGTAAGTTACTAAGCCTTTCAGAGCGACAGGGGCTTGGGATATTATAAGCCCGTTTTTAAGGAAATTAATGATTATGGTGATAATCTATTCTGAAGATGAAAAAGAAGGGTGGGTGGGAGTGGGAAAAGGGGGGGGGGGGTGTGTATGGCCGTTAAATAATTTGCTTGATTGCTTGCGTTCGCCCGATGACTAAAGTATTCCAGAGTATTCGTAGACTGTAGAATTCCTCTTCGTCATCCGCCCTTAAAAGGACGTTAAGTGGACGTGTCTGCGTTGTGTTGTGGTTTGCAGTATAACTGTTATAATTGCGCCTTTCGGCCCAATACATCCGACTTCAGCATGACATTCTTGAGTACCGGGTTGTCTTCCATCTTCGATCCCTGCTCGCTTGGCCAGACTAGACAGGTTAGTCTGTTACTGGAGGCACCACGGAGAGGTGGAGCAGGGTCTGGATGGTTTTGGTTCACCGATCCTGGCGCAAGCCCTCCATTTCAATATGTGTTTCCATTCCTATAACAACTTAGGCGTGTTTTTGTTTTTATAAACAGGCAGTGCATGGTTGTTTGTCATTGGTACATTAGTTGATTTGCTCATGGGGGTGTCCTTCTAAGAAGATATAAAATGCACGTGTATCTTCTATAACAAATACACATGTATCTTCTATAACAAATACACGTGTATCTTCTATAACAAATACACGTGTATCTTCTATAACAAATACGTGTGTCTCTTCTATAATAATACACATGTCTCTTCTATAACAAATACACATGTCTCTTCTATTACACATACGTGTGTCTCTTCTGTTACAAAAACGTGTCTCTTCTATTACAAATACACGTCTCTTCTATTACAAATACGTGTGTCTCTTCTATTACAAATACGTGTGTCTTTTCTATTACAAATACGTGTGTCTTTTCTATTACAAATACGCGTGTCTCTTCTATAACAAATACACATGTCTCTTCTATTACAAATACGTACTTCTCTTCTATTACAAATACACGTTTCTCTTCTATAAGAAAATACACATGTCTCTTCTATTACAAATACGTGTGTGTCTTCTATTACAAATACGTGTGTCTCTTCTATTACAAATACGTGTGTCTCTTCTATTACAAGTACACGTTTCTCTTCTATAACAAATACACATGTCTCTTCTATTACAAATACATGTCTCTTCTATTACAAATACGTGTGTCTCTTCTATAACAAATACACGTGTCTCTTCTATAACAAATACGCGTGTCTCTTCTATAATAAATACGCGTGTCTGTTCTATAACAAATACACGTGTCTCTTCTATAACAAATACGCGTGTCTGTTCTATAACAAATACGTGTGTCTCTTCTATAACAAATACGCGAGTCTGTTCTATAACAAATACACGTGTCTCTTCTATAACAAATACACATTGTTATTGTTATTGGTTATGGAAGGCCTCGGTATTACAGCAAACGAATTAAAATCCATAATTGCTCAACCGCCCGTGCCAGTGGAATCATCCGAATTACTAACTCATCTCCAAAAAAGAAAGGTAACTGTAGTCCCCATCGTAGCAGTCTCAGCACACGCCAAAAGACATAAGGCGAAACCGCGCAGAAAGTGAACACAGCCAACTGTTCCCTGTCATACGATATCATCATTCATCGTAAACAAGCGGGCTATCTCTTCTATACACATGTCTTCTATAACAAATACCACGTTTCTATTATATAATACACATTGATATACATTAATATATATTTTTTTTAGCCGTATCTTACAATTTCAATATTGCATCTCCCGAAACTCTCACATTTGCCTCCACTTTGTTCTTTTTTATTTATTTTTTTAAATTGCCATCGTGAACGTCAGTAAAGGATTCTCTATGGATTTTCTCAAGAGAATATCGAAGCACCTATGTGTGTGCCGGTGTGTAGATACTGTAATCCTTTAACAAACAACAAACAGGAAATCGGTCTTTATCCACAACGTAGGATGACTGTACTTATTTACTTATTTCTTATATCATAAACGATCAATACCACAACGCTAGCCATCCATTAGTGACAGTCTAGGTCATGAGATGATAAGTTTACAATAAGTAACAACTAGGAAGAATTTGATGGAAAGATAAAGAAAAACAAACGATGAAGTTTTAAAACAACTAAAAATGAACTACTAAACACAATTCAAACAAGACAAATAAGGATTTACTAGTAAAAGTAAAGAGCCCCCGTCACGCTAAGTGGATTATAGGGAATATGATGTTAGTAACCATAATTTGTATAGACCTTCGGCACATGAGTTGAGGTAATGTTGTCGGTATTACGCCCGTGCCGCTTTACTTTCCCAGAAAAAATCCGGTGCAGATTGTCGTAGGCTGATTTGTCCATCTTTTTCATGTTACTAGTCCAAGTTAGCCGTGGTCTGCATCTGCCTCTTTCATCATCATCATCGAGTGCCATCTCCGCGTCGAAGGTTGACTACAATGTAGCGTCTTCTGTCTCTTGCTTTGATGGTGCAGATTATCAAAGGCTGACTTTCCATCTTGTGATGTTACTCGCCACGTTAGTCTTGGTCTGCCGCTGCCTCTTTTTCCCATGTATTTTCCCTTCCAAGAGTACTTTAGTAGCCCGCTATGTCTTTAAAAAAAAACAAAATAAAAAAGTAAAGTACCCCCGTCACGCCAAGTGGCTTATAGGGAATATGATGTTAGTAACCATAATTTTTATAGACCTTCGGCACATGAGTTTGAGGTAATGTTGTAGGTATTACGCCGTGCCGCTTTACTTTCCCAGAAAAAATCCGGTACCCATTTAAGGCTGGGTGAACTAATTTGGTTTTTTTAAGGGCATGTTAACAGACACAGTACTACTCCTATAAGTAATCTTAGAAGGGAAAATACAAAAGAGAAAGAGACAGACCAAGACTAGCATGGACAAGTAACATCAAAAGATGGACAAGTCAGCCTATGAGAAACCTGCACGATCAAAGCAAGAGTAAGAGGCAGACCAAGACTAACATGGACGAGTAACACCAAGAGATGGACAAGTCAGCCCATGACAACCTGCACTATCAAAGCAAGAGACAGATTGGAATGGCGCTCCATGGTAGCCAAACTCCAATGCGGATACGGCACTAGATGATGATGACGATGTTAACACTATAACCAGATAGTTTTAGTTAGTTATAACATAACAATAAATAGTTACTAACTGTACCTTGTACTCAGTACTAGGTGTATAATTTGTGAGTGCCTTAGTTATATGAGCCTCGTTGCTGAGTGGTTAGTATGCTTGCTTTCTGCCTAGGAGAGAGTGTCCGAGTTCGATTCCTGAAGTAGTGAATTTTTTCGGACTAACAAGGCTCCCGGTTCACCCAGCTTCTAAAAAATAACTACAGAGACTTTTTTTGGGAAGTAAATACGGCCCTGGCGTGATACCGACCACATCACCCAAAAATGCGCATTGGTCATAGAAAAATATGGTCACTAGCATCATGTTCCCCATACGCCCAGCAAGGCAGGGGAGAGAAACTTAATTTTTTTTTATTTTTAAGCTTGATGAAACTTTGGAACTGTTCCCCCAATCCCTCTTTTATGTTAACAGATTCATACCAAACGTTTCTCGGTCATAAAAGTGTGGTGAACACAAAAACAATTCTAAAATATTGTGAGGGCCTCGGATGGGCAGACCTAAGCTGTAACTTACTTAGCGTATGCCTAAAACTGGAGAAATGGGACAACAAAAACATAGAAAAAAAAAATATAAAAAAGTGTATACAGAATAAAAATGGATAGAAAAAAAATTGAAACAAAAACGATATGATTAAGGCTTTACGTTATAAGTGGACGACCCAAATTACAACAACGTCTCGGCTCAATAGGCCTTCAACAGGAACAAATCATCATCATCATCGAGTGCCTTCTCCGCAACGAAGTTTGGCTACCATGGAGCGCCATTCTGCTCTATCCTCCTATCTCTGCTTTAATGGTGCAGGTTGTCATAGGCTGGTTTGTCCATCTTTTGATGTTACTCGTCCATGTTAGTCTTGGTCTGCCTCTGCCTCTTTAACCGTGTATTTCCCCTCCAGGATTACTTTTAGTAGGCTGTTGTGTCTTTTAACATGCCCCAAAAATCGCATTTGCCTTGTTTTAATTGTGTTTAGTAGTTCTCTTTTCATTTTTAGTTGTTTTAAGACTTCATCGTTTGTTTTCTTTTCCTTCCATCCAATTCTACCTATTCTTCTATATATCCACATTTGAAAGGCTTCAATTCTCTGTCATATATTTTCTTGTCTAATGTCCATGTTTCTGCACCATATAGGAATATTGAGAAGACGTAACATTTTGCTACTCTTAGCTTTATCAACAAATATACGACACAAACACAGACATGTATTTCAAGTAATGAAAAAATAATTATATTATTTCTAACTAGAGTCAGAAATCAAAATAAAATTAGGATTAAAATAACCACTCTATAACCGGACTGAAATGATCATCATCAGCATGTGCCGTACGGTTGGCGTTGGCGATCATGTCCTTCCACAAACTTCTATCCTCAGTGCATTATGAGTTCTGTTGTTGACTGTTTCCATGCCATGACACTATGCTATTTATTATTCTCTCTTTTTGTCGTTCGCGATCTCTCTATTTTATTTTGCCAGTTGTAACCAAGTATTCCAACTTTCCTCTTCTCATGATGTGCCAAAAAATGTTGATTGTTTCTATCTGATGTTTTTTTAAGAGCTCCCTTTTTGTGTTGGCCTCTTTGAGACCTTCCTCATTGGTCTTTTTAGCTGTCCAGTGAAACTTTCAACATTCTTCTGAGAAATCCCATCTCTGTGGCCTCTTATCGTGTTTTCATTTGTTTGTCTACTGTCCATGATTCGCTTCCATAGGTCAGAATTGGTTCTATATAGCATCGATGAACTCTCTTCTCATTTCTATTGACATATACTTGTTGCATAAGATATTTTTCATTTTCTGAAACGCTATTGGCCTGAGCTATTCTGCTTTTATTTCTGTGGTGCATCTCCCATCCGATGTTATTATTGTTCCAAGTATTTGACGCGTTGCGCTTGTTTCACGTTCATCTATGTATTTCAAGTAATGAAAAAATTAATAATAATACAGAACTAGAATCAGAAAAAAATAAATAAAATTAGGAATAAAATGACAACCCTATATAAACTGTCACAGTGGACTGAATAAACCGGACTGAAACGATACAGGTACTAAAACAGGACTTGCGGGCACCACATTTGAAGTTTCACTTGTGACATATTTAAAAGAGATAAGTCATCTTACAATTTAATTTAAACTAATAGTAATTTACGAGTTTAGTGCCCCAAATTATTTCTGCTAAACGAGTGATTTCCCCTTACTGGCCAGACACTGTTTAAGTGATCTATTATCAAATCTTTCTAGTTTTGTGCATTTATTTTTTTTTTTTTTTTTTTTTAAACAAAGGTTTAGGGTTAGTGTTTTGACAACGACCTCGTAAAGCTGTTACTGTGCCACTTTTTTTCTTCTTCTTTTTTTTAAGTTGTCATTATCATCAGCTTTACAGATCTTCGCATCGTTTAACATTTTGATGCCTTTAACTTTAGCCTTTACTAATTTACTCCTTTACAGTTAGTGTTAAGTTTACTACTAGTCTCTTTTAGTCGTTTCGTCTGTGTCGTCCACTTACGTAAAGCTTCTAATATACCATTTTTTGTACTTTTTAATTTTTCCTCTTTAAACTCTAAACCGTTTTCGTTTAGGGTTCGTTGTAGGCTATTCCGACCCCTAAATAGAACCAGAGATCTTCTAATGTCAGATCTGAGAGCAAGAGTGCATGGGGTTGTAACTCCTATAAAAAATAATTTATGACACTAACTCAAACTGTCGTAAATTATTGAATTAATTTAACAATACATTCTAAATGATTCTAATGTCAAAACAAAGTATATAACTTAAAACAGTATATTGTCCACAAAGACATATACGTACGTAATTAATTTAGGAATATGTCCGCTCCACAGCCACGGTATCTGTCGTTGAAGAACATAAATAACGCATTAGTAGCGATTGAACGTACAGTACAGTGCAAGCACATGCGACCCACACGTGGATACACAATACACACTGGCGGGCGCCCCCTAACCCATTCCCGCTCCGCTCTTACTAACAAGAGATGGTCATGTGATGTTTCAAACAAGCACGACACACACCGCAACTGCTGGCGGTACGTACGAAGATCGCCGACGGTTCTCAGCACATGGACGAACAGTACTGCACACAAGTATTCAGCCTACCGGGAGATACTCATTATCATCACTGTACCGGGCCTGCTGGCGTAGGTGATCATGTCTCTCCACAACTTTCGATCTCCACAGTTATTTATCATTTCTGTTGTTGACCTTCTGCCAAGTCTTTCTCTTAAGCTGTCTGGGTTTTTTTTTTCCTCTTGCTTCCCTCTACCTCTTCGTCCCTCAATTTTTCCAGTTGTTACAATATATTCAAGTTGTTCTCTTTCTCATTACATGGCCAACAAATGATAATTGTCTCTTCCTAACATTGGAAATTAGCTCTCTTTTTGCCTTGACCACTCTCAGAACATCTTCATTACTCTTCTTAGCTGTCCATGGTATTCTCAACATTCTCCTGTAAAACCACATTTCTACAGGCTCCAGTGATTTTCTTGTCTGTTGTCATATTGTCCATGATTCACATTCATATGTTAAGACTGGCTCTACATAACATGTAAGAACTCTTTTTCTTGTTTATATTGTCAAAATGGATTGCATAGTATCTTCCTCATTTTTTTAGAAAGCTGCTTTTGCCTGAGCCATTCTGCATCTCACCTCTTTTGTACATCTTCCGTCTGAGGTAACAAAGTTCCCAAATATTTATTTAATCTTACCTGTTTTAATATTGTTCCACTTGTCTTTATTTTGCACTGAGGCGATGTCTTTTTTTTTTTTTTACCATTACTTCTGTCTTTTTGCTATTAAGGCTGAGTCCTTTATTTTTGCTTTCTTTCGCTATAATGTCCAACATTTCTTGTAACTCATTTTCACTCTTAGCGATTAAGACTGTATCATCAGCATACCTTAGATTATTTATATTATGACCTCCAATTATTATTTTAGGCATGCCCTTATGGATCTTAAAATAATCTCACTATAAATATTAAACAAATCTGGTGACAGCACACAGCCTTCTCTAACACCCTGTTTTATCCGGGAGATACTTGTTTTAATAGCAAAGTACATAAATACATAGGTCATGTCGAAGAAACAATCATCACCATCATGCAGCATAAAAATAAACAGGACAAATCTGAAACAAGTACAACGCGTCAAATACTGGGTACAATAATAACATCAGATGGAAGATGCACCACAGAAATAAAAAGCAGAATAGCTCAGGCAAAATAGCATTTAAGAAAATGAAAAACATCTTATGCAACAAATCTATGTCAATAGAAATGAGGAAAAGTGTTCATCGGTGCTATACAGAACCCATTCTGACTATTGAAGCGATCATGGACAGGGGACAAACAAATGAAAAGACGATTAGATGCTACAGAGATGGGATTTCTCAGAAGAATGTTGAAAGTTCCCTGGACAGCTGAAAAGACCAATGAGGAAGCTCTCAAAGAGGCCAACACAAAAAGGGAGCTCCTAAAAAACATCAGAAAGAAACAATCAACATTTTTCGGGCATATCATGAGAAAAGGAAAATTGAATACTTGGTTACAAACTGGCAAAATAAAAGAGAGAGAGAGAGATCGCGAGCGACAAAAAGAGAGAATACTAGATAGCATAGTGTCATGGCATGGAACACACTCAACAACAGAACTGATATGACGCACTGAAGATAGAAGATTGTGGAAGGACATGATCGCCTACGCCAACGGTATGGCACGTGACGATAATGATGTAGCACTAGTTTTCTTTACTTTCATATCTGTGTGTGTGTGTGTGTGTGTGTTGTTTGTTTGTTCCTGCTGAATGTCAATTGAGCTGAAACATCATTCAAATTTATGTCATCATCAATTACGCAAAGCGAATGCTATTTTTTCTATTTTGTTTGAAATTCTCTTTCACATTGAGCTTTGCTGCAGCTTCCCATTTATTTGCATTTCTTGGCTGTGACCCCTAAACGAAATCAAGTGGTCGACACCGCGTAATCCGCGCCACTCCTTTAGTTTTCTTCTAGCCACAATCATCATCATTATCGAGTGCCATCTCCGCATGGAAGGTGGCTACCATGGAGCGCCATTCTGGTCTGTTTCTTGCTTTGATGGTGCAGGTTGTCATAGGCTGGTTTGGTTGGTGGTTGCGTTCGCCCGATGACTAAAGTATTCTAGAGTATCATCGTAGACTAGAATTCCTCTTCATCATCCGCCCTTACAAGGACGTAGTGGACGTGTCTGCGTTGTGTTGTAGTTTGCAGTATAAATGTTATATTTGCGCCTTTCGGCCCAACACATCCGACTTCAGCACGACATTTTTGAGTACCGGGTTGTCTTCCCTCTTCGATCCCTACACGCTTGGCCAGACTAGACAGGTTAGTCTGTTACCGTAGGCACCACGGAGAGGTGGAGCAAGGTCTGCATGGTTTTGGTTCACCGATCCTGGCGCAAGCCATCAGCTATGGGTCGCTGACAACTTCCAGCTCTGGTGCTGGTTGGCGCGCCTTCGCCGCAATAGGCTGGTTTGTCCATCTTTTAAAGCTACTCATCCATATTAGTCTTGGTCTGCCTCTGCCTCTTTTACCTTGTATTTTCCCCTCCAGAATTACTTTTAGTAGGCTGTTGTGTCTTGTAACATGGCCCAAAAATCGCATTGTCTTGTTTGAATTGTGTTTAGTAGTTCTCTTTCATTTTTAGTTGTTTAAGACTTCATCGTTTGTTTTCTTTTCCTTCCGTTCAATTCTACCTATTCTTCTATATATCCACATTTCAAAGGCTTTAATAGCCACAATACAGGGAAGTCAATTTTCCCCGTTCACCAGCTTTTTCTATGACGAAGCCCCTAGGGACTAGGAACTGAATTTTGCGTGTTAATCAATTTTTCTCTGGCAGCCGTGTGCACAGGGGTCCCTCACCGCACAGGCAGATAACTCCGACTTCGGAGGTACTCATATTTTTTCCGTCGATGAGTAATTGACGTTACAAGCCGGGCCTCGCTGCTGAGACCAGGGGTGGTTGCCGCAGAGAGAATCATAAATAAAAAATCCCAACCAACCGGGGTTTGAACCAAAAACCTCTCTGTCTCGAGGCCGGCGTCCTGCCTCGAGACCAACCAGTCCCCCGGAAGTTAATTTGATTTCTGTTTCTCCTATTAGCGTTAAATTACTATACATTATTATAGCGGTAGTTACGTAGGACTAGGAGCCGCGATAGCTCAGTGGTTAATGAACTGGGCTACAAAGGACAAGAGATAGGGTTCGATCCTAAGCGACGGCTACCGGTTCACCCAGCCTTTAATGGGTACCGGATTTTTTCTGGGAAAGTAAAGCGGCACGGACGTAATACCGACCGCATTACCCCAAAAATCATGTGCCGAAGGTCTGTAAAATTATGGTCACTAACTCCATATTCCTATACGCCACTTGGCTTGACGGGGGCACTTTACTTTATTTTTATTTATGGAGAACTAGTTTTATTTACTTCCATATCTGTGTGTGTGTTGTTTGTTTGTTCCTGCTGAAAGCTTATTGAGTCGAAACGTCGTTCATGTGTCGTCCATCAATTACGTAAAGGTCTGACCATACATTTTTTTTCTTCATTTCCCTTGATAAACGAGATAATCATCATTGAGTGCCGCGTACACATCGAAGGTCGGCTACAATGGAGCGCCATTTTACTCTACCGGCCTGCCTTGATAACGCACAAAAGGTCATAGGATCACATGTCCACCTTTTGATGTTGTCAGTTCACTCTAGTCTTGGTCTGCCTCGTCCATATTGCATCTTCCCTTCCAAGATGACTTGATATTGTGTCTGTGTACATGGTCCAAAAATCTCAAACCTCTTTTTCCCAGTTGTGTTCATCATCATCATCATCATCATCATCATCATCATCATCATCATCATCATCATCATCATTAAGTGCCGTCTCCGCATCGAAGGTTGGTTACGACGGAGCGCCATTCCACTCTGTCTCTTGCTTTGATGCTGCAGGTTGTCATAGGGTGACTTGTCATCTTTTGATGTTACTCGTTCATGTTAGTCTTGGTCTGTCTCTTTTTTTTGTATTTTCCTTTCCAATATTAATTTTATTAGGCTGTTGTGTCTTTTAACATGCCTCAAAAATTTCGTTTGTCTTATTCTAATTGTGTTTAGTTATCTTTTTATTTTAGTGTTTTAAAAATTCGTCGTTTGTTTTATATTCCTCCCATCCAATCTACTTATTCTTCTATAAATCCACATTTCAAAGTCTTCATTTCCAGTTGTGTTAAGTAGTTATTTTTATTTTTCATTTTCAGCTGGTTCAAAACTTCCTTGTTTCCTCTTGTCCTTTAATCCAATTCTCCCCATTTTCTGTAGAAAATGGTAAAGCCACAGGACCGGATGAAATTCCTTCGGAAGCCATCAAAGCAGATATTAACACCTCTACCAAGATGCTACATAATCTATTAGATACAATTTGGGAGAGGGAAGCAACATTTCAAAGGCTTCAATTTCTTCTCAGTTTTCTTAAATAATGTCCATGTTTCTGCACCGTATCGGAATGTTGAATAAGTAAAAAAAAAACAGTACCCCGTCATGCCAAGTGGCGTATAGGGAATATCGTGTTAGTGACCATAAACTTTACAGACCTTCAGCACATGATTTTTGGGGTAATGTGGTCGGTATTACGCCCGTCCCGCTTTAATTTCCCGGAAAAAAAATCCGGTATCCATTAAAGGCTGGGTGAACCCTGAAGCCGTCGGTTGGGATCGAACCCTACCTCTTGTCCTTTGCAGTCCAGTTCACTAACCACTGAGCTATCGCGGCTCCCATTCAGACAGAAAAAGGCACACAATTCTCCAGCCAAGATCTGGAATTTGACAAGCTCCAACTTCTCCACTAAAAGCCGGGAAAAGTTTTTTTTTTAAAATAATCCATTAAGATCCGCCCAATTCACGAGTCAAAGGGCTTGTGTTTGTATCACCTCGTGGCATAACGTCAACAAACAACAACCTGTTTTGGCGCGGTGATCCTAAAACGTATTTAACTATGACTCATTTTCGGCCAATTTTAGCAGAGGTATCGTGCGTTTTGTGCCAAACATTCTTCGGAGAAACGATATCTTTGTTGGCCTATCTTCAGCGCGTGTCGTTCCGATAATTAGGGAGAAGGATTGGGTGGTGGGTAAGTATTGACCCTGATATGAGAGAAGGATTGGGTGGTCTAGGCGTAAGGTATTGACTTCTGATATGAGAGAAGGATTGGGTGGTCTAGGCGTAAGGTATTGACTTCTGATATGAGAGAAGGATTGGGTGGTCTAGAGGTAAGCATTGACCTCTGATATGAGAGAAGGATTGGGTGGTCTAGGGCGTAGGTATTGACTTCTGATATGAGAGAAGGATGGGTGGTCTAGGGGTAAGGTATTGACTTCTGATATGAGAGAAGGATTGGGTGGTCTAGGCGTAAGGTATTGACTTTGATATGAGAGAAGGATTGGTGGTTAGGCGTAAGGTTGACCTCTGATATGAGAGAAGGATTGGGTGGTCTAGGCGTAAGATTGACCTCTGACATGAGAGAAGGATTGGGTGGTCTAGGGGTAAGGTATTGACTCTGATATGAGAGAAAGATATGGTGGTCTAGGGGTACGAGATTGACCTCTGACATGAGAGAAGGATAGGGTGTGGTAGGGGTAAGGCATTGACTCTGACATGAGAGAAGGATGTGGGTGGTCTAGGGGTAAGGTATGACCTGTGACACGAGAGAAGGATTGGGTGGTCTAGGGGTACAAGATTGACCTGTGAAATGACAGAACGATTGGGTGGTCTAGAGATAAGGTATTGACCTGTGACATGAGAGAAGGATGGGTGGTCTAGGGGTACGAGATTGACCTGTGACATGAGAGAAGGGTTGTGTGATCTAGAGGTAAGGCGTTGACCTCTGACATGAGAGAAGGATTGGGTGGTCTAAGGGTAAGGCATTGACCTCTGATATGAAGGTGATGTTTATGAATAAACCACACCAAGGACGGTGGGAATTTTCACTTCGAACCCGTGGTTTCTTATTGACTTTACCTCCCCTGGTCTTTGGGTAGTGAGATCCGATGTCTAGCCCTCTCTGGGTAGTGAGATCCGATGTCTAGTCTTCTTGTCCGTGGACTCTGGTAGTGAGATCTGATGTTCAGCCCCCTCGGGTAGTGAGATCTGATGTTCAGCCCCCTCGGGTAGTGAGATCAGATGTCTAGTCTTCTCTGGGTAGTGAGATCTGATGTTCAGCCCCCTCGGGTAGTGAGATCAGATGTCTAGTCTTCTCTGGGTAGTGAGATCTGATGTTCAGCCCCCTCGGGTAGTGAGATCCGATGTCTAGTCTTCTCTGGGTAGTGAGATCCGATGTTCAGCCCCCTCGGGTAGTGAGATCAGATGTTAGTCTTCTCAGGGTAGTGAGATCTGATGTTCAGCCATCTCTGGGTAGTGAGATCTGATGATCAGCCCTCTCTGGGTAGTGAGATCTGATGTTTAACCCTCTCTAGGTAGTGAGATCCGATGTCTAGTCTTCTCTGGGTAGTGAGATCCGTTGTCTAGTCTTTTCTATAGGTAGTGAGATCCGATGTTCAGCCCTCTCTAGTTAGTGAGATCCGATGTCTAGTCTTCTCTGGGTAGTGAGATCTGATGTCTAGTCTTCTCTGGGTAGTGAGATCTGATGTTCAGCCCTCACTGGGTAGAGAGATCTGATGTTGAGCCCTCTCTGAGTAGTGAGATCCGATGTAGGAAGGAAGGAAGGAAGGAAGGAAGGAAGGAAGGAAGGAAGGAAGGAAGGAAGGAAGGAAGGAAGGAAGGAAGGAAGGAAGGAGGGAAGGAGGGAGGGAGGGAGGGAGGGAAGGAGAGGAGGGAAGGAAGGAAGGAAGGAAGGAAGGAAGGAAGGAAGGAAGGAAGGAAGGAAGGAAGGAAGGAAGGAAGGAAGGAAGGAGGAAGGAAGGAAGGAAGGAAGGAAGGAAGGAAGGAAGGAAGGAAGGAAGGAAGGAAGGAAAGAAGGAAGGAAGGAAGGAAGGAAGGAAGGAAGGAAGGAAGGAAGGAAGGAAGGAAGGAAGGAAGGTATTATCACTACTATATTTCCTGATTCAAACTGTTCTATCCCGCCACCTAACGTGAACCACGGGACTGGTAGAACTACCTTCTGTACCTAATTAAAAGTATGCTGTTTGTTTATCTTGTATTAACCAAGACTGTATAAGAGGACCGCAGGCCAGCAAAATAAGTCGCAGACTGTGGTACTACTTACTACATATTTGATGTGCGGACAGTGTATCGGACAGAGTAAACTCAATTAACACACGTCAGCTGTGCATTAGTTAAACAAACATTAGTAAGGGCTTCAATTGGCGCCTGTAATGTAAACTTAAGATATGTACCACTATTGGAATACCAGTCAATATGGCGGATAGGCGGCAGGAACCATTGAGGCTATGTCTGAAAAGTGTTCACTGTTGCAGTTTCCTCATATTCCAAGTCCGGCCTCCTTTCGAAGCTACTGAGTTTAGTGCTCTGTGCATGTCGTGAGCTGTGTGTTTTATCCGGATTGTGTTTCGATAATCTGATTGCTTACGATGAATGATATGACCGTATGAAGAAGGACAATTCAGCTGCGTTCACTTTCGGTGCTGCTTGGCCTTGTGTCTTTTGGCATGTGCTGTAACTGCCTTTCTTTGTTTTGATCCTTCAGTGGGATGAGGGTTAATGCGGATGACTCCACTGGCACGGCCGGTTGAGCAATTATTGATTTTAATTCGTTTGCAGCGATACCGGGACCAACTAACCATAACCATAACGTACCACTAATGTGTGCCACTGGAAGGCAGAACAACAAATCGTATAAGATACAAGATTTAAAACGGAAGATGTGGCCGACAGCCACTACATGAAAGAGATCTTGATTAGAGGTCCGGGAGCTATGAAACAAAGAGCCGATTACATAGGGAACGGGCAAATAATTGCAATGCTGCGGTAAAGCTGGTAGCAAGTAGCCAGTAGTGGGGTCTACTAGCCGATTACATAGGGAACAGGCAAATAATTGCAATGCTGCGGTAAAGCTGGTAGCAAGTAGCCAGTAGTGGGGTCTACTAGCCGATTACATAGGGAACAGGCAAATAATTGCAATGCTGCGGTAAAGCTGGTAGCAAGTAGCCAGTAGTGGGGTCTACTAGCCGATTACATAGAAAACAGGCAAATAATTGCAATGCTGCGGTAAAGCTGGTAGCAAGTAGCCAGTAGTGGGGTCTACTAGCCGATTACATAGGGAACAGGCAAATAATTGCAATGCTGCGGTGAAGCTGGTAGCAAGTAGCCAGTAGTGGGGTCTACTAGCCGATTACATAGGGAACAGGCAAATAATTGCAATGCTGCGGTGAAGCTGGTAGCAAGTAGCCAGTAGTGGGGTCTACTAGCCGATTACATAGGGAACAGGCAAATAATTGCAATGCTGCGGTGAAGCTGGTAGCAAGTAGCCAGTAGTGGGTCTACTAGCCGATTACATAGGGAACAGGCAAATAATTGCAATGCTGCGGTGAAGCTGGTAGCAAGTAGCCAGTAGTGGGGTCTACTAGCCGATTACATAGGGAACAGGCAAATAATTGCAATGCTGCGGTGAAGCTGGTAGCAAGTAGCCAGTAGTGGGGTCTACTAGCCGATTACATATAAGAATCCCGATTTTAATTAGTCGCGATCGCGGAAAGAAAAGATGGGGTAGGATGAGAGGATGAGGAGAAAAAGAAGATGAAGAAAAAAGGAGAAGAGGAAGAAGATGAGTAGGAGGTGGAAGAACGAGAAGAATGGGAAGAAGAAGAGGAGAGGATGAACGGAAAAGAAGAACAAGAGAAGGAGTGAAGGATAAAAAAGAAGGAGAAGAAGTAAAAGAGGATGAAAATGAGGAGAGGATGAGAAAAAATGAGAAGAAGAAGGTGATGACGAGAAAGCTGGAGGAGAAAGCTGGAGAAGTGGAGGAAGAACATAACGAGAAAGCTGGAGGAGAAAGCTGGAGAAGTGGAGGAAGAACATAACGAGAAAGCTGGAGGAGAAAGCTGGAGAAGTGGAGGAAGAACATAACGAGAAAGCTGGAGGAGAAAGCTGGAGAAGTGGAGGAAGCAGAAGAGAATAACAAGAAAGCTGGAGAAGTGGATGAAGAAGAAGATGACGAGAAAGCTGGAGGAGAAAGTTGAAGGAGAAAGCTGGAGAAATGGATGAAGAAGAAGATGACGAGAAAGCTGGATGAGAAAGTTGAAGGAGAAAGCTGGAGAAATGGATGAAGAAGAAGATGACGAGAAAGCTGGAGGAGAAAGTTGAAGGATAAAGCTGGAGAAATGGATGAAGAAGAAGATGACGAGAAAGCTGGAGGAGAAAGTTGAAGGAGAAAGCTGGAGAAATGGATGAAGAAGAAGATGACGAGAAAGCTGGAGGAGAAAGTTGAAGGAGAAAGCTGGAGAAATGGATGAAGAAGAAGATGACTAGAAAGCTGGAGGAGAAAGTTGAAGGAGAAAGCTGGAGAAATGGATGAAGAAGAAGATGACGAGAAAGCTGGAGGAGAAAGTTGAAGGAGTTGAAGAAGAGGAAGAGGATGGAAAGGAGGAGAGGATGGAAAGAATGAGAAGGAGAACAACAAGAGATGGAGAGAAGGATACAAAGACGAAGAAGGAGAAGAATATTTCCAGTGCCTGGGTGGAACCCAACACGGAGGCCAAGAGCGCGTGACAGCAACAGAGTTGGCAGCTGCCAACGGTTCACAACTTGAGTTAGGATCAGTAAACTAGAATTACCCACCTTACCCACGCATTCGCGGTGCCCCTAGTAACGGACTGGGAGCCGTGATAGCTCAGTGGTTAGTGAACTAGACTACTAAGGACAAGAGGTAGAGTTCGATCTTAACCGACGGCTTCCGGGTTCACCCAGCCTTTAATCGGTACCTGATTTTTTTTCTGGGAAAGTAGAGCGGCACGGCGTAATACCGACCACATTACCCCAAAAATCAGTTGCCGAAGGTTTGTAAAATTTATGGTCACTAACACCATATTCCCTATACGCCACTTGGCGTGATGGGGGCTCTTTACTTTACTAGTAACGGACTAGTTTAGTCTGGTCAAGTCAGCAGGCACTGAGAGGGACGGCAACCCAGTACTCAAAAATGACATGCAGAAGACGGATGTGTCGGACGGAAAGGTGTTAATATTACAATATTCCTGCAACCAGCGACAGAAAGTATTTGCGCCAACGGAACTCCACAGAACTGGGGATCGACACCAGATCGGAGTTTTCGTTTCAAGACAAGCAGTCGCTGATTCCTGTTTCCTTGTATATATTATCTTGCTGATTATTTGTGATTTTTTTTCCCGAGTGCTGTAAACATACCTCTTCCCCTGAATTGATTCGTTGATCTATCGACTCGGAAGTTTCCCTCTATAATTATGTTTATTTATTTTTACTTCTCTTAAGTGTAATAACGTCATTTCCGTGCATGCTCTTGATATAGTACACCCGTTAACTGCTAACATTCATTTCGTTCAACGTGTATCAGCATCATCATGATCCCTACCGGTTGGTGTAGGCGATCATGTCCTTCCACAATCTTCTATCTACCGTACATCGTATCAGTTCTGGTGTTGACTGTTTGCTATGTCATGATACCAAGCTATGTAGAATTTTCTCTCTTTCCTTTTAGTTTGCCAGTTGTAATCAAGTATTCCAACTTTCCTCTTCTCATGATGTGCCCGAAAAGTGTTGATTGTTTCTTTCTGATGTTTTTTAAGAGCTCCCTGTTTTGTGTTGGCCTCTTTGAGAATTTCCTCATTGGTCTTTTTAGCTGTCCATGGAACTTTCAAAATTCTTCTGAGAAATCCCATCTCTGTGGCCTCTAATCGTCTTTTCATTTGTTTGTTCACTGTCCATGATCCACTTCCATAGGTCAGAATTGGTTCTATATAGCACCAATGAACTCTTCTTCTCACTTCTATTAACATAAGCTTTTCACGTTGCACAAGACGTTTTTCATTTCATGAAATGCTATTTTGGCCTGACCTATTCTGCTCTTTATTTCTGTGGTGCATCTTCCATCTGATATTATTATTGTGCCCAAGTATTTGAAACGTTGCACTTGTTTCACATTTGTCCTGTTTATTATTTCAACGTGTATGACGATTCATAAATAAACACGCGATCTGTACACGCAGTTTATGAATGACTGAAATCTTTCTTTTCTTTCGTCACTTCCTCTTGTACCCGTTCGGGTGTCGAGGGAGATACAAAGTTCTGGTTTTCTCCCTTTTCTGGCTTCACTCATTGTCAATTGATGTTGTAGCGTTTCTTTGATGTTGTCTGTCCATCTTACTCTGGGTCTGCCTCTTGCCCTTCTCCCTTTTCCTCTTTTAATATATGCATTTTATGGTAAAGAATATTTGAACGGTCTTTCTAGATGGACAAACCAGTTTATGTGTTATTTCTGTATGTAGCTTAGGATGGGTTCAATGCCTACTCTTTCTCTTATAATATCATTTCTGATTCTGTCTTTCTGGTCACTCCAGGCGCTTTTCACAGCCATCTCATATGTGTGTTGATAAGTTTTTCACAGTCATCTCATATGTGTGTTGATAAGTTTTTCACAGCCATCTCATATGTGTGTTGATAAGCTTTTCACAGTCATCTCATATGTGTGTTGATAAGTTTTTCACAGTCATCTCATATGTGTGTTGATACGTTTTCACAGTAATCTCATATGTGTGTTGATATGTTTTTCACAGCCATCTCATATGTGTGTTGATAAGTTTTTCACAGCCATCTCATATGTGTGTTGATAAGCTTTTCACAGCCATCTCATATGTGTGGTGGTAAGTTTTCTTTTATATTTAGATGTAAAACACAGAACACAGTGCAACGTTTTTAACGGGTGTTCAATCAGAGCGGATCTGGCAGACTCTAATTGTGATGTTCTGTCTGTGGGGGCGATCAACACACTTAACCTGACAGCTGATTTCATATGAGAGTCTGGAATCCTACTCTGATTGAGTCCTGATCGCAGAGAGAGAAAGATATTTAGACGTCAGTGGCAAGTTTTAGCATTGGTGGCACAACGTGAGAATGAACAGACTCTGTATAAGATATTTGTTGGTGGTAATAGGTATTCACTCCCGTGTGTTACTGGGGCCTCATTATGTGGGAAGTAAAGAATAGTGACACTGTGACCTTCCAGACATGTCGTAAGAGGCGACTAAGGAGGTTGATCGATGGCTTGACAAGCTGTCATTGTAAAAATCATTGTTATAGAAACAGAACCATAGATTTTAGAAGCAGTGATCTCTGCAATATGTGCCACTTCAGCACGCAGGGGTTTCAGTTTTTGAGATTGTAGTTCTGCCCTATGTGCCGTCTTCGGTTCGAAAGGACAATAGATAGATAGAATAGGTATTGCTTTGTGTTGAAATATACGGGACAGATGTCCCAATATTAGGCATGCCATATGTCTATTTGGGAGCCGCAATAGCTCAGTGGTTAGTGAACTGGACTACAAAGGGCAAGAGCGGGTTCGATCCTGATCAACGGCTCTCCCAGATTTAATCGGGTACCGGATTTTTTTTTTTATGGCGACACGGGCTTAATGCCGACCACCTCAAAAATCATGTGCCGAAGTAAAAGTAAAGAGCCCTGTAAAACCAAGTGACTTATAGGGAACATGGCTTTAGTGACTATAACTTTTATAGACCTTCAGCACATGATTTTTGGGGTAATATGGTCGGCATTACGCCCGTGCCGCTTTACTTTCCCCGAAAAAATAAAAACCGGTACTCATTTAAGGCTAGGTGAATCCGAAAGCCGTCGATCAGGATCGAACCGAACCTCTTGCCCTTTGTAGTCCAGTCCACTAACCACTGAGCTATCGTGGCTCCCCATGTGCCGACGGTCTATAAAAACTATGGTCACTAACACCATATTCCCTATACGCCACTTGGCGTGACAGGGTTCTTTATTTTTTCTGAACATTTCTATATTTATGTTTCGATGTTACCATTTTCAGATAATGTTGTACGCACGTTGAAATAAATATTAATCTACCCTTAATAAACTTGTCGTATTTTCACGAGTGAGATAACTACCAGGGCTGAAATAAGAATTTGTGCTCTCTCCATACAAACACATAAAGACAGAAACGGGAACTCAATAAAAGGAAATACAAAACACAGGAAACACGGAAATAGGGAAGAATCCGGAAGTTTAGTTTGTAACAAGGACCGATGGTTAGCTACGACATGGCAGATACTGGGACTTTAGCCTTTTGTTAGCGTATCTGAGATCTAATGAATGTCAGTGAGGTAGGAGTGAAGAGAACGTTATAGATTATTGGAGATGAAGGGGGCGGCGGAGTGGCTTCGTGGTCTACAGGTAAAACGTTGGCCTTTGGTTTAAGAAGGTCCAGGGTTGAATTTCTATTTTTTTTTTAAATAAAAAAAAAACGAATCCGTGGTTTCTTCGTGGTTTCACAATCCCCTGATCGCTGTGTAGTGAGGTATGATGTCTAGTCCTCTCTGGGTAGTGAGGTCCGATGTCTAACCCTCTCTGGGTAGTGAGGTCCGATGTCTAACCCTCTCTGGGTAGTGAGGTCCGATGTCTAACCCTCTCTGGGTAGTGAGGTCCGAAGTCTAACCCTCTCTGGGTAGTGAGGTCCGATGTCTAACCCTCTCTGGGTAGTGAGGTCCGATGTCTAACCCTCTCTGGGTAGTGAGGTCCGATGTCTAACCCTCTCTGGGTAGTGAGGTCCGATGTCTATCCCTCTCTGGGTAGTGAGGTCCGATGTCTAACCCTCTCTGGGTAGTGAGGTCCGATGTCTAACCCTCTCTGGGTAGTGAGATCCGATGTCTAACCCTCTCTGGGTAGTGAGATCCGATGTCTAACCCTCTCTGGGTAGTGAGATCCAATGTCTAACTTTCTCTGGGTAGTGAGATCCGATGTCTAACCCTCTCTGGGTAGTGAGATCCGATGTCTAACTTTCTCTGGGTAGTGAGATCCGATGTCTAACCCTCTCTGGGTAGTGAGATCCGATGTCCAACCCTTTCTGGGTAGTGAGATCCGATGTCTAACCCTCTCTGGGTAGTGAGGTCCGATGTCTATCCCTCTCTGGGTAGTGAGGTCCGATGTCTATCCCTCTCTGGGTAGTGAGGTCCGATGTCTAACCCTCTCTGGGTAGTGAGGTCCGATGTCTAACCCGCTCTGGGTAGCGAGATCCGATGTCTAACCCTCTCTGGGTAGTGAGGTCCGATGTCTAACCCTCTCTGGGTAGTGAGATCCGATGTCTAGCCCTCTCTGGGTAGTGAGATCCGATGTCTAACCCTCTCTGGGTAGTGTGATCCGATGTCTAACCCTCTCTGGGTAGTGAGATCCGATGTCTAACCCTCTCTGGGTAGTGAGATCCGATGTCTAGCCCTACTGGGTAGTCAGATTCGATGTCTAACCCTCTCTGGGCAGTGAGGTTCGATGTCTAACCCTCTCTGGGTAGTGAGGTCCGATGTCTAGCCCTCTCTGGGTAGTGAGGTCCGATGTCTAACCTTCTCTGGGTAGTGAGGTCCGATGTCTAACCCTCTCTGGGTAGTGAGGTCCGATGTCTAACGATCTCTGGGTAGTGAGGTCCGATGTCTATCCCTCTCTGGGTAGTGAGGTCCGATGTCTATCCCTCTCTGGGTAGTGAGGTCCGATGTCTAACCCTCTCTGGGTAGTGAGGTCCGATGTCTAACTTCTCTCTGGGTAGTGAGATCCGATGTCTAACCCTCTCTGGGTAGTGAGACGATGTCCAACCCTTTCTGGGTAGTGAGATCCGATGTCTAACCCTCTCTGGGTAGTGAGGTCCGATGTCTATCCCTCTCTGGGTAGTGAGGTCCGATGTCTATCCCTCTCTGGGTAGTGAGGTCCGATGTCTAACCTCTCTGGGTAGTGAGGTCCGATGTCTAACCGCTCTGGGTAGCGAGATCTGATGTCTAACCCTCTCTGGGTAGTGAGGTCCGATGTCTAACCCTCTCTGGGTAGTGAGATCCGATGTCTAGCCCTCTCTGGGTAGTGAGATCCGATGTCTAACCCTCTCTGGGTAGTGTGATCCGATGTCTAACCCTCTCTGGGTAGTGAGATCCGATGTCTAACCCTCTCTGGGTAGTGAGATCCGATGTCTAGCCCTACCTGGGTAGTCAGATTCGATGTCTAACCCTCTCTGGGCAGTGAGGTTCGATGTCTAACCCTCTCTGGGTAGTGAGGTCCGATGTCTAGCCCTCTCTGGGTAGTGAGGTCCGATGTCTAACGATCTCTGGGTAGTGAGGTCCGATGTCTATCCCTCTCTGGGTAGTGAGGTCCGATGTCTATCCCTCTCTGGGTAGTGAGGTCCGATGTCTAACCCTCTCTGGTAGTGAGGTCCGATGTCTAACCCTCTCTGGGTAGTGAGGTCCGATGTCTAACCCTCTCTGGGTAGTGAGGTCCGATGTCTAACCCTCTCTGGGTAGTGAGATCCGATGTCTAACCCTCTCTGGGTAGTGAGATCCGATATCTATCCCTCTCTGGGTAGTGAGATCCGATGTCTAACCCTCTCTGGGTAGTGAGGTCCGATGTCTATCCCTCTCTGGGTAGTGAGGTCCGATGTCTATCCCTCTCTGGGTAGTGAGGTCCGATGTCTAGTCCTCTCTGGGTAGTGAGGTCCGATGTCTAACCCTCTCTGGGTAGTGAGGTCGATGTCTAGTCCTCTCTGGGTAGTGCGGTCCGATGTCTATCCCTCTCTGGGTAGTGAGGTCCAATGACTAACCCTCTCTGGGTAGTGAGGTCCGATGTCTAACCCTCTCTGGGTAGTGAGGTCCGATGTCTAACCCTCTCTGGTAGTGAGGTCCGATGTCTAACCCTCTCTGGGTAGTGAGGTCCGATGTCTAAACCCTCTCTGGGTAGTGAGGTCCGATGTCTATCCTCTCTGGGTAGTGAGATCCGATGTCTAACCTCTCTGGGTAGTGAGGTCCGATGTCTATCCCTCTCTGGGTAGTGAGGTCCGATGTCTCGCCCTCTCTGGGTAGTGTGGTCCGATGTCTAACCCTCTCTGGGTAGTGAGGTCGATGTCTAACCCTCTCTGGGTAGTGAGATCCGATGTTAACCCTCTCTGGGTAGTGAGGTCCGATGTCTAACTTTCTCTGGGTAGTGAGGTCCGATGTCTAACCTTCTCTGGGTAGTGAGATCCGATGTCTAACCCTCTCTGGGTAGTGAGATCCAATGTCTAACTTTCTCTGGGTAGTGAGATCCGATGTCTAACCCTCTCTGGGTAGTGAAATCCGATGTCTAACTTTCTCTGGGTAGTGAATCCGATGTCTAACCCTCTCTGGGTAGTGAGATCCGATGTCTAACCCTTTCTGGGTAGTGAGATCCGATGTCTAACCCTCTCTGGGTAGTGAGGTCGATGTCTATCCCTCTCTGGGTAGTGAGGACCAATGTCTAACCCTCTCTGGGTAGTGAGGTCGATGTCTATCCCTCTCTGGGTAGTGAGGTCCGATGTCTAACCCTCTCTGGGTAGTGAGGTCCGATGTCTAACCCTCTCTGGGTAGCGAGATCCGATGTCTAACCCTCTCTGGGTAGTGAGGTCCGATGTCTAACCCTCTCTGGGTAGTGAGATCCGATGTCTAGCCCTCTCTGGGTAGTGAGATCCGATGTCTAACCCTCTCTGGGTAGTGTGATCCGATGTCTAACCCTCTCTGGGTAGTGAGATCCGATGTCTAACCCTCTCTGGGTAGTGAGATCCGATGTCTAGCCCTACATGGGTAGTCAGATTCGATGTCTAACCCTCTCTGGGCAGTGAGGTTCGATGTCTAACCCTCTCTGGGTAGTGAGGTCCGATGTCTAGCCTCTCTGGGTAGTGAGGTCCGATGTCTAACCTTCTCTGGGTAGTGAGGTCCGATGTCTAACCCTCTCTGGGTAGTGAGGTCCGATGTCTAAACGATCTCTGGGTAGTGAGGTCCGATGTCTACCCTCTCTGGGTAGTGAGGTCCGATGTCTATCCCTCTCTGGGTAGTGAGGTCCGATGTCTAACCCTCTCTGGGTAGTGAGGTCCGATGTCTAACCCTCTCTGGGTAGTGAGGTCCGATGTCTAACCCTCTCTGGGTAGTGAGGTCCGATGTCTAACCCTCTCTGGGTAGTGAGATCGATGTCTAACCCTCTCTGGGTAGTGAGATCCGATATCTATCCCTCTCTGGGTAGTGAGATCCGATGTCTAACCCTCTCTGGGTAGTGAGGTCCGATGTCTATCCCTCTCTGGGTAGTGAGGTCCGATGTCTATCCCTCTCTGGGTAGTGAGGTCCGATGTCTAGTCCTCTCTGGGTAGTGAGGTCCGATGTCTAAACCCTCTCTGGGTAGTGAGGTCCGATGTCTAGTCCTCTCTGGGTTGTGAGGTCGATGTCTATCCCTCTCTGGGTAGTGAGGTCCGATGACTAACCCTCTCTGGGTAGTGAGGTCCGATGTCTAACCTCTCTGGGTAGTGAGGTCCGATGTCTAACCCTCTCTGGGTAGTGAGATCCGATGTCTAACATTCTCTGGGTAGTGAGATCCGATGTCTAACTTTCTCTGGGTAGTGAGATCCGATGTCTAACTTTCTCTGGGTAGTGAGATCCGATGTCTATCCCTCTCTGGGTAGTGAGATCCGATGTCTTACCCTCTCTGGGTAGTCAGACGATGTCTAACTTTCTCTGGGTAGTGAGATCCGATGTCTATCCCTCTCTGGGTAGTGAGATCCGATGTCTAACTTTCTCTGGGTAGTGAGATCCGATGTCTAATCCTCTCTGGGTAGTGAGATCCGATGTCTAACTTTCTCTGGGTAGTAAGATCCGATGTCTAGCTTTCTCTGGGTAGTGAGATCCGATGTCTAATCCTCTCTGGGTAGTGAGATCCGGTGTCTAACTTTCTCTGGGTAGTGAGATCGATGTCTAACTCTCTCTGGGTGTAGTGAGATCCGATGTCTAACTTTCTCTGGGTAGTGAGATCCGATGTCTAACTTTCTCTGGGTAGTAAGATCCGATGTCTAGCTTTCTCTGGGTAGTGAGATCCGATGTCTAACTTTCTCTGGGTAGTGAGATCAGATGTCTAACTTTCTCTGGGTAGTGAGATCCGATGTCTAACTTTCTCTGGGTAGTGAGATCCGATGTCTAACTTTCTCTGGGTAGTGAGATCCGATGTCTAGCTTTCTCTGGGTAGTGAGATCAGCTGTCTAACTTTCTCTGGGTAGTGAGACCCGATGTCTAACTTTCTCTGGGTAGTGAGACCCGATGTCTATCCCTCTCTGGGTAGTGAGATCCGATGTCTAAATTTCTCTGGGTAGTGAGATCGATGTCTAGCTTTCTCTGGGTAGTGAGATCCGATGTCTAATCCTCTCTGGGTAGTGAGATCCGGTGTCTAACTTTCTCTGGGTAGTGAGATCCGATGTCTAACTCTCTCTGGGTAGTGAGATCCGATGTCTAACTTTCTCTGGGTAGTGAGATCCGATGTCTAAATTTCTCTGGGTAGTGAGATCCGATGTCTAGCTTTCTCTGGGTAGTGAGAGCCGATGTCTAACTTCCTCTGGGTATTGAGATCCGATGTCCAACTTTCTCTGGGTAGTGAGATCCGATGTCTAGCTTTCTCTGGGTAGTGCGATCCGATGTCTAACTTTCTCTGGGTAGTGAGATCCGATGTCTAGCTTTCTCTGGGTAGTAAGATCCGATGTCTAACTCTCTCTGGGTAGTGAGATCTTAGGTCTTCAACAAACACTTTCCAAGCCGTTCTGTTTATTGCCATTTTCTTAAGATAGTTCCATGTCTTCCCCATCATCTTCATCTCTGCTTCTATCTGTCTTCTCCAAGAATTCTTTGGTCTCCTCTTTGTTTTTTTTCCCTGGGGATTCCTAAAAGCGCCTGTTGTGTAATAATATTATCTATAGACCTTCGGCACATGATTTTTGGGGTAATGTGGTCGGTATTACGCCCGTGCTGCTTTACTTTCCCAGAAAAAAAATCCGGTACCCATTTAACACTGGGTGAACCTGGAGGCCGTCGGTTGGGATCGAACTCTACCTCTTGTCCGTTGTAGTCCAGTTCACTAACCGCTGAGCTATCGCGGCTCCCGGTTTATTGGAAGAACGCTACGAATTATATGGATAGCAACAATTACAAATTAGGAATGTTAAAACGAGCTGCAGAAACCTGATATATCATCAAAATCATAAGGAAGAGACAATCTACATTTATTGGGCATGTCATGCGAAAAGAAGGCATTGAGAATACTATAACCTCAGGGACAATGAATGAAAATAAGAGCAGAGGTAAAGAAGAGAAAAATGATTGAACAGCTTATCCAAATGGACAATAAAAGATCACTGACTGAAATTATGACATGTATGAAGGACCGGAGGGTGTCCGGTTAGCACAATCGATAGGCGGTTAGCTTACCAAGGCAACAGCCGGGGTTCGTTCCCTGGCGAGGACACCTGGGTTTTACTAATTCCCTAAAAATTAGTGGGAGCCGCGATAGCTCAGTGGTTAGTGAACTGGACTACTACGGACAAGGGGTAGGGTTCGATCCCAACCGACGGCTCCGGGTTCACCCAGCCTTAAATGGGTACCGGATTTTTCTGGGAAAGTAAAGCAGCATGGGCGTAATACCGACCACATTACCCAAAAAATCATGTGCTGAAGGTCTGTAAAATATAGGGTCACTAACACCATATTTCCCTATACGCACTTGGCGTGACGGGGGTACTTTACTTTACTTTATGAAGGACCGGGTGATGCGGAGAGAGATGATCGCTTACGCCAACCGGAATGGCACATGATGATGATGATGAGGAGGAGGAGGAGGAGGACAGTCGTGTCTCCAGTAGCCACACGGACATGGCTGGTGTCATTGGCTCTATCCTGTTCCCCAGACCGTGGTCATGTTCCCAATGGCCACACTGGCTAAATTATTTTTGTTCTTTTTTGTAAGACTCCACAAGTCACGTGGGCATTAACTCTCTACGTACGTTTCGACACACCATGCCCCATGTCGATTTCGGTCATGTACGTTTAGCCGCACAGTGCGTCAATCTCAATTTGATTAGTGTAAACTGTCATCAAACCATATTCTCTTTATATGTTTTGTATCATCTTGATATTTGTGTAAAATAACTCCTTGTTTAATTATCTAAAAATGTCATATATAATATGTTAGGTGTTAGATAAATATAAACATGTAGATTAATATTTAAAAACATGAACAATTTTGTCTCCGAAATCTCTACTGCTGAATTGGTAATTGAGTAAGGACTCAGCCTAATAGCAAAAAGACAGAGGTAATGGTAACAACAAAGAAAAAGACATCACCTCAGTGCAAAATAAAGACAAGTGGAACAATATTATAAAAGATAAATGAATTTAAATATTTGGGAACTTTGTTAACCTCAGACGGAAGATGTACAAAAGAGGCGAGATGGAGAATAGTAAAGTACCCCCGTCACGCCAAGTGGGTATAAGGAATATGGTGCTAGTGACCATAAATTTACAGACCTTCGGCACATGATTTTGGGTAATGTGGTCGGTATTACGCCCGTGCCGCTTTCCTTCCCAGAAAAAATCAGGTACACATTAAAGTCTCTGTGAACCGGAAGCAGTGGGTTGGGATCGAACCTTACCTATTGTCCTTTGTAGTCCAGTTCACTAACACTGAGCTATTGCGGTTCCCCGAGATGCAGAATCTCAGGCAAACGCAGCTTTCCAGAAAATGAGGAAGATGCTATGCCATCCATTTTGACAATAGAAACAAGAAAAAGAGTTCTTAAATGTTATGTAGAGCCAGTCTTAACATATGGATGTGAATTATGGACAAATATGACAACAGACAAGAAAATCACTGGAGTCTGTAGAAATGTGGTTTTACAGAAGAATGTTGAGAATACCATGGACAGCTAAGAAGAGTAATGAAACGTTCTGAAAGAGGCCAAAGCAAAGAGAGAGCTAATTTCCAATATTAGGAAGAAAACAATCATCATTTTTTGGGCCATGTAATGAGAAGAGATCAGCTGGAATAATTGTAACAACGAAATAAATTGAGGGACGAAGAGATAGAGGGAAGCAAAGAGAAAAAAAAATTAGACAGCTTTAAGAGAATGGCTTGGCAGAAGGTCAACAACAGAAATGATATATAACTGTCGAGATCGAAAGTTGTGGAGAGACATGATCACCAACGCCAGCAGGCCGGATGATGATGAATGGTAAAAACCGTCCCTGCTGAAAGTGTTGACAGCTTCGCCTGTCTGTAACCACGAAGAAGGAAGGCGTGACCAGCGCTGGTGTAACCCTAAACACCTGCTCTTATATCGCCACATGTGATTACGTTTTCCCTGTCACGTTTACTATTCTCCCATTTCCATCGTGTCTGACACGTCCAATCTCAGCACTGATTGTAGAATGTTGGTAAGAACATAGCCCTACAATGCGCTCTGTAATTATGGTTATGATTATGGAAGGCCCCGGTGCAAACGAATTAAAATCCATAATTACTCAACGACCGTGCCAGTGGAATCGTCCGAATTACTAACTCATCTCCCAAACAAAGAAAGGTAGCTGTGGTCCCCATCACAGCAGTCTCAGCACACGCCAAAAGACATAAGGCGAAACCGTGCAGAGAGTGAACACAGCCAACTAACTGTTCCCTGTCATACGATATCATCATTCATCGTAAACAATTGGAATATTGAAACACGATCAAAACGGACGAAACACGCAGCTCACGATGTACACAGATAACTTAACTCAGTAGCTCCTGCAATAAGCCGGACATGGAACATGAGGAAGCTGCAACGAGGAAAACACTTTTCATACATAGCCTTCAATGGTTCCTGCCGCCCATCCACCATATTTACCGGAAGTTCACGTTCTCGCCACCAGCACAGTGTTGTAAGGAGCAGATAATCATAAGAATAATCAGAAGCCTGTTTTGGGTTATTTTCTTATCTCGTGCTTTATTCCTAGTTATCCATTTTAATAGTCTCTCTCTGTGTAATGTTCGAGCCAGACACACAATTATCCGACCTGTTCTGCTGCATGTGTTCTCAATCCAGGTCAAAGAAATATCAATCATTTCAGAGGAGGTATGTTTACTGCAGTCGGAAACAAAAATACAAATAATCAACAACATAAAAAAAAAACAAAGAACAACATATAGTCCGAAGCAGGATTGAACCCGTACTCATTGGCACAGCGCCATGCCACGAAAAACTAAAACGCTAGAACACACGGCCAACTAAGCTATCCAAAAAGGAAACAGATATCATTGGCGATGTCTTTCACATAGGTGTACTCATGACTACAATCATGTCGATGCCCAGATGTCAAAAGACAAGATGGATGGGGCACGTCCAGCGAATGGAAGAAAAACGCATCCCCAAGCAAACACTATATGGTGAACTAATAGGGAATAATAGAACAAAGAAGTATGTGTTAGCACTCGGAAAAATGACAGACAAACAACAATAGAAAAAAACGAAGAACAATATATGGTCCGAAGTGGGATCGAACCCGTACTCAGTGGCACCGCGCCTTGCCACGAGAATCAAAACGCTAGAGCACACGGCCAACTAAGCTATTTTTAAAAAGAAACAGACATCATTGGCGATGTCTTTCACATAGGTATACTCATGACTACAATCATGTCGATGCCCAGATGTCTAAGACTAAGATGGCTGGGACACGTCCAGCGAATGGAAGAAAAACGCATCCCCAAGCAAATACTATATGGTGAACTAACACACAGAAAATGACAAATCGGCAGACCTAAACTACGATATAGAGATATCTGTAAATCATCTCTGAATGACTTCTCCGTCTGTGAAAATGGCTGGGAACATCTGGCAAGTGATCGCACATCATGGAGAGCACGTATAAGGAACGGTATAACATCTTTTGAGACTGTGCTAAGGCAAAACTTAGAAGAGAAAAGACTCATGAAAAAGGATGGAAAACCCTGTGGACCAGTGGGCCTGACTTGTTCATTCTGTGGTCGTGTGTGTTTGTCAAACATTGGTAGAATTAGCCACGAGAGAAGCTGTTCGACAAAACAAAACCTAAAAAAAAATACACAATAGCCTCCACTAGACCGTCTGACAAGACGAAAAGGGCCATGTATACATACATATATATAATCACTCATGACTACAGCATAGGGTTACGATCACAGATCCGGTATAAATTGTGTATCTATATTTTCCTATTAAGACAAGTATCTTCCGGACAGGGGAGATATCATTTGATATAAGAAATATCAAAGGATTTTTGTGTTACATTTGGTTGTGTGTTCTTAATGAAAGCTTTCTTCTCAAAGTCATTTTTCCACAAAAGAAATGCGAGTGAATTATATCCTATCTTACAGAGGCGACGGAGCCGCGATAGCTCAGTGGTTAGTGAACTGAACTACAAAGGACAAGAGGTAGGGTTCGATCCCAACCGACGGCTTCCGGGTTCAACCCGCCTTAAATGGGTACCTGATTTTTTCTGGAAAGCAAAGCGGCACGGGCGTAATACCGACCACATTACCCCAAAAATAATGTGTCGAGGACTGTAAAAATTATAGTCACTAACACCATATTCCCTATACGCCACTTGGCGTGACGGACTCTTACTTTTTACAGCGAAAACAGTGCATTTCTTGACCCGTCATATCCGATTATGTCCCTCTAATGTTTGGAGCACACTCAAGTGGCTTGTTTTAACAGAGGTGTCCGGGCGTACCACAGGGGCGTGAAGTAGTTGTTTAGTCATCTACAAGTCGAGGCCAGCTTATCAGGTTTTGCGTTGACCTGACCCGTGGCAGCCATGACCCCGTGGGCAACCCTACCAGCATGACGTCATAGGTAAAGGTTCACCATTGTGAGCTATAGACGACCGACATAATAATACCCACTATAGCCGCCGCTCGCAAAGCTGTAAACGTCACGGCAGTGGGGTTTGCGCTCTGGCCAGCTCTGTATTTGCTGTAAACTAACCGTCTTTGACTCTCGGTTTCAAGATGTCGCAATCATGTTTGTTTCACTGTTACGTTTTTAACAGGAAAGATGGTTAATTCTATCTTTCCAATGCAGATAAGTGTATAGATAGGAAGTTCACTGTTGGGATCTTCGCCGGTGAAGCGGTTTATGTGCATGTTATCTAAAATCCTCTACAGTGTGCGCAACAGTGTGTTCTGTGTTGATTGCAATATACGTCATCATTGGATACAGGTCAATATGGCGGATAGGCGGCAAGAACCGTTGAGGAATAGTCTGAAAAGTGTTTCCTGCTGCAGTTTCCTCATATTCCAAGTCCGGCTTGCTGCAGGAGCTACTGAGTTTTGTGCTCTGTGCACACCGTGAGCTGTGTTTTTCATCCGGATCGTGTCTCGATATTCGATTGCTAACGATGAATGATGATATCGTATGAGGGACAGTTCAACTGCGTTCACTTTCGGTGCCGCTTGGTCTTATGTCTTTTAGCGTTTGCTGTAACTGCAATGATGGGGACTGCATCTGTCTTTCTTTATTTGGATCCTTCAATGAGACGAGTTTTAATTTGGATGATTTCATTGGCACGGCGGTTGAACAATTATGTATTCGTTTTGCAGTGATACCGGGCCCTTCAAATAACCATAACTATAACCACCCTGCGTTTCCGTACATGGACCTGCATTTAAACATTTATATCTTACATTTTTAGTGACAAACGTTATTTAACTAACATCAGAGATAGAATCAAGATGAAACAAAGCTTGTCAAATCAATGGACAGTTATTACCACTATCGCTCAACAAGGAAATAACTAAACAGGCACTGTAAAATTCCTCTATCCGTCCCAAACGTTGTGCTACCAATGCCAGTCCTGGACCCTAGATGCAAGAACAATAAGAAAAAAATAACCTCTACAGAGATGAAATGTGTAGGACGAATGACAGGAAACAGTCTGAGAGATAAGATCAGAAAAGAAGAACTGAGAAAAAAGCTAGGAATAGCCCTCGCCGTAGAATATATAAGGAAACAGGTAAAATGGTTTGGCCACGTGACAAGGCAGAGTGATCAAAACACAACACAACGAGCCTTCAACAAACGTTGTAAGAACACCAGACCCAAGGGTCCACCACACAAAAGATGGGTCGATGGAATAATAGATGCACTAGGAAAAACATAACAGCAGCAGAGGCGAACAGAAGAGCAAAAGATCACACATTATATCTTTCCTCGACGCTGAAAGGCAGATGAGGATGCAAAGAAGAAGTAGTACACAGAGTATTCAGTCTCTTTTGTTGTCTACCCATCATCATCGTCATCATGATGTGCCATACCGGTTGGCGTAGGCGGTCATGTCCTTCCACAATCTTCTATCTACAGTGCATTGTATCAGTTCTGTTGTTGACTGTTTTCCATGCCATGACATCAAACAATCCAGTATTTTCTCTCTTTGTCATCCGCGATTCTCTCTTTCCTTGTATTCTGCCAGTTGTAACCAAGTAAATTACGAGACTTGAACCGGCGTCTTAACACGCGAGTTTACACCCATATGTGCTCGGCCGCCTATTCAGAAATGTTCGGAAATTTATGTATAGTGTCGCCTCAAGCATCGAAATTAAGATGCGAGGCGACATTCCTCACCTTCCCAGGGTAATACTCTGGTTCTGCCAACGGCTGGGTCGACCGTGGGGTTATTTTTTTTTTCCCACCACGAGTACAACTCACACTGCTCCCAGCGGGAAGCGAACACGGGTTGTCCGAACGTCGGTAGTCTAGTCGGGTGGATTTCCCAACTCGGCTACCGAGGCCTCCATGTCATGACACCAAACTATTCAGTATTTTCTCTCTTTGTCATCCGCGATTCTCTCTTTCCTTGTATTCTGCCAGTTGTAACCAAGTATTCCAACTTTCCTCATGATGTGCCTAAAAAAGTGTTGCTTGTTTCATTCTGATGTTTTTTAGCAGCTCCCTTTTTGTGTTAGCCTCTTTGAGAATTGTCTCGTTGGCCTTTTTAGCTGTCCAGGGAGCTTTCAACATTCTTCTGAGAAATCCCATCTATGGGGCCTTTAATCGTCTTTTCATTTCTCAGTTTACTGTCCATGATTCGCTTCCATAGGTCATAATTGGCTCTATATAGCACAGATGAACTCTCTTACTACTTTTTTACTGGGTGTCATATATTTACGGAGAACCCTGTTGTTACGCAGCTGACGTGATATTTCTGTTTTATGAAGTATGGTAATCATTGGGTACAGTTTAGGTTATACATCATGTCACGTGATTCTAATACGGACAGTTCCATCGACAATTGTAGTATTTATCGTTCTCTAACATCAGCGCCATTTGGGAGAAAATAGATCATTTCACGGCTTATTTTAATCACAAAAGTGACATATTAGTGCTAATCTTGTAAATTTTGATCAGTTATGGATGTTGATGTCCTGAGACAACTAAAACAAGGCCGCAGTTTACAACGAATAAGGTGCCATTAGTATCCTTTTATATAGCAGCGAATCATGGAGAGATTACGTAAAGCAGGTGGAAAGGCTAAATTAATTCCATGTACGGTGTATTCTTGATGTCGCTTGAAAGGAAAAGGTGACAAATGTGGAGGTCCTCACTGACACAGGCCTCCCGAACATCTACACGCTGCTCTAAACAACGTAGGTTACGCTGGCTTGGCTACTTCCACCGTAGGAAAGATGACCGCATACCAACTATGACTGACGGAGGCTACTACTACAAATCTATAGTCAACTATGACTGACGGAGGCTACTACTACAAAATCTATAGTCAACTATGACTGACGGGGCTACTACTACAAAATCTATAGTCAACTATGACTGACGGGGGCTACTACTACAAAATCTATAGTCAACTATGACTGACGGGGCTACTACTACAAAATCTATAGTCAACTATGACTGACGGAGGCTACTACTACAAAATCTATAGTCAGCTATGACTGACGGAGGCTACTACTACAAAATCTATAGTCAGCTATGACTGACGGAGGCTACTACTACAAAATCTATAGTCAGCTATGGCTGACGGAGGCTACTACTACAAAATCTATAGTCAGTTATGACTGACGGAGGCTACTACTACAAAATCTATAGTCAGCTATGACTGACGGAGGCTACTACTACAAAATCTATAGTCAGCTATGACTGACGGGGGCTACTACTACAAAATCTATAGTCAGCTATGACTGACGGAGGCTACTACTACAAAATCTATAGTCAACTATGACTGACGGAGGCTACTACTACAAAATCTATAGTCAACTATAACTGACGGAGGCTACTACTACAAAATCCATAGCCAACTTTGACTGACGGAGGCTACTACTACAAAATCTATAGTCAACTATGACCGACGGAGGCTACTACTACAAAATCTATAGTCAACTATGACTGACGGAGGCTACTACTACAAAATCTATAGTCAGCTATGACTGACGGAGGCTACTACTACAAAATCTATAGTCAACTATGACTGACGGAGGCTACTACTACAAAATCTATAGTCAACTATGACTGACGGAGGCTACTACTACAAAATCTATAGTCAACTATGACTGACGGAGGCTACTACTACAAAATCTATAGTCAACTATGACTGACGGAGGCTACTACTACAAAATCTATAGTCAACTATGACTGACGGGGGCTACTACTACAAAATCTATAGTCAACTATGACTGACGGGGGCTACTACTACAAAATCTATAGTCAACTATGACTGACGGGGGCTACTACTACAAAATCTATAGTCAACTATGACTGACGGAGGCTACTACTACAAAATCTATAGTCAACTATGACTGACGGGGGCTACTACTACAAAATCTATAGTCAACTATGACTGACGGAGGCTACTACTACAAAATCTATAGTCAACTATGACTGACGGGGGCTACTACTACAAAATCTATAGTCAACTATGACTGACGGAGGCTACTACTACAAAATCTATAGTCAACTATGACTGACGTGGGCTACTACTACAAAATCTATAGTCAACTATGACTGACGGGGGCTACTACTACAAAATCTATAGTCAACTATGACTGACGGAGGCTACTACTACAAAATCTATAGTCAACTATGACTGACGGAGGCTACTACTACAAAATCCATAGTCCACTATGACTGACGGAGGCTACTACTACAAAATCCATAGTCAACTATGACTGACGGAGGCTACTACTACAAAATCCATAGTCAACTATGACTGACAGAGGCTACTACTACAAAATCCATAGTCAACTATGACTGACGGAGGCTACTACTACAAAATCCATAGTCAACTATGACTGACGGAGGCTACTACTACAAAATCCATAGTCAACTATGACTGACGGAGGCTACTACTACAAAATCCATAGTCAACTATGACTGACGGAAGCTACTACTACAAGTCCATAGCCAACTTTGACTGACGGAGGCTACTACTACAAAATCCATAGCCAACTATGACTGACGGAGGCTACTACTACAAAATCCATAGACAACTATGACTGACGGAGGCTACTACTACAAAATCCATAGTCAACTATGACTGACGGAGGCTACTACTACAAAATCTATAGTCAACTATGACTGACGGGGGCTACTACTACAAAATCTATAGTCAACTATGACTGACGGAGGCTACTACTACAAAATCTATAGTCAACTATGACTGACGTAGGCTACTACTACAAAATCTATAGTCAACTATGACTGACGGGGCTACTACTACAAAATCTATAGTCAACTATGACTGACGGAGGCTACTACTACAAAATCTATAGTCAACTATGACTGACGGAGGCTACTACTACAAAATCCATAGTCCACTATGACTGACGGAGGCTACTACTACAAAATCCATAGTCACTATGACTGACGGAGGCTACTACTACAAAATCCATAGTCACTATGACTGACAGAGGCTACTACTACAAAATCCATAGTCAACTATGACTGACGGAGGCTACTACTACAAAATCCATAGTCAACTATGACTGACAGAGGCTACTACTACAAAATCCATAGTCAACTATGACTGACGGAGGCTACTACTACAAAATCCATAGTCAACTATGACTGACGGAAGCTACTACTACAAATTCCATAGCCAACTTTGACTGACGGAGGCTACTACTACAAAATCCATAGCCAACTATGACTGACGGAGGCTACTACTACAAAATCCATAGACAACTATGACTGACGGAGGCTACTACTACAAAATCCATAGTCCACTATGACTGACGGAGGCTACTACTACAAAATCCATAGTCAACTATGACTGACGGAGGCTACTACTACAAAATCCATAGTCAACTATGACTGACAGAGGCTACTACTACAAAATCCATAGTCAACTATGACTGACGGAGGCTACTACTACAAAATCCCATAGTCAACTATGACTGACAGAGGCTACTACTACAAAATCCATAGTCAACTATGACTGACGGAGGCTACTACTACAAAATCCATAGTCAACTATGACTGACGGAAGCTACTACTACAAAGTCCATAGCCAACTTTGACTGACGGAGGCTACTACTACAAAATCCATAGCCAACTATGACTGACGGAGGCTACTACTACAAAATCCATATAGACAACTATGACTGACGGAGCTACTACTACAAAATCCATAGTCAACTATGACTGACGGAAGCTACTACTACAAAGTCCATAGCCAACTTCGACTGACGGAGGCTACTACTACAAAATCCATAGTCAACTATGACTGACCGAGGCTACTACTACAAAATCCATAGTCCACTATGACTGACGGAGGCTGCTACTACTACAAAATCCATAGTATGGATATATGTTGGGTATGTGTTGAGAACAGACAACAAGAGAATCCCAAAGCAGGTTCTTCTATGGGAAACATCCGGACACATAAAGAAAAAAGAAAGACCCAGAGAGACACTGAAAAGAACACTTATAAGAGAAGCAAAGTTGGCAGGCATAGACTCACTAGATTATATAGAACATCTCACCAAGAACAGAGAAGGATGGCTAAAAAGCATTACAAACTCTATGCGACGTCTATGGACGCGGGACGGATCAAGATCACGCCAAACAGGAAACGACTTTTTAGCTTTCCCCCATTAAATGGGCGAGGATACGTTGTGTCGCTAATTTATGTCAAAGTTACTGTATCTGGGCGTTTCGACCCGACACATTCATCATCGACATTGAAAGATCCAGTTAATTTTTGCCCGGACAGGTCCCATTTTGGGTATATTCTTTACTACTTTAAATTGCCAGGGGCTCCGTAACGTGCGCAGGTGTACACGGGACCACCTGTTTTTAGTCGTTTTTTAGAGAGGGCTAGACATAGGATGTTACTTCTTAAAGAGGTCTTGACAAAGGTCAGCACTAACAAGGAAGGGCTAGACATAGGATTTCACTACCCAGGGAGAGCTAGACCTCGGATCTAACTACCCAGAGAGGACTACACATCGGAACTCACTACCCAGAGAGGGCTACACATCGGATCTCACTATCCAGAGAGGGCTAGACATCGGATTTCACTACCCAGGGAGGGCTAGACCTCGAATCTAACTACCCAGAGAGGACTACACATCGGATATCACTACCCAGAGAGGGCTACACATCAGATCTGTCACCTAGAGAGGGCTAATCATCGAATCTGACTACCCAGAGAGGGCTAGACATCGGTTCTGACTACCCAGAGAGGGCTGGATATCGGATCTGACTACCCAGAGAGGGCTAGACATCGAATCTCACTACCCAGAGTTGGCCATACATCGGATCTGAGTAACCAGAGAGGGCTAGACATTGGATCTGACCACCCAGAGATGGCTAGACATTGGATCTGACTACCCAGAGAGGGCTAGACATCGGATCTCACTACCCAGAGAGGGCTAGACATCGGGTCTGACTACCCAGAGAGGGCGAGACATCGGATCCCACTACCCAGAGAGGACTAGACATCGGATCTCACTACCCAGAGAGGGCTAGACATCGGATCTCACTACCCAGAGAGGACTAGACATCAGATCTCACTACCCAGAGACGGCTAGACATCGGATCCCACTACCCAGAGAGGACTAGACATCGGATCTCACTACCCAGAGACCAGGGGCGACAAGTCAAGAACAACGGATTCTATTTTTCAAAAACCTTCATCGTCAGAAGTGGAAATCGAATCAGGTTCCTTCCTATCCATAGCCGAACTTCTTCCTTCTACCTTCCTATACATAGCCAAACTTCTTCCTTCTACCTTCCTATACATAGCCGAACTTCTTCCTTCTACCTTCCTATACATAGCCAAACTTCTTCCTTCTACCTTCCTATACATAGCCAAACTTCTTCCTCTACCTTCCTATACATAGCCGAACTTCTTCCTTCTACCTTCCTATACATAGCCAAACTTCTTCCTTCTACCTTCCTACATAGCCAAACTTCTTCCTTCTACCTTCCTATACATAGCCGAACTTCTTCCTTTACCTTCCTATACATAACCAACTTCTTCCTTCTACCTTCCTATACATAGCCGAACTTCTTCCTTCTACCTTCCTATACATAGCCGAACTTCTTCTTCTACCTTCCTATACATAGCCAAACTTCTTCCTTCTACCTTCCTATACATAGCCGAACTTCTTCCTTCTACCTTCCTATACATAGCCAAACTTCTTCCTTCTACCTTCCTATACATAGCCAAACTTCTTCCTTCTACCTTCCTATACATAGCCAAACTTCTTCCTTCTACCTTCCTATCCATAGCCGAACTTCTTCCTTCTAGAAAGACCACCCAGTTCCCCCACCCCCAACCCCAAGATTCGTAATAAAGTCGGTGAAAGAAACACCAGACAGATTATTTTATGTTGTTGTTTTTTTCTAAACAATAATCTATATAAAATGTATACAGAAACCACCGTAGTATAACCTTCTTTGTCCAATCTTGAAAGAAAAGAGTTCTTAAATGTTATGTAGAACCAGTCTTCACATATGGATGTGAATCTGGACAACAGGACAACAGACAAGAAAATCACTGGAGTCTGTAGAAATGTGGTTTACAGAAGAATGTTGAGAATACCATGGACAGCTAAGAAGAGCAATGACAACGTTCTGAAAGAGGCCAAGCAAAAAGAAGCTAATTTCCAATATAGGAAGAAACAATCATCATTTTTTGGCCATGTAATGAGAAGGGAACAGCTGGAATATATTGTAACAACTGGGAAAACTGAGGGACGAAGAGATAGAGGGAAGCAAACAGAAAAAAATAACAGACAGCTTAAGAGCATGGCTTGGCAGAAGGTCCACAACAGAAATGATAAATAACTGTCGAGATCGAAAGTTGTGGAGAGACGTGATCACCTACGCCAGCAGGTCCGTACTTGATGATGATGATGATGGTATAAGTTGTGATCTATGTGCGACTAGTAAACATACCGTCTCTTTTATCAAGAGGTAGGCGTTGTTGACGAGCATCTACATATCATCATCGTGTGCTTCTCCGCAACGAAGGTTCGCTACCATGGATCGCCATTCTACTCTGTTTCTTGCTTTGATGGTGCAGGCTGTCATAGACTGACTTGTCCATCTTTTGATGTTTACTCGTCCATGTTAGTCTTAGTCTGCCTCTGCCTCTTTTACCTTGTATTTTTCCTTCCAATATTACATTTAGTCGGCTGTTGTGTTTTTTAACATCATCGACATATAGCTGCTACATATTCAATATAATTCGGCATACAAACATCAGGTATGCACGATTGGCTGGTTTACATAACATTTTTCATTTCGGCTAAATATGGTATGGGGGGAGTGGGGAGGAGATGCCCATAAGCATCAGCGCCTCATAGCTGACTGCGCCAGGATCGGTTAACCAGAATATCCAGACTCTACTCCACCTCTTCGCAGTGCTTCTAGAATCAGACTAACCAGTTTAGGCTTGCCACGTGAGTAAGGATTGAGAGGGAAGGAAACCCGGTCTCTCAAAAATGTCATGCTGATGTCGGATTTATCAGGCAGATAGGCGCAAATATTCCAGCTCTACTGTTAACTACAACACAACGTATGCACGCCCATTTAGCGCCATTTTAAGGGCGGATGATGATGTTGTCAGGTGAACAAGGCAAGCAGCATCTATGTTAAAGTCTCCTATTAGTAAGCGATTAATCATCCAGTCTCCTATTAGTAAGCGATTAATCTTCCAGTCTCCTATTAGTAAGCGATTAATCTTCCTGTCTCCTATTAGTAAGCGATTAATCTTCCAGTCTCCTATTAGTAAGCGATTAATCATCCAATCTCCTATTAGTAAGCGATTAATCTTCCAGTCTCCTATTAGTAAGTGATTAAACTTCCAGTCTCCTATTAGTAAGTGATTAATCATCCAATCTCCTATTAGTAAGTGATTAATCTTCCCAATCTCCTATTAGTAAGTGATTATCTTACAGTCTCCTATTAGTAAGCGATTAATCTTCATAGACAAATAAAAAGATTAGAAATAAAACAAAGAGTGGATAAAATTAGGGAAGCAAATCTTTCTATCTTCTCAATATTCCTGTATGGTGCAGAAACATGGACATTAGTCAAGAAAACAGAACAGAAAATTGAAGCCTTTTGAAATGTGATTTATAGAAGATTAGGAAGATTTGGATGGAAAGAAAAGAAAAAAATGACGTTTTAAAACAACTAAAAATTAAAAAAGAACTACTAAATACAATTCAAGCAAGACAATGCGATCTTTGGGCCATGTCATATGCTCAGTGGTTAGTGAATTGGACTACAAAAGACAAGAAGGTAGGGCTCAATCTCAACAGATGGCTTCCGGTTCACCCAGCCCTTAATGGGTACCGGATTTTTTTTTCTGGGAAAGTAAAGCGGCACGGGCGTAATACCGACCACATTACCCCAAAAATCATGTGCTGAAGGTTTGTAAAATGTATGGTCACTAACACCATATTCCCTATACGCCACTTGGCGTGACGGGGTACTTTACTTTTTTATTTTGTTTTTTTTAAAAAGACATAGCGGGCTACTAAAAGTCTCTTGGAAGGGAAAATACATGGGAAAAAGAGGCAGCGGCAGACCAAGACTAACGTGGGCGAGTAACATCACAAGATGGAAAAGTCAGCCTTTGATAATCTGCACCATCAAAGCAAGAGACAGAAGACGCTACATTGTAGTCAACCTTCGACGCGGAGATGGCACTCGATGATGATGATGAAAAGAGGCAGATGCAGACAACGGCTAACTTGGACTAGTAACATGAAAAGATGGACAAATCAGCCTATGACAATCTGCACCATCACAGCAAAGGCAGAGCGGGATGGCGCTCAATGGTAGCCAACCTTCGATGCGGAGACGGCACTCAATTAACAACGACAAATATCACATGGAAACTCTGGAGGCGAAACGAGCACTCTACAATACAATCTTCATCCCAACGTTGTGCTACCAATGCCAGACCTGGACCCTAGATGTAAGAACAATAAGAAAAATAACCTCTACTGAGATTAAATGTGTCAGGCGAATGACACGAAACAGTATGAGAGATAAGATCAGAAATGAAGAACTGAGAAAAAGCTAGGAATAGCCCCCGCCATAGAATATATAAGGAAACAACAGATAAAATGGTTTGGCCACGTGACAAGACAGAAAGATCAAAACACAACAAAACGAGCCTTCCACAACGTTGTGAGAACACTAGACCCAAGGGTCAACCACGAAAAAGATAGATTGATGGAATATTAGAAGCACTAGGAAACATAACAGCACCAGAGACGAACAGAAGAGCAAAAGACCGCAAATTATATTTCCCATCGACGCTGAAAAGGCAAATGAGGAAGGAAAGAAGAGGAAGAATACCACATGATTACCCTACAGTTGATGATCTTGGCTAAACATACCCTGTGTGGGCCTTCCATTTGTTCAACGCAATCTGACGTCATATCTTCAAGTGTTTATATTTTGCATCCATTTTAAGACTTGCAGCGGTTCTTTTATCTGCTCCTGACAGAGCAGTACCATCATCAAGTGGCATACGCTCACAAAATGATGCGGTCGATAGTGTCGCAAGCTGATGTACACAGGCGCTCGCAAGCGACGGTGGAGTTTGCCACGCCCCTGTCTTTTCTTGAATTTATTGCAAAAGTTTAGTATAACCATTTTTACATAAACATGAAGTACCGGATGTTGTGGAGCAAACGCAAGAGAGAGAGAGAGGGGGGGGTGAGAAGGAAGGAAGGAAGGAATGAAAGAAGGAAGAAAGGAATGAAAGAAGGAAGGAATGACGGAAGGAAGGAAGGGCGGAAAGAAAGAGAGAGAAGGAAGGAAGGAAGGAATGAAAGAAAGCAAGGAAGGAATGAAAGGGAGAAGGAAGGAAGGACAGAAAGAAAGGAAGGAAGGATAGAAAGGAAGGAAAGCAAGAAAGAATCAAGGAAGGAAGCAAGGAAGGAGGAAAGGGAGAAGGAAGGAAGGACAGAAAGAAAAGAAGAAAGAATAGAAAAAAAGAAAGAAGAACAGAAAGAAAGGAAGTAAAGAAACAAAGGAAGGAAGGAAGGAAAGAAAGAATGAAAGTAAGAAAGAGAATGAATGACAGAAAGAAAGGATTGAAGGAAAGATAGAAAGAAAGAAACAGAAAGAAAGGAAGGAGGTAAAGGAAGAAGGATGAACGAATAGAAAAAAGAAAGAAAGAAACAGAAAGAAAGGAAGTAAAGGAAGAAAGGAAAGAAAGAATGAAAGTAAGAAGAGACAGAAGGAAGGAACATAGAGAAAGGAGCGAGGTAGGAAGGATCCGTCTGTATAGATGACTGCAACTTTCTCATCATTTTGTGCAAATGATACAACACAAAATGGTCATTTCGCTGTTCAACAATCTAGGTTATGTTGCTCAAACAATCTAGGTTATGTTGCTCAAACAATCTAGGTTATGTTGCTCAAACAATCTAGGTTATGTTGCTCAAACAATCTAGGTTATGTTGCTCAAACAATCTAGGTTATGTTGATCAAACAATCTAGGTTGTGTTGCTCAAACAATCTAGGTTATGTTGCTGAAACAATCTAGGTTATGTTGCTCAAACAATCTAGGTTATGTTGCTCAAACAATCTAGGTTATGTTGCTGAAACATCTAGGTTATGTTGCTCAAACAATCTAGGTTGTGTTGCTCAAACAATCTAGGTTATGTTGCTGAAACAATCTAGGTTATGTTGCTCAAACAATCTAGGTTATGTTGCTCAAACAATCTAGTTATGTTGCTCAAACAATCTAGGTTATGTTGCTCAAACAATCTAGGTCACGCTGCTCAAACAATCTAGGTTATGCTGCTCAAACAACCTAGATCACGCTGCTCAAACAACCTAGATCAGGCTGCTCAAACAACCTAGATCACGCTGCTCAAACAATCTAAGTCACGCAGTTCAAACAACGTAGGTCACGCTGCTCAAACAACATAGGTTACGCTGCTCAAACAACCTAGGTCACGCTGTTCAAACAATCGAGGTTATGTTGCTCAAACAATCTAGGCTATGTTGTTCAAACAATCTAGGTTATGCTGCTCAAACAACCTAGGTCACGCTGCTCAAACAATCGAGTTATGTTGCTCAAACAATCTAGGCTATGTTGTTCAAACAGTCTAGGTTATGTTGCTCAAACAATCTAGGTTATGTTGCTGAAACAATCTAGGTTATGTTGCTCAAACAATCTAGGTTATGTTGCTCAAACAATCTAGGTTACGCTGCTCAAACAATCTAGGTTATGCTGCTCAAACAACCTAGATCACGCTGCTCAAACACCTAAGTCACGCAGTTCAAACAACCTAGGTCACGCTGTTCAAACAACGTAGGTTAAGCTGCTCAAACAACCTAGGTAACGCTGTTCAAACAACCTAGGTCACGCTGCTCAAACAACCTAGGTCGCTCACATCAAAAAACGTAGTTCACGCACGCTGCTCAAATAACGTAGGTTACGTTGGCTTGGCAACTTACACTGTATGAAAGATGACCGCATACCAAAGTATATACTCTATGTACAACTAGCAGATAGCAAAAGAACTAGGGGGTGCCCAGAATTCCGAATTATAGACCTAAGTAAACGTGACATGAAGACTCTGGGAAGACAATAGCCGCAGACCGCAATCTTTGGAAACACACTCTAAAGCTCCATGTCAAGCAAGTAGCAAACAGATTCATAGAAAAAAAAAGAGAACATAAAAGAGATTTATTGTGTCCATGTTTCGCAAGCGTATAGAACAACTGACAGGGGTACTAGTCGGCCTGATTTTAGAGCCACGAGAGATGGTCTTATCTTTCCAAATGGGTTTTAGCCTTGCTGTAGCATCCTCTATTCTAGCTGTGCTGCCGTATTCTGTATTCAAGCCTTGCAGTAGTATCCTCTATTCTAGCCTTGCTGCAGTATTATCTATTCTAGCCTTGCTGCAGTATTCTCTACTCTAGCCTTGCAGTAGTATCCCCTATTCTAGCCTTGCTGCAGTATTCTCCATTCTAGCCTTGCAGTAGTATAAGTATTCTATATTCTAGTCTTGCAGTAGTATAAGTATTCTATATTCTAGCCTTGCTGTAGTATTCTCTATTCTACCCTTCCTGTAGTATCCTCTATTCTAGCCTTGCAGTAGTATCCTGACAACTGATCCTAAAACTTGTCACTTGATGACATAGACTTTGCTGATGTCATAGCTCTCCTATCACATAATCATCAACAGACGCAAGATAACATTAGCATGTTTGATGTGAGATTCCAACAGCTGGGACTGAAAATAAATAGAGATAAGACCAAATTAATGAGAATTAATGCAGTTGGCGATAACCAGATAACAATAGGAGAAATACCTCTACTAGACGTACAATCTTACATTTATCTTGGCAGTAATATAGATAAAGAGGGGGGAAACAGAAAATGACACCAAAATAAGGATACAAAAATAGAGAAGAACCTTCTTCTTCTAAAAAAAAAATAGAAATCCAAAGAAATTAGATTACATACAACAATAAAAATATTCAAGTGCAATGTTAAGTCATTCCTGTTATATGGCTGTGAAACATGAGAACAACAAAACTGACAATCACAAAGATACAGAGCTTCATTGATGGATGTTTGTGCAGAATAAAAGGATGGAAATGGCAGGACAAAATCACTAACATAGAATTATGAGAATGTACCAGTCAAATACCAGTGGATAAAGAGATACAGCGAAGACGATGGTGCTGGTAGGACACACACTGAGGAAGCCAACTGAGAATATTACACGACAGGCCATTTTTTAGAATCCCCAGGGGAAAAGACAAAGAGGAAGACCACACAACTTATTGGAGAAGACAGACAGAAGCAGAGATGAAGATGAAGGGGAAGACATGGAATGATCTTAAAAGAATGGCAAGAAACAGAACGGCTTGGAAAGTGTTTGTTGAAGACCTATGCTCCACAGGGAGTTGAAAGTGTTTATTGAAGACCTATGCTCAACATGGAGCTGAAAGTGTTTGTTGAAGACCTATGCTCCACAGGAGTTGAAAGTGTTTGTTGAAGACCTATGCTCAACATGGAGCTGAAAGTGTTTATTGAAGACCTATGCTCCACAGGGAGTTGAAAGTGTTTATTGAAGACCTATGTTCCACAGGGAGCTGAAAGTGTTTGCTGACGACATATGCTCCACAGGGAGTTGAAAGTGTTTGTTGAAGACCTATGTTCCACAGGGAGTTGAAAGTGTTTGTTGAAGACCTATGTTCCACAGGGAGTTGAACGTGTTTGTTGAAGACCTATGTTCCACAGGGAGTTGAAAGTGTTGACGACCTATGCTCCACAGGAGTTGAAAGTGTTTGTTGAAGACCTATGCTCCACAGGGAGTTGAAAGTGTTGAAGACCTATGCTTCACAGGGAGTTGAACGTGTTTGTTGAAGACCTATGCTCCACAGGAAGTGAACTTGTTTGTTGAAGACCTATGCTCCACAGGAGTTGAACGTGTTTGTTGAAGACCTATGCTCCACAGGCAGCTGGATGGAAGACGAAATGATTTACTTTTGCAAGCTGTTTATAATTCGCGCCCATTCATTTTGATCCTGCAGCAATGCCCCTAGGGTTTTTGGTTTTCAACTGATGATCAACCACATTACCCTTATCAACATGGGCTCTAACACAACGTTCTCCAAATGCATGAAACAAAGAGCATATAGGCTAAAATCCTATTTCCATTGCCAGCATTATCCTTTATAATTATCCATGACAAAGCATGCCAAGTTATAGGCCAAGTATGAACACTATTGAAAAACAAAGCATAACAATGGAAGCAAAAAGGGCAATATACAAATCAATTTTTCTACCAACTCTGAGTTATCAGTGCCAGAATTGGATGCTGGACTCTAGAACAATAAGAAAGATAACGACCACCGAAATGAAATGTGTCAGAAGAATGACAGGAAACAGCTTAAGGGACAGAGTAAGAAACGCCGACCTGAGGAAGAAACTCGAAATTTAACCAGCCATCGAATACTTAAAGAAACAACAGATAAATTAGTTTGGCCACATAACAAGACAAAAAGAACTAACAATGAATCAAAGAGCCATAAACAAACGCTACGAAAACGCCAGATTAAGAGGAAGACTGAGAGAGAGATGGATAAGAGGAATACTAGAGTCACTAGGAGGGATAACACCAGAAGAGGCCAACAGAAGAGCAAAGAATCGCAGATTGTATCTCCCCTCGACGCCAACGGCAATGGAGGAAGGATAGAAGAAGAGGCAGAAGATTCTCCATTTACAGCCCATGTTTGGAGTGCATATATGAATATTCATAACACAAGCGTGGGCGATAGTCTGAACTCGTACACAAGGTTCACCGATTCATATTACTGAAACCTTTGCAGCATTGTTAATACAATTACAGCCGGTGCAAGTCGAGCATCGATTTTCGATGTCGCTGTATCACGAACAATGAAATTAAACTTACATAACTCTATAACACCCATAAATGTTCATTGTTTATAGTAAGTAACATGCTGTAGCAAGAAAAGAAGACGCCCCTGCACTGCCGGGCCCCGAAAGGGGAGTAAAGAATAGCGGCGATGTACCCTACCAGCCATGTTCGTAAGAGAGAGCCGCCATAGCTCAGTGGTTAGTGAACTGGACTACAAAGGACGAGGGGTAGGGTTCGATCCCAATCGACGGTTTCCGGGTTCACCCAGCCTTAAATGGGTACCGGATTTTTTTTCTGGGAAAGTAAAGCAGCACTGGCGTAATACCGACCACATTACCCCAAAAATCATGTGCTGAAGGTCTGTAAAATATAGGGTCACTAACACCATATTTCCCTATACGCCACTTGGCGTGACGGGGGTACTTTACTTTACTTTACTTTACTTTACTTACTTTACTTTACTTTACTTTACTTTACTTTACTTTACTTTACTTTACTTTACTTTACTTTACTTACTTACTTTACATGTTCGTAAGAGGCGAGAAAGGAGGGTTGGGCATGGGACTGGCTATCCCATACTGTAAAAAAATAATCTGAAAAAACTTCACAAACATGGACAAGTCAAAGAAAAGAATAAAAGTAAATCTGCCATTCAGGAAACACCAGGGCTCTCTGTCTAAGAGCAAAGACGATAGCGCTGGATAGGACACACACTGCAGAAGCCAACTGAGAGTGTTACACAACAGGACCTTTTTGGAATCCCCAGGGGAAAAGACAAAGATGAAGACAAAGGAATTCTTGGAGGAGATAGATAGAAGCAGAGATGAAGATGATGGGGAAGACATGGAAAGATCTTAGAACAGAACGACTTGAAACGTGTTTGTTGAAGACCTATGCTCCACAGGGAGCTAAAAAAAAGGTAGAGGAAGACGAAGCGAAGAAGATTATAAAACTGTGAATTATGTTATAAGCACATATGGGGATTGAGAGAGAGAGAGAGAGAGAGAGAAGAGAGAGAGAGAGAGAGATGAAATAAGCTGATAGCATATATCCATAGTTAACTGTCGACATGACGTTCAATAAACATTGTCGTTCAGTAAACATTGTCGTTCAGTAAACATTGACGTTCAGTAAACATTGTCGTTCAGTAAACATTGACGTTAAGTAAACATTGTCGTTCAGTAAACATTGACGTTCAGTAAACATTGACGTTAAGTAACATTGTCGTTCAGTAAACATTGTCGTTAAGTAAACTTGTCGTTCAGTAAACATTGTCGTAAGTAAACATTGTCCTTCAGTAAGCATTGTCGTTAAGTAAACATTGTCGTTAAGTAACATTGTCGTTCAGTAAACATTGTCGTTAAGTAAACATTGTCCTTCAGTAAGCATTGTCGTTAAGTAAACATTGTCGTTAAGTAAACATTGTCCTTCAGTAAACATTGTCGTTCAGTAAACATTGTCGTTAAGTAAACATTGTCCTTCAGTAAACATTGTCGTTCAGTAAACATTGTCGTTCAGTAAACATTGTCGTTCAGTAAACATTGTCGTTCAGTAAACATTGTCGTTCAGTAACATTGTCGTTCAGTAAACATTGTCCTTCAGTAAACATTGTCGTTCAGTAAACATTGTCGTTCAGTAAACATTGTCCTTCAGTAAACATTGTCGTTCAGTAAACATTGTCCCTTCAGTAAACATTGTCCTTCAGTAAACATTGTCCTTCAGTAACATTGTCGTTAAGTAAACATTGTCCTTCAGTAAACATTGTCGTTCAGTAAACATTGTCGTTCAGTAAACATTGTCGTTAAGTAAACATTGTCCTTCAGTAAACATTGTCGTTCAGTAAACATTGTCGTTCAGTAAACATTGTCGTTAAGTAAACATTGTCCTTCAGTAAACATTGTCGTTCAGTAAACATTGTCGTTCAGTAAAACATTGTCGTTCAGTAAACATTGTCGTTAAGTAAACATTGTCCTTCAGTAAACATTGTCGTTAAGTAAACATTGTCGTTCAGTAAACATTGTCGTTCAGTAAACATTGTCGTTCAGTAAACGTTGACCTTCAGTAACATTGTCGTTCAGTAAACATTGTCGTTCAGTAAACGTTGACCTTCAGTAAACATTGTCGTTCAGTAAACATTGTCGTTCAGTAAACGTTGACCTTCAGTAAACATTGTCGTTCAGTAAACATGTCGTTCAGTAAACGTTGACCTTCAGTAAACATTGTCGTTCAGTAAACATTGCCTTCAGTAACATTGTCGTTCAGTAAACGTTGACCTTCAGTAACATTGTCGTTCAGTAAACATTGTCGTTCAGTAAACATTGTCGTTCAGTAAACGTTGACCTCAGTAAACATTGACCTTCAGTAAACATTGACGTTAAGTAAACATTGTCGTTCAGTAAACATTGTCGTTCAGTAACGTTGACCTTCAGTAAACATTGTCGTTCAGTAAACATTGACCTTCAGTAAACATTGTCGTTCAGTAAACGTTGACCTTCAGTAAACATTGTCGTTCAGTAAACATTGTCGTTCAGTAAACGTTGACCTTCAGTAAACATTGTCGTTCAGTAAACTTGACCTTCAGTAAACATTGTCGTTCAGTAAACGTTGACCTTCAGTAAACATTGTCATTCAATAAACATTGTCGTTCAGTAAACATTGTCGTTCAGTAAACATTGTCGTTCAGTAAACGTTGACCTTCAGTAAACATTGTCGGAAAAATGGCAGCTTATTTATATTCGAGCTATGGACAAGCAATGTTTACATTGAACAACACGATAAATGTTATTGCTGCGAGTTGGCAGATTTTTGAAAATGTTTTCAAGGGTTTGAACATAAATGTTGTTCACAGTTCGTTAACCTTCGCTGTAGATAAAGTCGTAATTGGATGGCTTCGTTTCAGACATTTTTGACGTTGGTAGCTAAGGACCTAACTTGTGCAAGCGGATGACATTGGCAAGGATCATTTTGAATCTATGAAGTGGGCTCATTGTGTGTTTAACTCAAACGCATATGTGCTTTTTTAACCAAAGACCTTTTTTTGGGGGGGACTCAATGCAGATATCCCCGATGGAAGAATAAATTGTACTATTAGTCCCATAAATGATTCGCTTCCAGAGGTTTATGATGTAAACAAAGCAGTTTTGTCATTGCAAGTGAATAATGTCCACACCTATAATTGGTCAGGATTGGGTAGCAGCAGCAGTTTTATAGCGAACACAGAAAACATCACAGGATTGTGCTGTTCTGAAACAGCATTGCCATGCTACCCTAGAATTGCCTTTAATGGGATTACTGTGACCACAAACCACTCTCCATGTGTGTGCCACATATTTACACCCCAGAAAGAAATACTGAATATAACAACACCATGTGCCGTCTGTGATATTAATGACCACAGACCAGGAGCCTCCAGTACGATTGATACAACTGTTGCACCAAGCACTTCATCAGCAGAGCCATATCTATGGAATGTTAATCTGACATTGTTCTTGAATGATGTCCAAGTTAATGAGACATCAGAATCGTGTGGCAGCAGCTACAAGAAGGGAGCGGAGAACATCAAGTTCTGCTGCTATAAAGGAGACTTGCCTTGCTATCCCAGAATTGCCTTAAATGGAATCACTGTAGTTGAAAACTTCTCCTCTTGTGTAAACTACACATTCACATCTAAGAGTGAATCAGTGAAGGTCACAAAATCATATTCTCTCTGTGGTTTTACTAACTACAGGTCATGTGCCTTCTGTTGGATTGAAAATGACAAATTACCACCACTGTGTGTCTATATGTTTGGAATTGGAGTCATCAATGACGGCCTAACATCATCAAGTGCTATGACGATCATCATTTTCGGGAGGACGTGAACTCCCATGGTATATGGTGGATAGGCGGCAGGAACCATTGAAGGCTATGTCTGAAAAGTGTTCCTTCTTGCAGTTTCCTCATATTCCAAGTCCGGCTTGTTGCAGGAGCTACTGAGTTAAGTGCTCTGTGCACACCGTGAGCTGTATGTCTCATCCGTTTTGATCCTGCTTCGATATCCCGCTTGTTTACGATGAATGATGATATCGTATGACAGGGAACAGTTGGCTGTGTTCACTTACTGCGCGGTTTCGCCGTATGTCTTTTGGCGTGTGCTGAGACTGCTACGATGGGGACTACAGTTACCTTTCTTTGTTTGGAGATGAGTTGGTAATTCGGATGATTCCACTGGCACGGGCGGTTGAGCAATTATGGATTTTAATTCGTTTGCTGTGATGCCGAGGCCTTCCATAACCAATAACCAAACATTGTCGTTCAGTAAACATTGACCTTCAGTAAACATTGACCTTCAGTAAACATTGCCGTTCAGTAAACATTGACCTTCAGTAAACATTGTCGTTCAGTAAACATTGTCATTCAATAAACATTGTCGTTCAGTAAACATTGTCATTCAATAAACATTGTCCTTCAGTAAACATTGTCGTTCAGTAAACATTGTCGTTCAGTAATCGTTGACCTTCAGTAAACATTGTCGTTCAGTAAACATTGACCTTCAGTAAACATTGACCTTCAGTAAACATTGTCGTTCAGTAAACATTGACCTTCAGTAAACATTGTTCGTTCAGTAAACATTGACCTTCAGTAAACATTGTCCTTCAGTAAACATTGTTGTTCAGTAAACATGGTCGTTCAGTAAACATTGTCGTTCAGTAAACATTGTCGTTCAGTAAACATTGACCTTCAGTAAACATTGACCTTCAGTAAACATTGACTTCAGTAAACATTGTCGTTCAGTAAACATTGTCGTTCAGTAAACATTGACCTTCAGTAAACATTGTCGTTCAGTAAACATTGACCTTCAGTAAACATTGTTTGAATAATGTAGAACTATATGTTTATTTACCACAGAAATAGAAGCAGAATAGCTCAGACAAAAACAGCATTTCAGAAAATGAAAAGTATCTTATGCAAGAAATATATGTCAATAAAAGGTAGAAAGAGTGCTATATATAACCAACTCTGACCTATGGAAGCGAATCACGGACAGTAGACAAACAAATGAAAAGACGATTAGAGGCCACAGAGGTAGGATTTCTCAGAAGAATGTTGAAAGTTCCATGAACAGCTAGAAAGATCAATGAGGAAATTCTCAGGGGTCAACACAAAAAGGGAGCTCCTAAAACACATAAGAAAGAAACAATCAACATTTTTTGGGCACATCATGAGAAAAGGAAAGTTGGAATATTTGGTTACAACTGGCAAAATAAAAGAAAAGAGAGATCGCGGACGACAAAGAGAGAAAATACTAGTTAGCTTAGTGCCATGGTATAGAAACAGTCAACAACTGAATTGATACGATGTTCTGTAGATAGAAGATTGTGGAAGGACATGATCGCCTCCGCGAACCGGTATGGCACATGATGATGATGATGATGATGATGATGATGTTGATATATTTCTTTAATTAATTAATCAGCACGATTACAGGGAATTCAAGCTAGCCTAAAGAAGATGAATTGAAAATATAGAAGGGCCAGTAACACAAGTTTAGGTAACCTTGGACTAGTAACACAAGTTTAGGTAACCTTGGACTAGTAACACAAGTTCAGGTAAGCTTGGACTAGTAACACAAGTTCAGGTAAGCTTGGACTAGTAACACAAGTTTAGGTAAGCTTGGAATAGTAACAAAAGTTTAGGTAAGCTTGGGATAGTAACAAAAGTTTAGGTACGCTTGGAATAGTAACAAAAGTTTAGGTAAGCTTGGACTAGTAACAAAAGTTTAGGTAAGCTTGGAATAGTAACAAAAGTTTAGGTAAGCTTGGACTAGTAACACAAGTTTAGGTAAGCTTGGAATAGTAACAAAAGTTTAGGTAAGCTTGGAATAGTAACAAAAGTTTAGGTAAGCTTTGAATAGTAACAAAAGTTTAGGTAAGCTTGGAATAGTAACAAAAAATTTAGGTAAGCTTGGACTAGTAACACAAGTTTAGGTAAGCTTGGACTAGTAACATAAGTTTAGATCAGCTTGGACTAGTAACACAAGTTTAGTTAAGCTTGAACTAGTAACACAAGTTTAGGTAAGCTTGGACTAGTAACAAAAGTTTAGGTAAGCTTGGACTAGTAACACAAGTTTATGTAAGCTTGGACTAGTAACACAAGTTTAGGTAAGCTTGGACGGGTAACACAAGTTTCGGTAAGCTTGGACTAGTAACACAAGTTTAGGTAAGCTTGGGCTAGTAACACAAGTTTAGGTTAGCTTGGACCTGTAAGACAAGTTTAGGTAAGCTTGGACTAGTAACACAAGTTTAGGTAAGCTTGGACTAGTAACACAAGTTTAGGTAAGCTTGGACTAGTAACACAAGTTTCGGTAAGCTTGGACTAGTAACACAAGTTTAGGTAAGCTTGGACTAGTACCACAAGTTTAGGTAAGCTTGGACTAGTAACACAAGTTTAGGTAAGCTTGGACTAGTAACACAAGTTTAGGTAAGGTTGGACCAGTAACACAAGTTTAGATAAACTTGGACTAGTAACACAGGTTTAGGTAAGCTTGGACCAATTACACAAGTTTAGGTAAGCTTGGACCAATAACACAAGTTTATTTAAGCTTGAAGTAGTAACACAAGTTTATGTAAGCTTGGACCAGTAACACAAGTTTAGGTAAGCTTGGACTAGTAACAAGTTTAGGTAAACTTGAACTAGTAAAACAAGTATAGGTAAGCTTGGCCCAGTAACACAAGTTTAGATCCGCTTGGACCAGTAACACAAGTTTAGATCAGCTTGGTCCAGTAACACAAGTTTAGATCATAGATGAGCTTGAGACATACAATTATACCATGACAAGTGACACAGGTTCAGATTGTAGTTTGACTTGTGACATAAACTTTAATCGTAGTTTGACTTGTGACATAAACTTCCATCGTGGTTTGACTTGTGACATAAACTTCCATCGTGGTTTGACTTGTGACATAAACTTCCATCGTAGTTTGACTTGTGACATAAACTTACATCGTAGTTTGACAGGTAACTATTATAACAGAGTTCAACAAGCTACATATTTATAGATAATTGCTCTCAAAATGAAGAAATTATTTCAAGAGTTCAATAATTGATACAAGTTTTAATAAAAGATTGATTGAGTGACGTTTTAGAACAAGAATTGACAAGTGACACACGTTTATATAAGAGTTTGACAAGTGACACACGTTTATATAAGGCTTTGAAAAGTAACACGCATATACAAAAGAGGTTCCTATGTGAGAAACCTTTAAATAAGATTTTAACAAGTAACAAAGGTCTACATAAGAGTTTGACAAGTGACAACGTTTATATAAGAGTTTGATAAGTGACAAGCATATATATAAGAGTTTGACAAGTGACAACGTTTATATAAGAGTTTGATAAATGACAAGCATATATAAGAGTTTGACAGGTGACAACGTTTATATAAGAGTTTGACAAGTGACACACGTTTATATAAGGCTTTGAGAAGTAACACGCATATACAAAAGAGGTTCCTATGTGAGAAACCTTTAAATAAGATTTTAACCAGTAACAAAGGTCTACATAAGAGTTTGACAAGTGACAACGTTTATATAAGAGTTTGATAAGTGACAAGCATATATATAAGAGTTTGACAAGTGACAACGTTTATATAAGAGTTTGATAAATGACAATATAAGAGTTTGACAAGTGACAAGCGTGTATATATGAGTTTGACAAGTGACAACGTTTATATAAGAGTTTGACAAGTGACAAGCATATATATAAGAGTTTGACAAGTGACAAAGTTTATATAAGAGCTTGACAAGTGACAAACGTTTATGAAATAGTTTGATCAGCAACGAAGTGATAACATGTGTGAGATAAGTGTAAAAAGCTTTGATAGAAGTTAAATATGCGATAAACGCTTAGATAAGAGTGTAACAGATTACATCATTATAAACAAACGTATGCCTCATCGCTATAATCGGATAGCGAAGCGAGATACGGTGTGTTAACCGCATGTCTCGTTAGCCAGATCTTACATAGATAGGATCCCAATGTCTGAATGTTTTGTTAAGCCAAATGAAGGCTTTCGCCATAACGTGCTGTTTGTCTTGTCTTCTTTATAGTTTAGCTGCTCCATGCCATCTTATATTTATTGTACAAGTTCTTTACAGGTCATCTCAAGGCCGGGAATAGTATCTATAATCTTTGGTTTGTTGGTTATGGAAGGCCCCGGTATCACTGCAAACGGATTTAAATCCATAATTGCTCAACCTCCCGTGCCAGTGGAATCATCCGCATTACTAACTCATCTCCCAAACAAAGAAAGGTAGCTGTAGTCGCCATCATAGCAGCCTCAACACACGCCAAAAGACATACGGCGCAACCGCACAGAAAGTGAACACAGCCAACTGTTCCTTGTCATACGGTATCATCATTCATCGTAAGCAATTGGAGTGTCGAAACATGATCAAAACGGATGAAACACACAACTCACGGTGTGCACAGAGCACCTAACTCAGTAACTCCTGCAAAAAGCCGGACTTGGAATATGAGGAAACTGCAACAAGGAACACTTTCATACATAGCCATAGTATTTATCATCATCATCATCGAGTGCCATGCCTGCTGGCATAGGTGATCATCTCTCTCCACAACTTTTAATCTCGACAGTTATTTATCATTTCTGTTGTTGACCTTCTGCCAAGCCATTCTCTTAAGCTGTCTGGTATCTTTTCTCTTTGCTTCCCTCTATCTCTTCATCCCCCTATTTTCCCAGTTGTTACAATATATTCCAGTTGTTTCCTTCTCATTGCTTGGCCCCAAAAATGATGATTGTTTCTTCCTAATATTGGAAATTAGCTCTCTTTTTTGTTTTAACCTCTTCAGAACGTTTTCATTACTCTTCTTAGCTGTCCATGGTATTCTCAATATTCGTTTGTGAAACCACAATTCTACAGTCTCCAGTGATTTTCTTGTCTGTTATCCTATTGTCCAATCTTCACATGCATTTAATATTGTATATATTTGTAACTTTTGCTATTCTCCTTTTGAATGTTATTGGAGAACTGTACCCGAGTACCTTACTCAAACTCTCAAACAAGGATTCACAGCAATACAAGCTAAATCTAGATCTACGTCTCACTGATTAACCGAACAGGAAATGAAATGCTTCTGCTGCTGATTCTTGCGTTCGCCCGATGACTAAAGTATTCTAGAGCATTCTTAGACTATAGAATTTCTCTTCATCATCCGCCCTTACAAGGACCAAGGACGTTAAGTGGGTCTGTCTGCGTTGTGTTGTGGTTTGCAGTATAACTGCGATATTTGCGTTTTTCGGCCCAACACATCCGACTTCAGCACGACATTTATGAGTACAGAGTTTTCTTCCCTCTTCGATCCCTACTCGTTTGGTCAGACTAGACAGGTTAGTCTGTTACTAGAGGCACCGCGGAGAGGTGGAGCAAGGTCTGGATGGTTCTCGTTCACCGATCCTGACGCAAAGCCATGAAATGAAATAGTAAAAAAAAAAGTAAAATACCCCGTCACGCCAAGTGGCGTATAGGGAAATATGGTGTTAGTGACTCTATATTTTTACAGACCTTCAGTACATGATTTGGGGGTAATGTGGTCGGTATTACGCCCGTGCTGCTTTACTTTCCCAGAAAAAAATCTGGTACCCATTTAAGGCTGGGTGAACCCTACCTCTTGTCCTTTGTAGTCCAGTTCACTAACCACTGAGCTATCGCGGCTCCAAATGAAATGAAATAAGAAAGATAAATAACATATAAGCAGTAAAGTCTACATGTATCAAACAAGAATTAAATTCCAACTTTTAAGATGATACTTATTACTAAATCACAAGCTTATAACGAAAGTATAGTATTACAATCCACATCTAAATGAAATTGATGGCACACTCACCTGGCAGGTAAAAATATTCCAAATAGCTGAGTTACGGTAACACTTACACGTAGACACACACAGGGTCGGTTAACGAACTATTATAGGTAACGAACATCTCTGGGTTTGTCACACGGGCTGGCAAAATGTAGGTCACCATTAAAAACATCCAGTTTAAACATCGGCGGTTCTCAATATGTGTAGGAGGGTCTGAACAATACATCGATGGTTCTCATACAATGTGTGGGAGGGTCTGAACAATGCATTGATGGTTCTCATACAATGTGTAGGAGGGTCTGGACAATGCATTAATTGTTCTCATACAGTGTGTATGAGGGTCTGAACAATACATTGATGGTTCTCATACAATGTGTGGGAGGGTCTGAACAATGCATTGATGGTTCTCATACAATGTGTAGGAGGGTCTGAACAATGCATTGATGGTTCTCATACAATGTGTAGGAGGGTCTGAACAATACATTGATGGTTCTCATACAATGTGTAGGAGGGTCTGGACAATACATTGGTGGTTCTCATACAATGTGTAGGAGAGTCTGAACAATACATTGATGGTTCTCATACAATGTGTGGGAGGGTCTGAACAATGCATTGATGGTTCTCATACAATGTGTAGGAGGGTCTGAACAATGCATTGATGGTTCTCATACAATGTGTAGGAGGGTCTGAACAATACATTGATGGTTCTCATACAATGTGTAGGAGGGTCTGGACAATACATTGGTGGTTCTCATACAATGTGTAGGAGAGTCTGAACAATACATTGATGGTTCTCATACAATGTGTAGGAGGGTCTGAACAATACATTGATGGTTCTCATACAGTGTGTAAGGTGGGTCTGAACAATACATTGGTAGTTCTCATACAATGTGTAGGAGGGTCTGGACAATACATCGATGGTTCTCATACAATGTGTAGGAGGGTCTGAACAATACATCGGCAGTTCTCATACAATGTGTAGGAGGGTCTGAACAATACATCGGCAGTTCTCATACAATGTGTAGGAGAGTCTGAACAATACATTGATGGTTCTCATACAGTGTGTAAGGTGGGTCTGAACAATACATTGGTGGTTCTCATACAATGTGTAGGAAGGTCTGGACAATACATTGGTAGTTCTCATACAGTGTGTAGGAAGGTCTGAACAATACATTGATGGTTCTCATACAGTGTGTAAGGTGGGTCTGAACAATACATTGGTGGTTCTCATACAATGTGTAGGAAGGTCTGAACAATACATTGGTGGTTCTCATACAGTGTGTAAGGTGGGTCTGAACAATACATTGGTGGTTCTCATACAATGTGTAGGAAGGTCTGAACAATACATTGGTGGTTCTCATACAATGTGTAGGAGGGTCTGGACAATACATTGGTGGTTCTCATACAATGTGTAGGAGGGTCTGGACAATACATTGGTGGTTCTCATACAATGTGTAGGAAGGTCTGGACAATACATCGGTGGTTCTCATACAATGTGTAGGAGGGTCTGGACAATACATTGGTAGTTCTCATACAATGTGTAGGAAGGTCTAGAGAAAGAGTTAAACATCGGTAGTTCACATACAATGTGTCGGAAGGTCTAGACAAAGAGTTAAACATCGGTAGTTCACATACAATGTGTAGGAAGGTCTAGACAAAGAGTTAAACATCGGAGGTGACCTATTTTTAAAACCCCAGCGATATAGTTGTCGAAATTATCCACGTTTCTTTCTTTCCTTTAATGAAAGTAGTATTTCTTTAGGTTGAAAGTCGTGTCTTACCCACCACAATTATCACTTTACTCTACACCCAGCGTGTATCGTGTTATCTTCTCTTGTTTTTGTATGGTCTGGTATAATGGACACTCAGAGAAAAACCCTGCAGAAGTGTATGTACAGTGTTAAAGTAACTGCACAGTGAAGAATTTACACTTGAAGTTCTTTATTATTTAAAAAATTGAGAATACTCACTAATGTAGCACTTCCAACAAAAATCAAATATGTTATGTCATACATATGATGAATACCGTTACTATGACTAACGCCGTTACTATGATTAATGCAGTTACTATGATTAATACCGTTACTATGATTAATGCCGTTACTATGACTAACGCAGTTACTATGATTAATGCCGTTACTATGATTAATACCGTTACTATGATTAATACCGTTACTATGATTAATACCGTTGCTATAATTAATACCGTTACTATGACTAACGCCGTTACTATGATTAATGCCGTTACTATGATTAATACCGTTACTATGATTAATACCGTTACTATGACTAACGCCGTTACTATGATTAATGCCGTTACTATGAATAATGCCGTTACTATGATTAATGCCGTTACTATGATTAATGCCGTTACTATGAATAATGCCGTTACTATGATTAATGCCGTTACTATGATTAACACCGTTACTATGATTAACACCGTTACTATGATTAACACCGTTACTATGATTAACACCGTTACTGTGATTAACACAATTACTATGATTAACACAGTTATTGTGATTAACACTGTTATTGTGATTAATACAGTTACTATGATTAACACAGTTATCATGATTAATACAGTTACTACGCCCACAGAGATGTGACTTCTCAGAAGAATGTTGAAAGTTCCCTGGACAAAAAAACCAACGAGGAAGTTCTCAAAGAGGCCAACACAAAAGGAAGCTCCTAAAAAAACATCAGAAAGAAACAATCGACATTTTTCGAGTACATCATGAGAAGAGGACAATTCGAATGTTTGGTTACAACTGAAAAAATAGAGGGAAAGAGAGAACGCGGACGACAAAGAGATGATAAAATACTAGATAGCTTGGTGTCATGGCAAGGAAAACAGTCAACAACAGAACTGGCACGATGCACTGTGGATAGAAGATTGTGGAAGGACATGATCGCCTACGCCAATCGGTATGACACATGATGATGATAATGAATAAATGCCAATTTTTTTTTCTCTTTAAGCTTCCAGTACATAATTTCCATATATCTGGTCCATACATCAGGGCCAATGCGTCTTGATTTTCTCGAAATGTCAAGAGCTAATAATTGCTGCCCTTGAATTGCGAGCTACTTCAGTCTCCATGTCATGCTATCACCAGCCACCGCACAATCTCCAAACGTCTATCCTCTTAAGAAATAAAGTGCACGCTACATGTGTCTTCTTAAGTCAATAAAGCGCACGCTATTTTTCTTCTTAAAAAATAAAGTGCACGCTATGTGTCTTCTTCATCATCATCATAGTCATGTGCCATACCGGTTGGCGTAGGTGATCATGTCCCTCCACAATCTTCTATCTACAGTGCATCGTATCAGTTCTGTTGTTGACTGTTTTCCATGCCATGACACCAAGCTATCCAGAATCTTCTCTCTCTCTCTCTGTCGCTCGCGATCTCTCTTTCCTTTTATTTTGCCAGTTGTAACCAAGTATTCCAACTTTCCTCTTCTCATGATGTGCCCGAAAAATGTTGATTGTTTCTTTCTGATGTTTTTTAAGAGCTGCCTTTTTGTGTTGGCCTCTTTGAGAACTTTCTCATTGGTCTTTTTAGCTGTCCAGGGAACTTTCAACATTCTTCTGAGTAATCCCATCTCTGTGGCCTCTAATCGTCTTTTCATTTGTTTGTGTCTTCTTACGTCTATAAAGTGCACGATGTGTGTCTTCTTAAGTCAATAAAGGGCACGCTGTGTGTCTTTTTAAGTCAATAAAGCGCACGCTGTGTGTCTTCTTAAGAAATAATGTGCACGCTACATGTTTCTTCTTAAGACAATAAAGTGCACGCTGTGTGTCTTCTTAAGTCAATAAAGTGCACGTTGTGTGTCTTCTTAAGAAATAACATGCACGCTGTGTGTCTTCTTAAGTGAATAAAGAGCACGCTACATGTGTCTTCTTAAGTCAATAAAGTGCACGCTACATGTGTTTTCATAAGAAATAATGTGCACGCTACATGTGTTTTCATAAGAAATAATGTGCACGCTACATGTTTCTTCTTAAGTCAATAAAGTGCACGCTATATGTGTCTTCTTAAGTCAATAAAGTGCACGCTACGTGTGTCTTCTTAAGTCAATAAAGTGTATGCTAGATGTGTTTTCATAAGAAATAATGTGCACGCTACATGTTTCTTCTTAAGTCAATAAAGTGCACGCTATATTTCTTCTTAAGAAATAAAGTGCACGCTATGTGTCTTCTTAAGTCAATAAAGCGCACGCTATGTGACTTCTTAAGAAATACGGTGTACGCTACATGTGTCTTAAGTTAATAAAGTGCACGCTATGTGTCTTCTTAGGTCAATAAAGTGCACGCTGTATGTCTTCTTAAGTCAATAAAGTGCACGCTGTGTGTCTTCTCAAGTCAATAAAGTGCACGCTGTGTGTCTTCTTAAGAAATAGCATGCACGCTGTGTGTCTTCTTAAGTCAATAAAGAGCACGCTACATGTGTCTTCTTAAGTCAATAAAGTGCACGCTACATGTGTCTTCTTAAGTCAATAAAGTGCACGCTACATGTGTCTTCTTAAGTCAATAAAGTGCACGCTGTGTGTCTTCTTAAGAAATAACATGCACGCTGTGTGTCTTCTTAAGTCAATAAAGAGCACGCTACATGTGTCTTCTTAAGTCAATAAAGTGCACGCATGTGTCTTCTTAAGTCAATAAAGTGCACGCTACATGTGTCTTCTTAAGTCAATAAAGTGCACGCTGTGTGTCTTCTTAAGAAATAAAGTGCACGCTGTGTGTTTTCTTTTAATTCAATAAAGTGCACGCTGTGTGTCTTCTTAAGAAATACAGTGTATGCTACACGTGTCTTCTTAAGTCAATAAAGTACTCGCTAATGTGTCTTCTTAAGTCAATAAAGTGCACTATATTTCTTAATGAGACACATGCAGTGTGCACTTTATAGTCTATGGAGATACATATAGTGTGCACTATGTTTCTTAGGAAGACACATGTTGTGTGCACTTTCCTTCTTAAGAAGACACATGTAGCGTACACTGTATTTCTTAAGATGACACATAGTGTGCACTTTATTGACTTAAGAAGACACATGTAACTCGCACTTTATTGACTTAAGAAGACACATGTAGCGTGCACTTTATTGACTTAAGAAGACACATGTCTTAAGTCAATAAAGTGTACGCTACATGTGTCTTCTTAAGTCAATAAAGTGTACGCTACATGTGTCTTCTTAAGTCAATAAAGTGCACACTACATATGTCTCATTAAGAAATATAGTGCACACTATAACTATCTCCTTAGACCATAAAGTGCACACTACACATGTCTTGTTAAGCCATAAAGTACACAATATATGTGTAGTTGAAGAAAGCGTGCACGTTCTAATTCTCCCACTGTTGTCATTATTCGCGTCACCATGAGCGCAGATCAACAAAAACATGTTTTAAATGTCAGGTCTATAATCTTCTTTAGCGAGATCCTTGACCTTCGCGCAGGCAGCCACCCATATTGGGGGTGTGTGCTGTTCAGAGTGTTATTAAAACAGAAAGTTGGGGTAGTAATTATGTAGGAGGCTACAAGCCGCACTAACAGCGCATGCGATGAAAGTTGTCAGTGACTTCTAGTTGATTGCTTATATCAGATCAGCAGTATTGGGGGAGGGGGAAGGGGGGGGGGGGCTGGTTGACATCGAGGCAAGACGCCGGGACCCAGACAGATAGGTTGTGAGTTCAAACCCGGCTACACCAGTTGGGATTTTTATTTGTGATTTCTCTCTGCGGCAACCACCCCTGGTCTCAGCAGCGAGGCCCGGCTTCAAACGTCAATTACTCATCATAGTCATCATCATCATCAAGTACCGATGATGTCAGGTCGGGTAATTTTACCTGCTACTGTATCCAGTAAACAGTACAATCTGTGGCTGCCCTGCTGCCTTGCAGGCAAGCTCGGGAGAGTAAAAGGCTAAGGGAGGTAAAACAACCCCACTACCTCGTGGGTGAGACTTTTTAGTCAAAGGCTAGCGGAGCCAACCGTAAACAAACCGACGGAAGGCAACAGAAAACCACCGTCGTAACTTCTTTGTACAATCATGAATCGCCACAATAATAGAAATCACGCCAATTACTCATCGACGGGAAAAAAAATATGAGAACACCTGAAGACGGAGTTATCTGCCTGTGCGGCGAGGGACACCTGTGCACACGCCTACCAGGAAAAAAACGGATTAACAGGCAAGATTCAGTTCCTAGTGTCTAGTGACTTCACCAGAGATCATTTTGGCGAACTTAAAGAAAAATAAAAACAGTGCTTCTGCAAACAGATTAACTCATTGGCCACGTGTTTAATGATCAGAATAGAAGGCAACCTGGTACTCAAAAATGCCGTGATGATGCCGGATGCATTTGGAAAAAGAAATATCACAACCTGCTGTTATTCACAACATAAACGTAGAACGCCAATTTAACATTCCTGTCTGGCGGTAGAAGAAAACTAGTCGTTATGTGAACTTATTAAGCCTGAAAAAACGGTACCTTGTTTTGTTTACTAATATTAGCCAATAGTTATCGTTTCTTTGATACTGACCGGTTATGTCATTAACGTTGTGTTACCAATGCAGTACCAGGACCCTAAATACAAAGAACAACAATAACAATAACATCTACAGAGATGAAATGTGTTAGACGAATGACAGGAAACAGTCTGAGAGATAAGATCAGGAATGAAGAACTGGGAAAAAAGCTAGGAATAGCCTCCGCCATAGAATATATAAAGAAATAACATATAAAATGGTTTGGTCACGTGACAAGGCAGAAAGATCACAACACAACGGGCCTTCAATAAACGTTGCGAGAACACCAGACCCAAGGGCCGACCGCGAAAAAGATGGATTAACGAAATATTAGAAGTACTAGGGAACATAACAGCAACAGAGGTGAACAGAACAAAAGACCGCAAATTATATCTCCCCTCGACGCTGAAAGGCAAATATGGAAGGAAAAAAAACAGAAGAGTTCAGCCACTGCCAACTGTAGAGGTACTAGGCCCGCGAACAGAAAATAAAACCGGAAACCCACCAACTGGAGTGACGTTTTCAGCTAAATGAGCTATAAACGGCCAACGTCATTCTACCCACAATCAACCATTTTCAAGAGCGGACAGGTTGGCTAACTGCGCTGTCGTTGAGGACGGGCAACCAATGGATCGGGCAGACATCATCAATGCCCTCCGAGATGTGGGAAGAGCACATGACTTCGACAAACACAGATCCACGTCACTTCTTCGGATGATGGAAATGTGAGTTAAGATGGGCACAACCAGAAATGAGAAACTTAGTGGCCGTGTAAGAAGACTTATCAACCAACATAGAACTGGAGTCGTCAGTCGCTGGACACTGCGGGACTTGCTGAGGAGGGGATCTGAGCACCTATGGACATGTTCGGAGTGCAATGATGATGACCCTCAAATAAACTCAATAACTCAATAACCATTCTCGCAAAGCTGTAACCGTCACGCCAATTGGTGGGCGTTTCCGGTTTTATTTCCTGCCCTCAGACTTAACTTTTTCCGTACGGAAATTTTTTTTCATTGAACGAAGGAGATTTCAAAGACACAATTTGTCATCATTTTAAAAAGCAAACTACATTGTATATTGACCTACTATATAACATATTATATACGAACATTTAGAAAAATAAACAAGGTATTGGATTTCACCAATATCAAGATGATACATCATCATCATGATGTGCCGTACCAGTTGGCGTAGGCGATCATGTCCCTCCACAATCTTCTATCTACAGTGCATCGTATCAGTTCTGTTGTTGAGTGTTTTCCGTGCCATGACACCAAGCTATCCAGTATTTTCTCTCGTTGTCGTCCGTGATCTCTCTTTCCTTTTATTTTGCCAGTTGTAACCAAGTATTCCAACTTTCCTCTTCTCATGATGTGCCCGAAAAATGTTGATTGTTTCTTTCTGATGCTTTTTAAGAGCTACCTTTTTGTGTTGGCCTCTTTGAGAACTTTCTCATTGTTCTTCTTAGCTGTCCAGGGAACTTTCAACATTCTTCTGAGAAATCCCATGTCTGTGGCATCTAATCGTCTTTTCATTTGTTTGTCTATTGTCCATGATTCGCTTCCATAGGTCAGAATTGGTTCTATATAGCATCGATGAACTCTCTTTCTCATTACTATTGACATAGATTTGTTGCATAAGATATTTTTCATTTTCTGAAATGCTATTTTGGCCTGAGCTATTTTGTTTTTTTTATTTCTGTGGTGCATCTCCCATCTGATGTTATTATTGTGCCCAAGTATTTGATACGTTGCACTTGTTTCAGATGTGTCTTGTTTATTTGTATGCTGCATGATGGTGATGATTGTTTCTTCGATATGACCATTACTTCTGTTTTCTTACTATTCAGACTGAGACCTTTCTTGTTGCTTTCTTCTACTATTATGTCTATCATTTCTTGTAGTTTGTTCTCTGTCTCTGCTATTAAGACTGTGTCATCCGCATATCGTAAATTGTTTATGTTCTGACCGCTGACTTCAATTCCTTTTTGTCTACTATTGATCTCATAATATGTTCGCTGTAAAGTGAAAACAAATCCGGCGACAGAACACAGCCTTGTCTGACTCCTTGTAAGATGATACAAGACAAGTAGAAAGAATATGGTTCGATGAAATAAAAGTAAAAGTAAAGTACCCCCGTCAAGCCAAGTGGCGTACAGGGAATATGGTGTTAGTGACCATAAATTTTACAGACCTTCAGCACATGATTTTTTGGGTAATGTGGTCGGTATTACGCTCGTGCCGCTTTACTTTCCCAGAAAAAAAATCCGGTACCCATTAAAGGCTGGGTGAACCCGGAACCCGTCGGTTGGGATCGAACCCTACCTCTTGTACTTTGTAGTCCAGTTCACTAACCAGTGAGCTATCGTGGCTCCCATGGTTTGATGAGGTTGACATTAATCAAGTTGAGAGTGACGCACTGTGCGGTGAAACGTACGGTTAAGAGTTAAATTGGCTGTAATTCAGCTTACATTTTATGTAGGCTAAGGTATGTTTTATTGGTCTCGCATTACGCCCAACAGCGTCAGATTTGAACCCCAGAGACGTGACCTCTATTCTATTCTTGACTTGATTCTTCTCTTTGTGTTTGTGTTATTGTTAGGATCATCAACATCAGGGCACGAACGCAGAGTGCTCCACTACCCCCCTCGAGGGGGGAGCAGACGTGCCTGCGACCTGTGGCTGCAGTAGGAGACAAATAATAATAAATGAATATTATTATAGAGGGAAACTTAAGAGGCGATAATCATCGAATCAATTCAGAGGAAGAGGAATGTTTACAGCACTCGGAAAAAATGACACATAATCAACAACAGAAACAAAGCAAAGAACAAAATATGGACTGAAGCAGGATCGAACCCGTACTCAGTGGCACAGCGCATGGCCACGAAAAGCCAAACGTTAGGGAACAGTGCCACTCGCACTGTGCTACTGAGTACGGGTTCGATCCTGCTTCGGTTCATATATTGTTCTTTATTTTTTTTTTTTTCTGTTGATGATTCATCATCATCATGTGCCATACCGGTTGGCGCAGGTGATCATGTCCCTCCACAATCTTCTATCTACAGTGCATCGTATCAGTTCTGTTGTTGACTGTTTTCCATGCCATGACACCAAGCTATCCAGTATTTTCTCTCTTTGTCGCCCGCGATCTCTCTTTCCTTTTATTTTGCCAGTTGTAACCAAATGTCCTCTTTTCATGATGTGCCCGAAAAATGTTGATTGCTTCTTTCTGATGTTTTTTAAGAGCTCCCTTTTTGTGTTGGCCTCTTTGAGAACTTCCTCATTGGTCTTTTTAGCTGGCCAGGGAACTTTCAACATTCTTCTGAGAAATCCCATCTCTGTAGCCTCTAATCGTCTTTTAATTTTTTCCGAGTGCTGTAAACATACCTCTTTCCCTGAAACAAAACAGACTGGCTAACAGAAGCTAGGATCGCCGTGTTCCCCGTAGTGGTTGCTGTTACTGATATAGAAGACTCAGTATTGCAGTACCTCTGGCCTGGACTAGTAGTTTCCCAGCATAGCCTGGGACAGACGAACTCCAACCTCTTCAGTAAGAGCCGGGAATGTCAAGAAAGCCATTACCACCCGACACATCAATGAGTCAAAGGGCAACCTGCCCGCATCAGCTCGTGGCGTCAACTCAACTCAACCTCCCCCCCCTCCCTCGAGAAAATCAGAGGAGCATCCTGGCCCACGTGCACAAACTCTGTAACACGGCCTGGGATCAACGGTGTGGTTACGTTTTTGCTGAAAGATTAGCCCGGCATCGATCATATTTTGGTTCTACATTTTTCTTCGACAAGAGTTCTTTAACGTACGCGAGTGCACACGGGAACTCCTTGATAATTGCCGTTATCCGAGTGGGCTAGACATCGAATCTCACTACCCAAAAGAACAGGGAGGGTAACCTCATAAAGAAACCACGGATTAATTGTTCCTGTTTTTTGACCGCTTATGGTGGGCTTTGAGCCTGGGTCGTTCCTGCCATGAGGCTGACACGTCTTACCGCTAGACCACCCAGCCCCCATGTGGTTGAGGGTCTATCCCCGCACGAGAAGAATGAAACAAGATTATTTCAACTATCTATTGTGCGGTTTATCGGATATATATAGAGTCAGTTCTCACCTATGGATGCGAATCATCGACAGTAAACAGACAAATCGAAAGACGATTAGAAACCACAGAGATGGCGGGTTTATCAGAAGAATGTTGAAAGTTCCCAGTCTTTAATCATCACCCAAAACCACACATCTCCCAAAAATGACGTGCGATTAACACACCTTATGTGGACTTTGCAGCTGAATTAGCAAAAATAAAACAGCTTTATTTCCCTCTTCTGTTTGGGTTACATTTTTCTCCGTTTGGTTTCACCTCTGGGCTAGTTCCCAGAGACTAAGAACTGAATTTTGCGTGTTAATCCGTTCTTCCCTGACGGACGTTTGCCGAGGGTCCCTTGCCACACAGGCAGATATCTTCGACTTCGGAGGTACTCATATTTTTTTATTTTTTTAGGCGAAGGCGCGCCTACCAACACCAGAGCTGGAAGTTGTCAGCGACTCACAGCAGATGACTTGCGCCAGGATCGGTGAACCAAAACCATCCAGACCCTGCTCCACCTCTTCGTGGTGCCTCCAGTAACAGACTAACCTGTTTAGTCTCCCCAAGCGTGCAGGGATCGAAGAGGGAAGACAACCCGGTACTCAAAAATGTCGTGTTGAAGTCGGATGTGTTGGGCCGAAAGGCGCAAAAATAACAGTTATACTGCAAACCACAACACAACGCAGACACGTCCACTACGTCCTTATAAGGGCGGATGATGAAGAGGAATATTCTAGTCTACTACGATATTCTAGAATACTTTAGTCATCGGGCGAACCCAACCAACCACCACCACCATATTTTTTTTCCGTCCACGAGTAATTGACGCCTCAAGCCGAGCCTCGCTACTGAGACCAGGGGTCGTTTTCGCAGAGATAAATCATAAATAAAAATCCCAACTGGTGCAGCCGGGATTTGAACTCACATCCTCCCTGTCTCGAGACCGGCATCTTACCGGCTTCTGAGACTAACCAGTCCCTCATTTGGGTTGAAAAAAACACTCTAACCCAATACCGATTGTCGACTGCACCGGGCATGTGGTCTATATCACTCAGCCCCATGAAAACCTCACCACTGACACTAGAAATGAGATTACTACTTCAATCAATAATACACCACTACGAAATGTTGTTGATGAAAACATCTGTGCTCCCATTGCTTGCACATAAATTATATGTGGTTATCGACAGGGATGTATATTATCGCAAATCTATTATTTTTTTTTTATGTCAGATTCTGTGACGGAGTTTGATATGAACAATTATCCTAATCGATAAATAAAAATATAGAGGGGATATAATTGCGAATTAATCTGCATTTGGAAAAACGTCAATATACGATAACACGAAGGGAGCCGCGATAGTTCAGTGGTTTAGTGAACTGGACTCATCATCATCATCGTGTGCCTTCTCCGCAACGAAGGTTGGCTACCATGAATCGCCATTCTACTCTGTTTCTTGCTTTGATGGTGCAGGCTGTCATAGATTGACTTGACCATCTTTTGATGTTATTCTTCCATGTTAGTCTTGGTCTTCCTCTTTTACCTTGTATTTTTCCTTCCAATATTACTTTTAGTAGGCTGTTGTGTCTTTTAACATGCCCCCAAAATGTCATTTGTCTTGTCTTAATTGTATTTAGTAGTTCTCTTTTTATTTTCAGTTGTTTTAAAACTTTATCATTTGTTATCTTTTCTTTCCATCCAATTCTACCTATTCTTCTATAAATCCACATTTCAAAGGCTTCAATTTTCTGTTCTGTTTTCTTGTATAATGTCCATGTTTCTGCACCATACAGGAATATTGAGAAGATGTAACATTTTGCCATTCTTAGTTTCAGCCTTGTTGATATTTGTTTTGTTGTTAGCATATTTTCCATGGCATTAAAATTACTTGTTGCCACACCTATTCTTTTGTTTATTTCAGTTTTGCATTTTCCATCATTGGTTATAGTATGTCCCAGGTAGTTGTAACTCTGGACTGTCTCCAGATGTATTCCCTCAACTGTGATATTTAAATGTAGGTCTTGAGAATTGTATTTGTTTATGATCATAGTTTTAGTGTTTTTGATATTCATTTCTAGTCCATATTTTTTGCTTGTTATGTTTATCACATTAAGCAATTGTTGTAGGTCTTTAGGATTTTCTGCTAGTAGAACAGTATCATCAGCATATCTCAGGTTATTTATTATCTTTCCATTAATGTTTAGGCCTGGCATCTCTGTGATGTTTTTAAAGATTTGCTCAGTGTATAGATTGAACAAGCTTGGTGATAGGATGCATCCTTGTCTTACTCCTCTTTTTATGTCCATGGGTGTAGAGTTCTCCTTGTTATATCTTATTATTGCTGTTTGCTCCCAGTACAACTGGACTACAAAGGACAATTGGTAGGGTTCGATCCCAACCGACGGCTGCCAGGTTCCCCCAGCCTTAAATGAGTACCGGATTTTTTTCTGGGAAAGTAAAGCGGCACGGGCGTAATACCGACCACATTATCCCAAAATTCATGTACCCAAGGTCTGAATATATATATAGATAGATAGATAGTACGGAAAAAAATTTAAGGGGAAAAAGATATATATAAAAAAAATAGATACAGGGAAAATTAGAAAAAAAAAAATTTAATAAAGCTTCATGTAACAAGAGGTCAACACGTTTCCACTCTATAGGCCGTGTTGGTTTATTTTATTATTATTATTTGTATGTTTGTTCCTGCTGAAGGCCTATTGAGTCGAAACGTCGTTCTGGTTTGTGTTGTCCTCTTGCTACGTGAAGCTTTAACCATACCGTTTTTTTATCTTTTTTTCTTCTTTTCTCCTCACTGTTACCTCCACTGTTACCTCCACTGTTACCTCCACTGTTACCTCCACTGTTACCTCCACTGTTGCCTTCACTGTTACCTTCACTGTTAGCTCAACTGTTACCTTCACTGTTAGCTCAACTGTTACCTCCACTGTTACCTCCACTGTTACCTTCACTGTTACCTCCACTGTTACCTCCACTGTTACCTTCACTGTTACCTCCACTGTTACCTTCACTGTTAACTTCACTGTTAGCTCAACTGTTAGCTTCACTGTTAGCTCAACTGTTAGCTTCACTGTTAGCTCCACTGTTAGCTTCACTGTTAGCTCCACTGTTAGCTCCACTGTTAGCTCCACTGTTAGCTCCACTGTTAGCTCCACTGTTAGCTCCACTATTAGCTTCACTGCTAGCTCCACTGCTAGCTCCACTGTTAGCTCCACTGTTAGCTCCACTGTTAGCTCCACTGTTAGCTCCACTGCTAGCTTCACTGTTAGCTCCACTGTTAGCTCCACTGTTAGCTCCACTGTTAGCTCCACTGTTAGCTTCACGGTTAGCTTCACTGTTAGCTTCACTGCAGTTTCGTAATTTCATGCATTTATGAGCATTTATTTGTCTTGACTCTGATAGAAGGAACGCGGTTACGTCCAGTCTTACGAACGCAGAAAGCCGTCCAGCAAATAAGGTGTTTTGACACTGGTCTGCCGTACCCGCTTTCTCTCCCCCCCCCCTCTCAATTGTTTCCCACGATTCCTGTATTCCATTCTTTCGCCACGTGGTGTCCTTCATGTGGTCATTCTTTCCTGGCGGACAGACAAGTTATTTGAGCTAAGTGAAATAATTATATATATATATATATCTCCGATTCTTTCATATTTATACATCTTATCACTCATCCTACCTCCCCTCTTATATAGCTTTCTTCTTTTTTTCTTTTTCAACATCCTACTTTCTTCTTTTCTGTCCACATCTCCATTCTTCCTGATCATGTAAAAAAAAGTAAAGTACCCCGTCACGCCAAGTGACGTATAGGGAAATATGGTGTTAGTGACCCTATATTTTACAGACCTTCAGCACATGATTTTTGGGGTAATGTGGTCGGTATTACGCCCGTGCTGCTTTACTTTCCCAGAAAAAATCCGGTACCCATTTAAGGCTGGGTGAACCCGGAAGCCGTCGGTTGGGATCGAACCCTACCCCTTGTCCGTTGTAGTCCAGTTCACTAACCACTGAGCTATCGCGGCTCCCTCTTGATCATGTAATTATAGATAATTGTGTTTCACCGTTTGTTTTCGTTGTCCTTGTACTCTGAAGAAGGCCACAGGTCGAAACGTCAGTATTGTGTTGTGTTCCTCCCTTGTAAAGCTGTCTTCATACCTTGGAGTGTTTAACACTCCCCGCCACTGGCTCCTTGCTACCAGCTTTACCGCAGCATCGCAATTACTTGCCTATTCCCGTCCAGCAACTGAGTCCATAGGCGAAACAATAGTTACTGGCGCAGTGGGCAAGCTGAACTTCGGCTAGAAAAAAGCTAGGAATAGCCCCCGCCATCGAATATATAAATAAACAACAGATAAAATGGTTTGGCCACGTGACAAGGCAGGCAGATCAAAACACAACACAACGAGCCTTCAAAAAACGTTGTGAGAACACCAGACCCAAGGGTCGACCACGAAAAAGATGGATCGATGGAATATTAGAAGCACTAGGAAACATAACAGCAGCAGAGGAAAACAGAAGAGCAAAAGACAGCAAATTATATCTCCCCTCGACGCTGAAAGGCAGATGAGGAAGGAAAGTAAAAAAAGAAGAAGACCATAATTTTTACAGACCTTCGGCACATTATTTTTTTGGGTGATGTGGTCGGTATTACGCCCGTGCTGATTTACTTTCCCAGAAAAACTCCGGTACCCATTTAAGGCTGGCTGATCTTGGAAACCGTCGATCAGGATCCAACCCTACCTCTTGTCCTTTGTAGTCCAGATCACTAACCAGCGAGCTATCGCGGCCCCCGGATGTGTATGTTAGTAATGAGTATATTAACAGGAAATGATGATATCGTATGACAAGGAACAGTTGGCTGTATTCACTTTCTGTGCGGTTTCGCCTTATGTCTTTTTAGCGTGTGCTGAGACTACTATGATGGGGACTACAGCTACCTATGTTTGGGAGACGAGATAGTAATTCGGATGATTCCACTGGCATGGGCGGTTCAGCAATTATGGATTTTAATTCGTTTGCAAGGACACCGGGGCCTTCCAGAACCATATTAACAGGAAAATAAGGAGTAATAATAGCCATATTAACAAGCCAAAACTCTACAGATAAATCAACCGGTACCTAATTGAAGCTAAACTTCAGAAAACCGTGAAAGGTTCCGAATGACTGCTCCCCTCACTTGATCAAATAAAACGGAAGATTTTAATAAAAATCCTGGCCAGCTTACATCGATTTGTCCTGGCCAGGTTGGAGCAGAATGGTGGGCTTCTCAATGTATGGAGATTGCCACAGAGCTTATGTGCATGATTGTAACAATCATCGGCATGCAATTATCCAGAGAACAGAAATATCACAATCATGGATAAAAGGTTATTTTAATATTTGCGAAATACAGCCTGCAAGTGTATTTAAATATAACTACATATCTGGTGATGTCAGTAACGGCAACTCCGTATATGTTTATGTAAGGCAGCTCCGTTTATGTTAATGTAAGGCAACTACTTATATGTTCATGTAAGGCAACTACGTATATGTTAATGTAAGGCAATTATGTATATGTTAATGTAAGGCAACTATGTATATGTTAATGTAAGGCAACTATGTATATGTTAATGTAAGGCAATTATGTATATGTTAATGTAAGGCAACTACGTATATATTAATGTAAGGCAACTACGTATATGTTAATGTAAGGTAACTACGTATATGTTAATGTAAGGCAACTATGTATATGTTAATGTAAGACAACTACGTGTATGTTAATGTAAGACAACTACGTATATGTTAATGTAAGGCAATTATGTATATGTTAATGTAAGGCAACTATGTATATGTTAATGTAAGGCAACTATGTATATGTTAATGTAAGGCAACTATGTATATGTTAATGTAAGGCAATTATGTATATGTTAATGTAAGGCAACTATATATATGTTAATGTAAGGCAACTATGTATATGTTAATGTAAGACAACTTTGTATATGTTAATGTAAGGCAACTATGTATATGTTAATGTAAGGCAACTATATCTATGTTAATGTAAGGAAACCACGTATATGTTAATGTAAGGAAACCACGTGTATGTTAATGTAAGGAAACCACGTATATGTTAAAGTAAGGAAACCGCGTATATGTTAATGTGAGGCAACTATGTATATATTTTGATGTTAGTATGTTCTTCGTTTCATTAACATTACTTTTTGTCATTCCTATTCTTTTGTTTATTTCAGTTGTACATTTACCATCACTGGTTATAGTATGTCCAAGGTAGTTGTAGTCCTGAACTGTCTCCGGGTCTATTCCTTCAAAATCCGAGGGTCTAGTAGTAGTAAAAGAAAAGCCAAATTTCGAGGTGTGGGCACAATTCTCTATCTCAGGTAGACCATGACTGATGAGAGTTGATGATTCTGATAGGTCCATTACTCCCTGCTTTACCCAATCGCTGTTTGTGTTCTACACTGGGCGGGGTGTGTGATTAGCTTTCTTAGCCAGAGTGAGGCCAAAATGTCTGACCGCAGAAAGTTACCAACATCTCATAGCTGACCTCTTCTTGCATCAGAATCAACTAGTAACTGAGAGCTTCCTCGACATCCCCGTATTGCACATACAAATGGACTAGTCATTCTGACTAAGCGAGCAGAGATCGAGAAGAAATGCAACCAGGCACTATAAAGTTACATTCATCATCATCAAGTACCGGGCCTGCTGGCGTAGGTGATCATGTCTCTTCACAACTTTCGATCTCGGCAGCTATTTATCATTTCTGTTGGTTGTAGACCTTCTGCCAAGCCATGCTCTTAAGCTGTCTGTTATTTTTTCTCTTTGCTTCCCTCTATCTCTTCGTCCCTCAATTTTTCCAGTTGTTACAATATATTCCAGTTGTTCTCTTCTCATTACATGGTCAAAAAATGATGATTGTTTCTTCCTAATATTGGAAATTAGCTCTCTTTTTGCTTTGGCCTCTCTCAGAACATTTTCATTACTCTTCTTAGCTGTCCATGGTACTCTCAAAATTCTTCTGTAAAATCACATTTCTACAGACTCCAGTGATTTTCTTGTCCGTTGTCCTATTGTCCATGATTCGCACCCATATGCTAAGACTGGCTCTACATAACATTAAAAAGTTACATTAGACATACTATAACCAGTGATGAACAATGTAAAACTGAAATAAACAAAAGAATAGGAATGGCAACAAGTAATTTTAATGTCATGAAAAATATACTAACATCAAAACAAATAACACCAGAGCTAAAACTAAGAATAGCAAAATGTTATATCTTCTCAACATTCCTATATGGTGCAGAATCTTGGACACTAGACAAGAAAACAGAACAGAGAATTCAAACCTTTGAAATGTGGATATATATAGAAGAAAAGGTAGAAATGGATGGAAAGAAAAGAAAACAAATGATGAAGTCTTAAAACAACTACGATTTAAAAAGAAAACTACTAAACACAATTCAAACAATACAAATGCGATTTTTGGGCCATGTTAAAAGACACAACAGCCTACTAAAAGTAATTATGGAAGGGAAAATACAAGGTAAAAGAGGTAGAGGCAGACCAAAACTAACATGGACGAGTAACATCAAAAGATGGACAAGTCAGCCTATGACAACCTGCACCACCAAAGCATGAGACAGAGTGGATTGGTAGCCAACCTTCGATGCGGAGACGACACTCAATGAATGAAAAAACTAAAAACTAAAAACAAAGAACGAAATTTTAAGGACTGACGATGAAGAAGGGTAACCGTCGAACATAAGCAGATGAAGAAGAAGGAGGCTGTGCACTGTCTGGACGTAAAGGAGGAAGTGGGGCGCATTTGTGCAACTCACTGATTGGGTGAAAGTAACAACAATAGCTCTAGAGGCAAAACAGGCACTCTACAACACAATCTTCATCCCAACGTTGCACTACCAATGCCAGTTCTGAACTCTACAACACAATCTTCATCCCAACGTTGCACTACCAATGCCAGTTCTGAACTCTACAACACAATCTTCATCCCAACGTTGCGCTACCAATGCCAGTCATGAACCCTACAACACAATCTTCATCCCAACGTTGCACTACCAATGCCAGTTCTGAACTCTACAACACAATCTTCATCCCAACGTTGCGCTACCAATGCCAGTCCTGAACTCTACAACACAATCTTCATCCCAACGTTGCGCTACCAATGCCAGTCCTGAACTCTACAACACAATCTTAATCCCAACGTTGCACTATCAATGCCAGTTCTGAACTCTACAACACAATCTTCATTCCAACGTTGCGCTACCAATGCCAGTCCTGAACTCTACAACACAATCTTCATCCCAACGTTGCACTACCAATGCCAGTCCTGAATTCTACAACACAATCTTCATCCCAACGTTGCGCTACCAATGCCAGTCCTGGACCCTAGATGAAAGAAAGTAATGTAAAAAGTAAAGAGTCACAGTCACGCCAAGGGGCGTATAGGGAATATGGGGTTAGTGACCATAAATTTTACAGACCTTCAGCACATGGTTTTTGGGGTAATGTGGTCGGTATTAGGCCCGTGCCGCTTTACTTTCTTAGAAAAAAAAATCCGGTACCAATTTAAGGCTGGGTGAACCAAGAAGCTGTCGGTTGGGATCGAACCTTACCTCTTGTCCTTTGTAGTCCAGTCCACTAACCACTGAGCTATCGCGGCACCGTTTTAAAAGTGGGCTAGTCACGGAAGAACTGCAATACCGGGTCGACCCGTGACGAGAGCAGAGCAAGCCCGGGGCATCTCATCGAGATCCAAAAATCAGTTTAATATCGTAGTGACCCAATGGGCCACGTATCAGATATTAAGCTGAAATGTTTTAGACGAATGACAGGAAAAACCTGGATAGATAGGATCGGAAATGAAGAACTGAGAAAAAAGCTAGGAATAACTCCCACCATAGAATATATAAAGAAACAACAGATAAAATAGTTTGGCCACGTGACAAGGCAGAGTGATCAAAACGCGAAACAACGAGCCATCAACAAACAATGCGAGAACACTAGACCCAAGGGTCGACCACGACAATGATAGATGGAGGGAATATTAGAAACACTAGGAAACATAGCAGCAGAAGCGAACAGAAGAGCAAAAGACTGCAAATTATATCTCCCCTCGACGCTGAAAGGCAGATGAGGAAGGAAAGAAGAAGTAGAAGAACAACAACTAGGTAGCAATATACACCTATCGCCATCTACACAAGTAAACCTGCGGACTGAAAAGGAAACTCCGGATAATAGGGTGACGATTTCAGCAATGTGAGCATGGGCGATTGTGGGTAACGTCAGCCGTCTATAGCTGCAACAGCTGAGAACGTCACACTAGTGGGGGTATTTTAAGGTTTCTCTTTCAGCCGTCAGACTTGCATTTATAGATGGCGATGTTCTACCCACAGCCAGCTATGGTTTACTAATGTCTGCGAGTTGAGAGGGAAATCCCGGAAATACCTAAAGTTTGTGACGTCTGTATACATGCGAGTTATCGACGGCTGGCCTAATTTTACCACCAGCCGCCCCCCCCCTTTCTCGAAAGAGTAAAAACGTCACAAACCTTGGGTGATTCCTTTTATAATCATCTTTAACAAGTGCCGTGCCTGCTGGTGTAGGTGATCATGTCTCTCCACAACTTTCGATCGCGACAGATATTTATCATTTCTGTTGTTGACCTTCTGTCAAGCCATTCTCTTAAGCTGTCTGGTAACTTTTCTCTTTGCTTCCCTCTATTTCTTCGTCACTCAATTTTCCCAGTTGTTACAATATATTCCAGCTGTTCCCTTCTCATTACACGGCCAAAAAATGATGATTGTTTCTTCCTAATATTGGAAATTAGCTCTCTTTTTGCTTTGACCTGTCTCAGAACATCTCCATTACTCTTCTTAGCTGTCCATGGTATTCTCAACATTCTTCTTTAAAACCACATTTTACAGACTCCAGTGACTTTCTTGTGTGTTTACCTATTGTCCATGATTCACATCCATCTGATAAAACTGGCTCTGCATAACATTTAAGAACTCATTTTCTTATTCTGACGATGAAGAATGGTAACCGTCGAGAATTGTCCATGATTCACACCTATATGTTAAGACTGTCTCTCATCATCATCATAATCATGTGCCATACCGGTTGGCGTAGGCGATCATGTTCCTCCACAATCTTCTATCTACAGTACATCGTATCAGTTCTGTTGTTGACTGTTTGCCATGCCATGACACCAAGCTATCCAGTATTTTCTCTCTTTGTCGCCCGCGATCTCTCCTTCCTTTTATTTTGCCAGTTGTAACCAAGTATTCCAACTTTACACTTCTCATGATGTGCCCGAAAAATGTTGATTGTTTCTTTCTGATGTTTTTTAAGAGCTCCCTTTTTGTGTTGGCCTCTTTGAGAATTTCCTCATTGGTCTTTTTAGCTGTCCAGGGAACTTTCAACATTCTTCTGAGAAATCCCATCTCTGTGGCCTCTAACTGTCTTTTAATTTGTTTGTCTAATGTCCATGATTCGCTTCCATAGGTCAGACTTGGTTCTATATAGCACCGATGGACTCTCTTTTTTCTTTTCTATTGACATAGATTTGTCATAAGATATATATAAGCATAAGATCATAAGATATTTTTAATTTTCTGAAATGCTATTTTGGCCTGAGCTATTTTGCTTTTTTATTTCCGTAGTGCATCTTCCATCCGATATTATTGTGCCCAAGTATTTGACGCGTTGCACTTGTTTCAGATTTGTCCTGTTTATTTTTATGCTGCATGCTGGTGATGATTGTTTCTTCGATATGACCATTACTTCTGTTTTCTTACTATTCAGACTGAGACCTTTCTTGTTGCTGTCTTTTACTATTATGTCTTAAAACTTTCTCTATATAACATTTAAGAACTATTTTTTCTTGCTTCTATTCTCTTTAAGCATGCATGCCTTATTAATAATGCAGACGGATATGCTCCACCCCTCCCCTAACCAATCTAATTGTGACCCTAAAAATCAAAGATGGCTGCTTCAATGCTCTAGAAGATTTTACGCGTCATAATGCCCCTGATCTTTATTGTGTAAAGATAAGTAAATGAAAACAAAGCGATGAAATATGATTTACATCATTTACATCAATGAAAGAAGTTATTCTAGGAACGCTAGATTCGCTCTTCAAGCGCCATTTCCAACAAAGACCCTTAGCCCTAGACAAATGTGACAGTCATTGTGTAAGACAATGTCATAATCCTGTTACCCTCTTGAGACATTTTCGGAGAGAGATTTCAATTTGTGACAGCTCAAGATAACATGAGTGTTTTAGTTCAGAGGTTTTCAAATTGTGGTCTGCTTACCCCGAGGGTTATCAACCACGATATTTATATATATATATATAACTTAACCTTTCAGCTCCCTGTGGAGCATAGGCGTTCAACAAACACCTCAGCTCCCTGTGGAGCATATGTCTTCAACAAACACTTTCAGCTCCCTGTGGAGCATAGGTCATCAATAAACACTTTCAGCTCCCTGTGGAGCATAGGTCTTCAACAAACACTTTCAGCTCCCTGAGGAGCATAGGTCTTCAACAAACACTTTCAGCTCCCTGTGGAGCATAGGTCATCAATAAACACTTTCAGCTCCCTGTGGAGCATATGTCTTCAACAAACACTTTCAGCTCCCTGAGGAGCATAGATCTTCAACAAACACTTTCAGCTCCCTGTGGAGCATAGGTCTTCAACAAACATGTTCAGCTTCCTGTGGAGCATAGGTTTCAACAAACATTTTCAGCTCCCTGTGGAGCATAGGTCTTCAACAAACATTTTCAGCTCCCTGTGGAGCATAGGTTTCAACAAACATTTTCAGCTCCCTGTGGGGCATAGGTCTTCAACAAACACTTTCAGCTCCCTGAGGAGCACAGGTCTTCAACAAACACTTTCAGCTCCCTGTGGAGCATAGGTCTTCAACAAACACTTTCCAAGCCATTCTGTTTCTTGCCATTCTTTTAAGATCATTACATGTCCTCCCCATCATCTTCATCTCTGCTTCCAAATATGTACGTAAATCAAATTAGTCATGCATAGTTAACTAATAATGACGCACCTAAACAAAATAATTTACTAACTAATATGAGAAATAAAAAAACGTCTTCCCTGTGTGCCGCTCTGTGGTCAGAAGGAAAATGAACGAGTGGCGCAGGGTATGCGATGTAAGACCATACCATTTTTTTTAACCATACTAATTTTAACCATACCATTTTTTAACCATACCAATTTTAACCATACTATTTTTTTAACCAAACAATTTTTTTAACCATACCTTTTTTTAACCATACCATTTTTAACCATACAATTTTTTTAACCATACAATTTTTTTACCATACCAATTTCAACCATACCAATTTTAACCATACCATTTTTTAAAAACCAAACCATGTTTTAACCATGTACATCTAATCTAATAGAGGTAATTTTTATATTAGAGGTAATTAGATGTACAATCTTACATATATCTGGGCAGTAATATAGATAAAGAGGGAGGAACAGAAAATGATACCAAAATAAGGATATCAAAAGCAAGAGGAGCTTTCATTGCACTGGGAAACATATGGAAATCTAAAGAAATTAGGTTAAATACAAAAATAAAAATTTTCAACTCAAATGTTAAGGCGGTCCTATTATATGGCTGTGAAACATGGAGAACAACAAAATTTACAATCACGAAGATACAGACTTTCATTAATGGATGCTTACGCAGGATAAAAGGATGGAAATGGCAGGACAAAATCACTAACATAGAATTATGGAAATATACCAGTCAAACACCAGTGGGTAAAGAGATACAGCGAAGACGATGGCGCTGGACAGGACACACACTACGGAAGACAAGTGAGAGTATTACACAACATGCCCTTTTTTGGAATCCCCAGGGGAAAAGACAAAGAGGAAGACCAAGGAATTCTTAGAGAAGACAGATAGAAGCAGAGATGAAGATGATGGGGAAGACATGGAGTGATCTTAAAAGAATGGAAAGAGACAAAACGACTTCGAAAGTGTTTGTTAAAGACCTATGCCCCACTGAGAGCTAAAAAGGTAGAAGAAGAAGATGTTTTAACCATATCATTTCTAACCATACCATATTTTCCATTGGAATCCCAAAAAACCTATCTCTTGTGCTATACCTCTATCGCACAATAAACATTAAACCCAAATTCTACGTTGTCTGTCTACTTAGAAACGTTAATTGAGTCAAGGGCGCAGATGAGTCCTACGATGGTCCTTAATGTTACCAATGACACGGATCTTAGACTCCTGTGTTGCCTGAACTAGGTTATGTACTAATTTTCAGATTTGGCGTCTATAACGTGCTGGTATTCTTTCTGTGTTTACCTTCAACATGTTGGTATCCTTTCTGTCTTTACCTTCAACATGGTGGTATTCTTTCTGTGTTCACCTTCAACGTGTTGGTATTCTTTCCGTGTTTACCTAGAACGTGCCGGTAATATTTCTGCGTTTACATCCAACGTGCTGGTATTCTTTCTGTGTTTACATCGAACATGCTGGTTTTTTTCTGTGTTTACATTCAACATGCTGGTATTCTTTCTGTGTTTACATTGAACGTGCTGGTTTTCTTTCTGAGTTTACATCCAACGTGCTGGTATTCTTTCTGTGTTTACATCCAACGTGCTGGTATTCTTTCTGTGTTTACATTCAGCATGCTGGTATTCTTTCTGTGTTTACATTGAACGTGCTGGTAATCTTTCTGTGTTTACATTGAACGTGCTGGTTTTCTTTCTGAATTTACATCCAACGTGCTGGTATTCTTTCTGAGATTACATTCAACGTGCTGGTAATCTTTCTGTGTTTACATTGAACGTGCTGGTTTTCTTTCTGAGTTTACATCCAACCTGCTGGTAATCTTTCTGTGTTTACATCCAACGAGCTGGTATTCTTTCTGTGCTTACATCCAACGTGCTGGTATTCTTTATGTGTTTAACTTCAGCTTTTACCTGACGTCTATTTCCCCTTCTTACTTCCATTATAAGACACTGGGATATTAGTGTTTGATTCAATACAACCGATGGTAGCACATTTTTTAGTACCGGGTTTTTTGTTATGCTGGGTAGTCTAGAATTATGGAAATGTACCAGTCAAATACCAGTGGATAAAGAGATACAGTGAATGAGATGGCGCTGGATAGGACACACACTACGGAAGGCAACTGAGAGTATTGCACAAAAGGCAATTTTTTGGAATCCCCAGGGGAAAAGACAAAGAGGAAGACCAAAGAACTCTTGGAGAAGACAGATAGAAGCAGAGATGAAGATGATGGGGAAGACATGGAAGACATGGAATGATTTTAAAAGAATGGCAAGAAACAGAACGACTTGGAAAGTGTTTGTTGAAGACCTATGCTCCACAGGGAGCTGAAAGTGTTTGTTGAAGACCTATGCTCTACAGTGAGCTGAAAGTGTTTGTTGAAACCTATGCTCCACAGGGAGCTGAAAGTGTTTGTTGAGGACCTATGCTCCACAGGGAGCTGAAAGTGTTTGTTGAAGACCTATGCTCTACAGTGAGCTGAAAGTGTTTGTTGAAACCTATGCTCCACAGGGAGCTGAAAGTGTTTGTTGAAGACCTATACTCCTCAGGGAGCTGAAAGTGTTTGTTGAAGACCTATGCTCCACAGGGAGCTGAAAGTGTTTGTTATAGACCTATGCTCCACAGGGAGCTGAAAGTGGTTTATTTCTGGTTTGGCTGTTCCCTGGTATTTGACTACGAGATCCTATGTCTAACCCTATCTTATCATCATCATCAAGTACCGGGCCTGCTGGCGTAGGTAATCATGTCTCTCCGCAACTTTCGATCTCGACAGTTATTTATCATTTCTGTTGTTGGCCTTCTGCCAAGCCATTCTCTTAAGCTGTCTGGTATTTTTCTCTCTTTGCTTCCCTCTATCTCTTCGTCCCTCAATTTTCCCAGTTGTTACAATTTATTCCAGCTGTTCTCTTCTCATTACATGGCCAAAATGATGTTTATTGTGGCAATTCATGATTGTACAAAGAAGTTACGACGGTGGTTTTCTGTTGTCTTCCGTCGGTTTCTTTACGGCTGGCTACGCTAGCCTTTGACTAAAAGGTCACACCCATAAGGCAGTGGGGTTGTTTCCCTATCAAATAGCGGCACAAATCAGGAGGTCGCGTATGTATTCTCCGCAGGTTAAAAATCCCAAGGCAGTACTTGTAAAGAGTAGCTCAAAAATAGTCGTTGCACCGACAAATTAATAGAAACAAAAACACACAAAAAACTACCCAAAAAGTCATTAACTGTCGACGATAAAAATGAACGTACCTGTAAGTTCTATGTGTCTAATTACGTTAAAAAGCGACGCTAGAAATACCTTGGCCACATTCTCAGAATAGACGGTAGAAGGCTACCCCACATGGTCCTTATGTGGAGACCACAGAGTAAAAGAAAACGAGAAAGACGGAACGAAACCCTGCGTAGAAAGATCATCAAAGACCAAGAGCTATGGGGCTCAGAAACAAGAAAGAACTAAAGCAGGTCATAGCTGATGATTAACATGTGACCAGTCGAGAATAATAAAAGAAGAATATGACGGAGGAATACAAGAAGAATAAGTAGAATAACAAAGGAAGCCAAGAATTCTTCTGCTTCTTCTTCTACTACCCTTTTTAGCTCCCTGTGGAGCATAGGTCTTCAACAAACACTTTCAAGTCGTTCTGTTTCTTGCCATTCTTTTAATATCATTCCATGTCTTCCCCATCATCTTGATCTCTGCTTCTATATTTTTTTACAAGAATTCCTTGGTCTTCCTCTTTGTCTTTTCCCCTGGGGATTCCAAAAAAGGGCCTGTTGTGTAATGCTCTCAGTTGGCTTCCGCAGTGTGTGTCCTACCCAGCGCCATCGTCTTCGCTGTATCTCTTTATCCACTGGTATTTGACTGGTACATTTCCATAATTCTATGTTAGTGATTTTGTCCTGCCATTTCCATACTTTTATTCTGCGTGAGCATCCATTAATGAAAGTCTATATCTTCATGATTGCCAATGTTGTTATTCTCCATGTTTCACAGCCATATAATAGGACCGACTTAACATTGGAGTTAAACATTTGTATTTTTGTATTTAGGCCAAGAATTAGCGATCTTAAATTAGTTGACTGGACGGTGAGGTGTAAGAAGCTATGACATTTTAAGAGGAGAGAGAAGCAGCAAGAGATCGTTATGTGGATGTTGAATGTTGACACTTTTGACAGAGAGCCTGCGATAGCTCAGGGATGTTACGCAACCAACACAGAGAGAGAGAGAGAGAGAGAGAGAGAGAGAGAGAGAGAGAGAGAAGCTTAGGTCTCAGAGAAACAGACAAAAAAATGGGATGAATAAAGACTGTTATAATCATGTTGCCACGACACTGAGTTGTAATGAGTTGTATGTGTCGATGCTCATTTCAACATGTTTGAATCGGATTGTCAAGAATACCATTTCAATGTGATAAAATGTGTCTATTTTCATATATCCTTTACCTGTTTCCAATGATCTTCTATATTTGTTGTATTGTCTAGTTGTTGGAGGACTTTGCATTTGTTTGATGTTACGACTGCAAATTGATCTTTAATTCCTTGTTCTTTAAGAAACCCTACATTGAAATACTTTCTACCCTTATTCGTTGTAGTATATTTTTTTAGTTCAAGTTGTACTTGATGAGAGATCACAACAGATGGAATTGAAAATAAATAGAGATAAAACCAAAATTCTCGGAATTAATGCAGTTGACAATAAAAAAAAAAAAAATAGGAGAAATACCTCTACAAGACGTACAATCTTAACATATATCTGGGAAGTAATATAGACAAATAGTGAGGAACAGAAAGTGACACCAAAATAAAGATATCAAAAGCAAGTGGAGCATTTGTTGCACTGGAAAACATATGTAAGTCCAAAGAAATTTGGTTAAATACAAAAATAAAAATGTTCACCTCCAATGTTAAGTCAGTCCTATTATATGGCTGTGAAACATGGAGAACAACTAAAATGACAAAATTGAAGATACAGACTTTTATTAATGGATGCTTAGGCAGAATAAAAGGATGGAAATGGCAGGACAAAATCACTAACATAGAATTATGGAAATGTACCTGTTAAATACCAGTGGATAAAGAGATACAGCGAAGACGATGATGCTGGATAGAACACACACTACGCAAGACAACTGAGAGTATACACAGCAGGCCCTTTTTTGGAATCCCCAGGGGAAAAGACAAAGAGGAAGACCAAGGAATTCTTGGAGAAGACAGACAGAGGCAGAGATGAAGATGATGGGAAGACATGGAATGATCTTTAAAGAATGACAAGAAACAGAACGACTTGGAAAGTGTTTGTTGAAGACCTATGCTCCACAGGGAGCTGAAAGTTAGAAGAAGAAGAAAGTGATAATATGTGATACAGATTTGAAGAAACATAAGAAACTGCCACAGGGCGTCAGACATGAAAGAGTATGACTTCTGCCCTATGCGCCATGTTCGTCCTAAAAGGATAATCAATCAAACTCAATTTGGAGAATATCTGCCTGTATGGCGAGGAATCATTCAAAGTAATATTGACGTAAAATTCAATTCATCGAGACTTTATTAGAGATATAAAGCAATCGAACGCAAACAAACAACAAGACCGGGTTTACCTTCCTTATTCAATTCCTAGTTAATTAACAAGACTGATCAATCTGGTTCCAGTGACTTCACCGAAGCAGGTGAAGTAAGAGCTCCATCAATTCTGGTCCAAGCGGTTAGCTATGATTTGCTGACCCTATTCAGCCCACGCAGAGGCAAGGCGCCTGACACCAACAGAGCTGTCTGCTACTCGTAGCTGATGGCGCGAGCCAGGATCGGTGAACCAGAAGCACACAGTTAAGTCTAGCCAAGGGAGTAGGGCTCCAAGAGGAGAAATGACAAAGATAGAAACGAATGGAATGGTTAAAGTTTTACGTCATTAATGGACGGTACAATTTGATAGGTAGGAAGAAAAGAAGGAGGAAAAGAAGGAAGGAAGGAAGGAAGGAAGGAAGGAAGGAAGGTAGAAAGAAAGAAAGGCAGACAGAAAGAGGGAAGGAAGGAAGGTAGAAAGAAAGAAATACAGACAGAAAGAGGGAAGGAAGGAAGGTAGAAAGAAAGAAAGACAGACAGAAAGAGAGAAGGAAGGAAGGTAGAAAGAAAGAAAGACAGAGATAAAGAAAGAAAAAGGTAGGAAGGAAGAAAGGAAGGAAGGAAGAAAAGAAGGATGGAAGGAAGGTAGAAAGAAAGAAAGCTAGACAGAGAGAAAGAAAAAAGGTAGGAAGAACAAAAGGAAGGAAGAAAAAAGAAAGAAAAAATGAAAGAAATAAAGAAAAAAACACAAACATAAAGAAAGAAAGAATGAACGAAATAAGGAAATAAGGTGAATGAACGAAAGACAGAAAGAAAGAAAGAAAGAAAGACAGCTTCCAGAGAGCGGTTGTGTAACATCTCTCCCATGCGGTTATTACTGCGCTATTCGTGGCACGATATCTCATGTTTGTTCAGATATTCTTAGAACGGTCTTCGCGAAGGCTGTAGGACATTATTGACGATCGGTCCCACCTAATCGCATCATTTCAACGACAAGATTTTGCTTCGCATTTGCAAGACTAGACCGGCGAAGCGTTTCATGTTTTAATACGGAACGCCACGACTATACTTGACTTGCCACGCTTGTGTCATCATTTTTTTGGCCACGTAACGAGAAGGGAACAGCTATAGCTCGTTTCAAATCATGTGCCCAACTTTTAAAATCGATATCTTTTTAATCTCTTTTTGTAATTTTTTCAAAATTTGCATGTAAAGTTATAATGATTAGAACCCAACAGGGAATTAATTTCATTAAAAAAAAACATTTGGTTATTATTGTTGCTTATTTGATTTATATAAATTTATAACGACCCATTGATGTAGTCAAAACTTAATGTTTACAGTATTTTAAGTTTATAGAATATATTGTGACAACTGGGGAAAATCTGGGAGCCGCGATAGCTAGTTGGTTAGTGAACTTGGCTACAAAGGACAAGAGGTAGGGTTCGATCCCAAACGACGGCTTCCGGTTCAATTAATGGTTACCGGATTTTTTTCTGGGAAAGTAAAGCGGCACGGGCGTAATAACGACCACCTTACCCCAAAAAATCATGTAAAATTTATGGTCACTAACACCATATTACCTATACGCCACTTGGCGTGACAGGGGTATTTTACTTTTTCTTTTACTGAGAAAATTGAGGGACGAAGAGATAGAGAGAGGCAAAGAGAAAAGAAGTCCAGACAGCTTAAGAGAATGGCTTGGCAGAATGTCAACAACAGAAAGGATAAATAACTGTCGAGGTCGAAAGTTGTGGAGAGACATGATCACCTACGCCAGCAGGAACTGTACTTAATGATGATGATGATGATGTCACGTTTATTTTTTTTTCAGGTATGTGACTTACTATAAGTAAACAGGAGCGTGAAACAAAGTTCATATGTGCTATTTAGAGCCTATTCTGACCCGTGGCAGTGAATTATGGACAGAAAACAAATATGCGAAAAGGGAAACAAGAAGCCGCACGGTAGCAGGGCTGAAAGCTGTTAGCGAATCATAGCTGGTCGAAACTTCGTTATGATTTGTCCTGTCCACTTGTTACGTGAAACCCTAACCGCACCGTTTGTTTCTACATCATCATCATCATCATCATCAAGTGCCATGCCTGCTGGCGTAGGTGATCATGTCTCTCCACAACTTTCAATCTCGACAGTTCTTTATCATTTCTGTTGTTGACCATCTGTCAAGCCATTCTATTAAGCTGTCTGGTATCTTTTCTATTTGCTTCCCTCTATCTCTTCGTCCCTCAATTTTCCCAGTTGATACAATATATTCCAGTTGTTCTCTTCTCATTACATGGCCAAAAAATGATGATTGTTTCTTCCTAATATTGGAAATTAGCTATCTTTTTTTCTTTGGCCTCTTTCAGAACGTTTTCATTACTCGTCTTAAGGTGCCCATGGTACTCTCAACATTCTTTCTGTAAAACCACATTTCTACAGCCTCCAGTGATTTTCTTGTCTGTTGTCATATTGTCCATGATTCACATTCATATGTTAAGACTGGTTCTACATAACATTTAAGAACTATTGTTCTTGTTTCTATTGTCAAAAATGGATTGCATAGTATCTCCCTCATTTTTTGGAAAGCTGCTTTTGCCTGAGCTATTCTGCATTTCACCTCTTTTGTACATCTTCCGTCTGAGGTTAACAAAGTTCCCAAATAGTTAAATTCATTTACCTGTTTTAATATTGTTCAGTTTGTCTTTATTTTGCACTGAGGCGATGTCTTTTTCTTTCTTTGTTATTAGCATTACTTCTGTCTTTCTGCTATTAAGGCTGAGTCCTTCATTTCTGCTTTCTTTCACTATAATGTTTAACATTTCTTTGTTGTTACCATTACTTATGTCTCTAATTCTGTGGTGCACCTTCCCTCTGATATTATTATATACGCTACTTACTGGTTCAACGTTGCTATATAGAACCAATTCTGACCTATTGAAGCGAATCATGGACAGTAGACAGACAAATGAAAAGACGATTAGAGGCCACAGAGATGGGATTTCTCAGAAGAATGTTGAAAGTTCCCTGGACAGCTAAAAAGACCAATGAGAAAGTTCTCAAAGAGGCCAACACAAAAAGGGAACTCTTAAAAAACATCAGAAAGAAGCAATGAACATTTTTCGGGCACATCATGAGAAGAGGAAAGTTGTAATACTTGGTTACAACTGGCAAAATAAAAGGAAAGAGAGATCGCGGACGACAAAGAGAGAAAATACTGGATGGCTTGGTGTCATGGCATGGAAAACGGTCGACAACAGAACTGATACGATGCACCGTGGATAGAAGATTGTGAAGGGACATGATCGCCTACGCCAACCAGCAAGGCACATGATTATGATGACTGTTACATTTAAGTGGTAGTCATTGTTACTGTGGTATCACAACACTTACTGGTTATAAATTACACTTCTCTCTGCGGCAGTCTGCAAATCTCTCCTGTATGTTTATATCGCTGTCTCCCACTGCATTCCTGTCCTAAGTTTGATGCCATATTTTCAAATGGCCATTAACTAGTGACACGATCATAAGAAGAAATAAAACACCTTTTCTAGATACCTATATATAATCAATCTAGCGTAGACAATTCTTATTCACGTCAAAATAAAGCCAATTATTGATCCATGTGCACCGTTGCTGTACTTAATCTACCTGCAGTATTATCTGTTCCCACAAAGTCTGGAACCATTTACGAATGGTATTTTTCTTTCAAAGTTTATACATGAATCGGGTTTCGCTAATGTTTTCTTTTTTAAAATACCAAATAAAATCCTTTTCAGCGCGCATTTGCTTGGGTTTGATATCCTTATTATGGTGCAGAAACATGGACATTAGACAAGAAAATAGAACAGAATATTGAAGCCTTTGAAATGTGGATTTATAGAAGAATAGGTAGAATTGGATGGAAACAAAAGATAACAAACGATGAAGTTTTAAAACAACTGAAAATAAAAAGAGAACTACTAAACAGAATTAAGACAAGACAAATGAAATTTTTGGGGCATGTTAAAAGACCCAACAGCCTAATAAAAGTAATATTGGAAGGAAAAATACAAGGTAAAAGAGGCAGAGGCAGACCAAGACTAACATGGACGAGTAACATCAAAAGATGGACAAGTCAATCTATGTCAGCCTGCACCATCAAAGCAAGAAACAGAATATAATGGCGCTCCATGGTAGCCAACCTTCGTTGCGTAGAAGGCACACGATGATGATGATGATATCCTTATATGCAACTGCAAGTCAGTAGCCTTTAGCAATGAGACGAGTTTCTCACTCTAACGAGTCTTTCTTTATCGAGTTTGTGTTCAATTATCATTCTATTGGGAGAACTGTCTGCATGATTATGATATAGGATTCAGAGTTCAGAGCGGAGTGGTGTCACTTCAGGCAGGGAATTCCGATAATTGCTCAGCTCCCGTCACATCAAGCAATAAGTTCTTCGTCCTGATCGTTCATACTGTTCTAGTGAAGTTAAAAATGACGCGCAGGTTATGATGCACACTTTCGGGTCGCTGTATCGGCCATCGCGGGCAGCACGCCCTTCAAGCGTCTGGCGCCGAATCCGTGTAAAATTATTAGTGAGCGTTCACGAAGAATCGCTGTCTCAATAAATGAAGTCAAGTCTCCACACAAATGAAGTCAAGTCTCCACACAAATGAAGTCAGGCCTACACTTCGTTAAAACACTGAATTCGACCGCTGTCTACTTGGTGACGAATCTGCAGTCGAAAACTGAACACACATCACGTTCCAGGGCAACAGTCGGAGCCTGATACCATTCTACTTCAAACAACGGCCTGTCGTCTGCAGCACGCACCATTTAACACGGGCGCGACAACAATGTTAATTTTATCGTCAGATGAATGCGACCGGACTACCGCTGTCTCCACACAAAAAAATCAAGATAATAAAGATTCGTTTGGAAAACACACTGCAGCACACACGCCACCAAAAATGACCTAAGTAACTGTCTTGCCTCAACGTTCCAACAAAAGTAGGCATTATATTGTTTTTGTAAATGTATGCTTTCATCATCATCATCGAGTGCCGTCTCCGCATCGAAAGTTGGCTACCACGGAGCGCCATTCCATTCTGTCTCTTGCTTTGATGGTGCAGATTGTCATAGGTTGACTTGTCCATCTTTTGATATTACTCGTCCATGTTAGTCTTGGTCTGCCTCTTTTACCAAACATAACTTTTATGCGAAGTGCAATAAGTTATGTCGTTATATTTACAGAACCTGGAGGAGAGTCATGTAACAACGGCAGTAGCCAAGACACAGATACATTTTTTACTCGTCCATGTTAGTCTTGGTCTGCCTCTTTTACCTTGTATTTTCCCGTCTAATATTACTTTTATTAGGCTGTTGTGTCTTTTAACATGCCCCAAAAATGTATGCTTTACTGAATTTTATTCTCCTGTCTTTGCATTACTAGGAGAAATTAAACAAAAAATTATATATATATATATATATATATATATATATATATATATACAGTAAAGTCTCGATTATGCGGTACTCAATAATCCGGAATTCTCAATTTAACGGACTTTTTTTTTTTTAATTATTATAGGGAGAAAGCTTGAATCATGTTTTGTTCAGTTAAATTAAATGCCTTTATCCGGAAATCGAAAACGCTACAACACGGTTTGTGCGCTGCGCTTACTTCTACAGGCTCTATCATTACACAATATTGCGTTTACAATAGTGTATTTACAGTAATATACTTCAAATAGGAGCGAACATATTTTATTCAATCCAGACATTGTGTCTCCAAATATTCCAAGTAAAAGCGACAGACAGTCTATATCTTCACTTTTTCCCCCGACTAAATGTTTTTGTCGGGAAATCTTAGTCGTGCCAAAAACACTTATCTACATGATTTTACAAATTTGCTTAATTTTCTCATAGCCTGCTTTAGATCTAAAGTTGGTCATGAATTTGTCAAAAATATGGCGTTTGACAGTCTGACCGAACATTAGAAGCAGACGTATTGTTTGTGAAAATTGAAGAGCCCATAACTTTGATGATTATAAATCAAAGGTTGAGCAGCCGGCGTGCAGTGACATAGAGATGATGAGAAGAAAGGGGGAGGGGTTCAAAAATTACCGACTGGAAATTCAAAAAGAGTAAGATACAGAGTTTGACGTTAGTTTGTCTCAGACATTTGTGCAAGCTGAAATTCGTTCCATCAGTATAAATTATACATGATATGCTATAAACGCATGTGTGCATACTTTTTAACGGAATACATTTTTGTGTTAAATAATGGCCTCTGCGAGTGCAAACCACACCTCAATTTCCCGCAAAGGTAAACGCAAGCGAACTGTATTGACACTGAACCAGAAGATTGAAATCGCTAGTAGACTTGAAAAAGGCGTTAATCGCAACGTTTTGATGACTGAATTTGGCATAGCCTCTTCAACATTATATGACATACGAAATCAAAAAGATGAGTTGTTTAAGTTTGCGTCGGAGTCTGAAAGCAGCAACAATATACACCAGAGACGAAGTATGAAACGGCCAAAATTTGAAAAACTCGACGACGTCCTTTATGTGTGGTTTTTAGAAAGAAGAAGAAAAGGAATGCCAATATCAGGACCCATGTTGATAGAGAAAGCTAGTGAATGTCACACGAATTTAAATATTTCTGAGCATTGCAATTTTTCAATCATGTTTTTTCATAAATTTTGAGTTTGGTTTTCTTACTCTCGATTATCCAGAAAAATTCAATTATCCAGAATGGGTTCTTCCCCGAGCATTCCGGATAATCGAGACTTTACTGTATATATATATATATCATTACCCCAAAAATCATGTGCCGAAGGTCTGTAAAAATTATGGTCACTAACACCATATTTCCTTTACGCCACTTAGCGTGACGGGGGTACTTTACTTACTTATATATGTATATATATATATGGCCCTTTTCGTCTTGTCAGACGGTCTAGTGGAGGCTATTGTGTATTTTTTGAGGTTTTGTTTTTGTCGAACAGCTTCTCTTGTGGCTAATTCTACCAATGTTTAACAAACACACACGGCCACAGAATGAACAAGTCAGGCTCGACCTACTTTGCCTGGGCACGGAATATGGAGATAGTGCTTTACCCAGTCGCACTATCCCCCTCTCGACTTCGTTTCAAGGATTTCCGAAGGAGGGACAAAGTCCATACGTTCGGAATTGAAAGAAGGTGCAGGGGATGCCAGAAAGACGATTAACGCCGTCCACTGCCTTAGGGTCCCTCCCTCCAGATTTTGACTCTGGGTGTACTCCCATAACCTTCGATTCTAACTAGAAACTAGTCCACAAGGTAGTGGAGGGTTTTGTGGTCGAAGTTTCCCTTCTTCTAGACGGGTTGCCAGCCAAGGTTTACGAGTCCCGTCTACCCGGAGCGATATCTAAAGATACGCCTTTGTCAGGCTCAAGTGCCCGGACGTCCGAGAAAACACGTTACCGGTCAATGCTAGGCTTGAAATTACTCCATTGCACAAGTACCATATCCGTGAAAAACACATCATTGAAACAGTACATAATCTATTTAATGAATTAAACATCCATAGAATGAATTGTAATTGTCGGCATAGGATTTCTCCACACGATAGCAGTTTACTGCGTAATTAAACACAAAAATCGAGAGCCATAAGCTTCGCTGCTATCGATGGCCAATTGACCGGAAACGTAGTATATAGATAGATAGATAGACAGACAGACAGACAGACAGACAGATAGATAGATAGATAGAAAAAAATAGAGAAAAAAACAGTAAGGTTAAAGCATCACGTAACAAGTGGACAACACAGATTAGAACGACGTTTCGGCGCAATAGGCCTTCAACAGGAACAAACATACAACACACGCACAAATATATATTTAAAATACTTAAAAATACAAAAAAATCTAACTAGGAGATGAAACGAAAGGAAAATAAGAATAAAATTGTCCTTGTATGTATTGAAAGAACGGAAGTGCGTACGGGTTGCACTTTGCTTTCCTGGCAACATGCTCAATGAGTATGATCTTGATGTATAGTATGGACTCTGGCGTCTTGACAGACGGTTGGTAGCAAGCAATCATAAGTCAGTAGTTTGGTAAAGCATTAGTGTTTCATACTGGGTGCTGCTTTACCTAACAGCTTCTATCGTGGCTGAATCTGCCAATATGGAACAAACAGATCCGGCCACAGAACGAACACGGTGGATGGTACTTGGCCTTGTCTCTTTTCTCTTGCGCAGTTTGTCTTCGAGGAAGACCCAGCGAGACACTGAGAAGAACATTGATGAGAGAGGCAAGAGCAGCAGGAATTTGCTCCCTCAATGAGATAGAGCTGCTTGCACAAAACAGAGACAAATGGCGAGATTTGATAAAATATCTTTAAAAGAATTGAAAACTGCTAGAACAAAAATTCAGATAAGAGATGGAGTATCTTGGTCTAAGCCCTATGGGCCGGCTACGGCTCGAAAGGTCAATAGATAGATAGAATTTATCTTCTGAATTTGATATCAGCACTCTCTCAAAACGCCCGTGCGCTACCGGGGCCCGAAAGGGGAGTAAAGAATAGTGGCGCTGTACCCTATCAGGCATGTTCGTAAGAGGCGAGAAAGGAGGGTTGGGCATGGGACTGGCTATCCCATACTGTAAAAAAAAAAAATAAGCCGAAAAAACTGCACAAACATGGACAAGTCAAAGATCCCCAGGGGAAAAGACAAAAAGGAAGACCAAGGAATTCTTGGAGAAGACAGATAGAAGCAGAGATGAAGATGATGGGGAAGACATGGAATGATCTTAAAAGAATGGCAAAAAACAGAACGACTTGGAAATTGTTTGTTGAAGACCTATGCTCCACAGGGAGCTGAAAAAGGTAAAAGAAGAAGATGAAGAGACTGTCTCAAAAGTTGTTACGCCATTTTGTATTTCTGTTCTCCATGTGCTACGATCTGCAGCCACATTTTCCCAGTTTCTTTCACTGATAGAGAATTCCCTCAAGGAAGCCCTGCAAACATTCTTATATCTTAGCACCAGCCTGTCCTTTGGTCTATTTCCGTCCTTAAGTTCGTCATACAATATTTGTTTGAGAATACGATTGTTTGACATTCTTCTTACATGGCCCAGCCACCTTAGTCTTGTTTTCCTTCTGCTGTGTCCTAAATTCAGAGAAAGAGGTATGTTGACAGAATTCGGAAAAAAAATGGGAGCCGCGATAGCTCAGTGGTTAGTGAACTGGACTACAAAGTACAAGAGGTAGGGTTCGACCCAACCGACGGCTTCTGGGATCATCCAGCCTTAAATGGGTACCAGATTTTTCTGGGAAAGGAAAGCGGCTCGGGCGTAATACCGACCACATTTTCCCAAAAATCATGCGCTGAAGGTCTGTAAAAATTATGGTCACTAACACTGTATTCCTATACGGCACTTGGCGTGACGGGGGCTCTTTACTTTTTTTTTTTTACTCGGAAAAAAGTGACAATCAATATCAGAAAAGCATCTTGAGCGCTGTAAACATACCTCTTCCTGTGAATTGATTCGCTGATTATCGCCTCGGAAGTTTCCCTCTATAATAATATTCATTTATTATTATTTGTCTCCTGTGTCCTAACGAGGGAGGAACTGACATTTCAGCTTGCTTGCTATGTCTGAGCCAATACTGTGGAGAAATAATGAAATAATGGTCTTGAAGTAACGTTTAATTATCTACAACGAATATTATGTCCTTCAAGTTAACCTTTAGAACAGCCGATCATTTAATTTACGGAACGCACCAACATCTGCGAGAGTCGGTCTGTTGCAATCGCATTTTAATTCTTGTCATTGAAATGTGATAGGATTTGTGTGTGAAGTCATTGTGAGGGTAATACATTCATTTCATCTTGAAATTGTCATTTCAGTTTTAATTCTAGATACTGGTGAGGGGGAAAGAGGGGGGGGGGGGCACTAGCACTGTTCTAGTAGCAGAAAATTCTAAAGACCTACAATAATTACTTAATGTAATAAACATAACAAGCAAAAAATATGGACTAAATATGAATATCAAAAAGACTAAAACTATGATCATAAAGAAAAAAATTCTCAAGACCTAATTAAATGTCAAAGTTGATGGAATACATCTGGAGACAGTCCAGAGCTACAACTACCTGGTGCATACTGTAACCAATGATGGAAAATGTACAAATGAAATAAACAAAAGAATAGGTATGGCAAAAAAGTAATTTTAATGCTATGATTAAATATAGAAGAATAGGTATGGCAAAAAGTAATATACACTAACATCAAAACAAATATCAGCAGGGCTGAAACTAAGAATAGCAAAATATTACATCTTCTCAATATTCCTGTATGGTGCAGAAACATGGACATTAGACAAGAAAACGGAACAGAAAATTGAAACCTTTGAAATGTGGATTTACAGAAGAATAGGTAGAATTGGATGGAAAGAAAAGAAAACAAACGATGAAGTTTTAAAACAACTAAAAATAAAAAGAGAACTACTAAACACAATTAAGACAGGACAAATGAAATTTGTGGGCCATGTTAAAAGGCACAACATCCTAATAAAAGTAATATTAGAAGGAAAAATACAAGGTAAAAGTGGCAGAGGCAGACCAAGACTAACATGGACGAGTAACATCAAAAGATGGACAAGTCAGTCTATGACAGCCTGCACCATCAAAGCAAGAAACAAGAGTATGATGGCGATCCATGGTAGCCAACCTTCGTTGCGGAGACGGCACCCAATGATGATGATGGTGGTAAAAAAAAAGGGGGAGGGGGGTTGGATGGACTGATAGAGATCATCGCTAGATTAATGCGGAAGAATAAAACGACCGTTAATTAAAACTAAAATGTGCCACCAAGAAAAACAGATAAAACACATGAAGCCTCCCACTACAGTCGATCGCCTATCAAACAAACATGTAAAATACATCAGCAGATAAGATAAAGCAAAGTATGTCACAGATGGGGAGCCGAGATATGCTCAGTGGTTAGTGAACTGGACTACAAAGGACAAGGGGTAGGGTTCGATCCCAACCAACGGCTTCTGGTTCATCCAGCCTTAAATGGGTACCTGATTTTTTTTTTCCTGGGAAAGTAAAGCGGCACGGGCGTAATACCGACCACATTACCCCAAAAATCATGTGTGAGATGGTATGTAAAACGTATGGTCACTAACACCATATTCCCTATACGTCACGGCGTGACGGTGGTACTTTACTTTTTTTATGTTACATAAGATTGATAGTGTCTGCGGCAGGAATGGGTGCAGCTCTTAGATGGCTCTACAGTGAATACGTTAACCTGGATATACTGTCTAGGGCATTTGATTACATCGGTAAAGGTGTTACCACCTTCGCCCGTCTTTCTAGACGTGTTTGGCAAAACAGCAAACTGACAATTAAAACAAACATCATTAGTATCCTCCTGTGAGGCAGTGAATCATGGACAACTTATGCAAAGCAGGAGAGAAGGCTAAATACATTCCATATTGTAATGTCTGTGCCGTATTCTTGGCATCACCTGGAAGGATAAAGTGACAAACGTGGAAGTCATTACTCGCACAGGCCTCCCGAACATCTACACGCTGTTCAAACAACATAAGTTACGCTGGCTTGGCCACGTACACCCAATGAAAGATGGCGGCATATCTAAAGATACACTCTATGGACAACTAGCAGATGGCAAAAGAACTAGGGGGCGCCCAAAACATCGATTTGTAGATGTGTGTAAACGCAACATGAAGACTGAACATAAACCATGCAACCTGGGCAGAAATAACTGCAGACCGCAACTTTGGAAACACACCTAAAACTTCCAACTAAAACAAGAAGCTGACAGATTCATAGAAAAAGAGAACACGGCGAAAGGAAAGAAAAAAATAATACTTTTAGGTGCGCTGAAAAATCCATAGTCAACTATGACTGACGGAGGCTACTACTACTGTCCAGGGGGCGTTGGTCTGCACGGCAATGAAATAGACGATAAGCTCGCTTGCAGCTCTGGCACTGAGTGTGGCCTGACTCTGGACAAACATGGCATTGCCAAGTTTGTTCTTCGTTCCTTAAGAGAAGAGGAGGAGAATGGGTGGGACAATGATGTATATATATTGAGAGATTAAGGAGAATGGGCGGGACAAGGATGCATATATATTGAGAGATTAAGGAGAATGGGTGGGACAATGATGTATATATATTGAGAGATTAAGGAGAATGGGTGGGACAAGGATGCATATATATTGAGAGATTAAGGAGAATGGGTGGGACAATGATGTATATATATTGAGAGATTAAGGAGAATGGGTGGGACAAGGATGTATATATATTGAGAGATTAAGGAGAATGGGTGGGACAATGATGTATATATATATATTGAGAGATTAAGGAGAATGGGTGGGACAATGATGTATATATATTGAGAGATTAAGGAGAATGGGTGGGACAATGATGTATATATATTGAGAGATTAAGGAGAATGGGTAGGACAATGATGTATATATATATATATTGAGAGATTAAGGAGAATGGGTGGGACAATGATGTATATATATTGAGAGATTAAGGAGAATGGGTGGGACAATGATGCATATATATTGAGAGATTAAGGAGAATGGGTGGGACAATGATGTATATATATTGAGAGATTAAGGAGAATGGGTGGGACAATGATGTATATATATTGAGAGATTAAGGAGAATGGGTGGGACAATGATGTATATATATATTGAGAGATTAAGGAGAATGGGTGGGACAATGATGTATATATATTGAGAGATTAAGGAGAATGGGTGGGACAATGATGTATATATATTGAGAGACTGAGGAGAATGGGTGGGACAATGATGTATATATATTGAGAGATTAAGGAGAATGGGTGGGACAATGATGTATATATTGAGAGATTGAGGAGAATGGTGGGACAATGATGTATATATTGAGAGATTGAGGAGAATGGTGGGACAAAGATGTATATATTGAGAGATTGAGGAGAATGGTGGGACAATGATGTATATATTGAGAGATTGAGGAGAATGGTGGGACAATGATGTATATATTGAGAGTTTGAGGAGAATGGGCGGGACAATGATGTATATATTGAGAGACTGAGGAGAATGGTGGGACAATGATGTATATATTGAGAGATTGAGGAGAATGGGCGGGACAATGATGTATATATTGAGAGACTGAGGAGAATGGTGGGACAATGATGTATATATTGAGAGACTACGGAGAATGGTGGGACAATGACGTATATATTGAGAGACTGAGGAGAATGGTGGGACAATGATGTATATATTGAGAGACTGAGGAGAATGGTGGGACAATGATGTATATATTGAGAGACTGAGGAGAATGGTGGGACAATGATGTATATATTGAGAGACTGAGGAGTCTAAAGTTGGAAAAGGGATCTGATCGATACGGAGTGGTTAGTGGGAAAAGCAGATGTATCAACAATCAACACATTACAGGAACAATCAGTATGTATACACTTCGAGAAAAGCTGGGACAAGCGGTGGAGCGGATTTGGGTATGCCATGAAACTGATCCCATGAACAGAATAGAATAAATAAGACATGCTAACAAATACCATTATATTGGACTTTCCATCCAGAGACAACAGTACACTCTCAGAAGTTATTGTTTTGTACAATTATTACATTCTCTTTTATATTATCCGAATAAGACTGTTAATGAGATTTGAACGCGAACACATTCTCATTCATTCGAGTAATGGATTGCTTGCTGGAATTGACTTGATTCTGTTAACTTGCTCCCCTCGACAAACAGGCCGCTGATCAACCCCTTATCTACTAGCAACACTCTAGTGACTGTTAACTTGCTCCCCTCGACAAACAGGCCGCTGATCAACTCTTTATCCACTAGCAACACTCTAGTGACTGTTAACCTGCTCCCCTCAACAAACAGGCCGCTGATCAACTCTTTATCTACTAGCAACACTCTAGTGACTGTTAACTTGCTCCCCTCAACAAACAGGTCGCTGATCAACCCTTTATCTACTAGCAACACTCTAGTGACTGTTAACTTGCTCCCCTCAACAAACAGGTCGCTGATCAACTCTTTATCTACTAGCAACACTCTAGTGACTGTTAACCTGCTCCCCTCAACAAACAGGCCGCTGATCAACTCTTTATCTACTAGCAACACTCTAGTGACTGTTAACTTGCTCCCCTCAACAAACAGGTCGCTGATCAACCCTTTATCTACTAGCAACACTCTAGTGACTGTTAACTTGCTCCCCTCAACAAACAGGTCGCTGATCAACCCTTTATCTACTAGCAACACTCTAGTGACTGTTAACTTGCTCCCCTCAACAAACAGGCCGCTGATCAACTCTTTATCTACTAGCAACACTCTAGTGACTGTTAACTTGCTCCCCTCGACAAACAGGCCGCTGATCAACTCTTTATCTACTAGCAACACTCTAGTGAATGTTAACTTGCTCCCCTGGACAAACAGGCCGCTGATCAACTCTTTATCCACTAGCAACACTCTAGTGACTGTTAACTTGCTCTCCTCAACATACAGGCCGCTGATCAACTCTTTATCCACTACCAATACTCTAGTGACTGTTGACAAATCAGTTTACCTGTCACATGTCTGACATGTGCTGCACCGTGATGTAACAACGGTTGAATCGTGAAAGTCCAGGACACGAACTTCGCGCCCACACGTGAGCTCTGAAAATAATGTACTTCCGATGACGTTTCTGCTGTTCCGGTCCCACTGAACTCTGAGGACCAGATCTTTCTTTGCCACTGAGTATTCGTTCTTCGCTACGTCACATACACTCAGACACTGACAAGGTTATAATGTTCAAGGAAATACATTCTTAAAACATGACTTTATTCATGAATAGTTTGTAAATGAATACACCAGTTTAATATCAGTCATTACTTATTTCTTGGCTACTCACATGCACTAATAAATGTCAGACACTGGGCTTCACAAACTACTATGTACTAATCATAAAACCTTTTACATATTTCCTCTTCTCTGACTGACTCTCACTTATTCACAGGAAATTCGATGTTTTTGTCTGAGTTAAACTTCCACCTCCTTCCCGTGACTTCACTTTCTCGCTCACCTGTTGTTATACATTCTCAATTGACTCCTACAGTTTCCCACTTACCTCGTTGATGCTTGCTTCACAAATTATCCATAATTTAGAATCACTTTAACTGCTCACTGAACCGGAATAAGATAGTCACGGTAGTCATTTACGACACAATAGTCACGGTAGTCATTTACGACACAATAGTCACGGTAGTCATTTACGACACAATAGTCACGGTAGTCATTTACGACACAATAGTCACGGTAGTCATTTACGACACAATAGTCACGGTAGTCATTTACGACACAATAGTCACGGTAGTCATTTACGACACAATAGTCACGGTAGTCATTTACGACACAATAGTCACTGTAGTCATTTACGACACAATAGTCGCGGTAGTCATTTACGACACAATAGTCACGGTAGTCATTTACGACAACTTAACACAGACTGTCATGCAATCTCTACCAACCAAAGTTCACGTGACGTTTCAACAAAAAAGTTTATAATTATATTTTTGTTGCACATTAATTTATCCACAATCTGCTGTATCAACCATTTGTGTGAATCTATAAGTAATGATAATGACTTTGCTTTTGAATCTCCTGAAATAAAATGTGCCAGATCATTCGAAATTACAGATGTCACTTCTGTCTTCCTGTGCAGGGATAACAACTAAAGTGACGTCACTCCTTCGGATGAAAGAGGTGGGAGTTAAGATGGGCACAGCCAGAAATGAGAAACGTAGTGGGCGTGTAAGAAGACTTATCAACCAGCACAGAACTGGAGTCGTCAGTCTCTGGACACTGTGAGACTTGCTGAGGAGGGGATCTGAGCACCTATGGACATGTTCGGAGTGTAATGATGGTGACCAATAAAAAGGACAATACCAGTAATACGGATGTCGTCTTTGCCCTTGTGATCTAGGGAGTTGAAATGGGAAGACACTGGAGTGCCAGTAATCTGTTGAACATCTCGTAGATGTTCACAAAGTCTTTCCGGTAACTGTCATCCAGACTCGCCAATGTACGTCATGTGGCATCGTTGGTATATGATGGCATAAATGATGTTACGAGACACATGTGAAGCTATGCTTGATCTCGAACGGTCCATTAGGGAATAAGACCGAGTCAGCAGGGAGCACATAGACACAGGTGATACAGTTACGACCACAAGGGACCGTACCAAAGTGTTGAGGGTGGGAGCGAGGGAGATGGCTCCTAACCAGAATATCTCCCAAATTCCTGTCGCGCTTGAAAGCGATCATCGGGGGATCACTAAAAAGTAGACGGGTAGTGGGATCAGAGAGGAGAATAGAACGGTAGCGGTTGAGTATCTTCACAGCAGCTAAATTGTGAGGGTGATATGTGAGTATGGTTCTCTCAGAAGGGAGGAGGGGGGTCGAACGGTTGAAAGGAGTGAGTGCTTCGGGACGGGAGATACGAACGACTCGCTTGTGGGCAGACTGGAGGATCGAATCTGGATAAAGCCGACAACTGAAGAAACCTAACACGAGGTCATTTTTTTTGGCCATGTAATGAGAAGGGAACAGCTGGAATATATTGTGACAACTGGGAAAATTGAGGGTCGAAGAGAAAATAAATCCAGACAGCTGAAGAGATAGGCCTAGGAGAAGGTCAAAAACAGAAATGATAAATAACTGTCGAGATCGAAAGTTATGGAGAGACACAGATGTTATGCCAGTGCTAACATATAGAGATGATGCCAGTGCTAATATATGGATGTGATGTCAGTGCTAACATATATAGGTGATGCCAGTGTTAATATATGGATGTGATGCCAGTGCTAACATATGGATGTGATGTCAGTGCTAACATGTGGATGTGATGTCAGTGCTAACATGTGGATGTGATGCCAGTGCTAACATATGGATACAAGTTGGAAATCCACGAAGACTTTAGATAGGAAATTAAATGTCGTTGAAAACAAATGTCTACGTAGGATCTCAAACATAAACTGGAGAGAATACTTTTGAAATGAATAACTAATAGAGAAATCAAAACAAGAATACGTGTCCAGCTTTATAAGAAGACGGTGTTGGAAATACATCGGTCATGTGTTGAGAATGAATGAAGAAAGACTTCCGCATCAGGTAAACAATCTGGTTTAAAAAAAACAAGGCAGACCAAGAGAATCGCTATGCAGAACAATTATTAGGAAAGTCTCAACCATAGGACAAAGAAAGAACCAAGAACTACAAGAACTGGAAGTAGATCGTCAATCGAGGAGAACTATGACTTCCGCCCTTTCTATCGTCTTCGGTCTCAAGAAGAAAATGATGCCGATTGTTTATTGCTTTTATTTTGCCAAGTTATGTTTCTTTCGTATTTCTTCTACCATGTTTGTTATCTTGGAATTTAGTTTATTTATGATAAGAGAAAGGGAGCCGCGATAGCTCAGTGGCTAGTGAACTGGACTACAAATGACAAGGGTTAGGGTTCGATCCCAACTGACGGCTTCCGGGTTCACCCAGCCTTAAATGGGTACCGGATTTTTTTCTGGGAAAGTAAAGCAGCACGGGCGTAATACCGACCACATTACCCCAAAAATCATGTGCTGGAGGTCTGTAAAATATAGAGTCACTAACACCATATTTCCCTATACGCCACTTGGCGTGACGGGGGTAAAGCAGAAGAAGAATTAGTCTATACTTTCTAGCACTCTGTAGAGTCCATCTCTATTTACTGAGTCGAAGGCCTTTGTGAAATCTACAAAAGGCAATATAGAGCGGCATATTTTGTTCCCGATATTTTTCTTGTAATTGTCTAAGTGTGGACATCATGTTTATGGTTGATCTCCCGGCTCTGGAGCCTCATTGAGACTCTGGAAGAACACGTCCTGCAAGTTTATGTAGGCGTTTTAGTATGACTCTAGCAAAAGCCTTGCTGGCTATGCTAAGGAGAGAGATGCCTCTGTAGTTATTGCAGTCGATCCTATCTCCTTTGTTTTTTTTGTGTTATGATCTTAGCATTTCTCAAATCCTGGGATTTTTCCCCGTTTCTCCAGCACTAATAGTTTATGTAGATGTGGAAGTAGTAGGTTTAAGTTTAACTTTATTATCACTGTGGGAACGTTGTCATTTCCTGGAGCTTTTCCGCTTGAGGGGACATTTATAATGTTAGTAAAGTTCGTAGACTTTTTAGTAAAAGAAAGCAACAAGAAAGGTCTCAGTCTGAATAGTAAGAAAACAGAAGTAATGGTCATATCGAAGAAACAATCATCACCAGCATAAAAATAAACAGGACAATTTGAAACAAGTGCAACATCTGAAATACTTGGGCACATTAATAACATCAGATGGAAGATGCACCACGGAAATAAAAAGTAGAATAACTCAGGCCAAAATAGCATTTCAGAATATGAAAAATATCTTATGCAACAAATCCATGTCAATAGAAATGAAAAACAGAGTTTATCGGTGCTATATAGAACCCATTCTGACCTATGGAAGCGAATCATGGACAGTAGACAAACAAATGAAAAGACGATTAGAGGCCACAGAGATGGGACTTCCCAGAAGAATGTTGAAAGTTCCCTGGACAGTCAAAAAGATCAATGAGGAAGTTCTCAAAGAGGCCAGCACAAAAAGGCAGCTCCAAAAAAACATCATAAAGAAACAATCAACATTTTTCGGGCACATCATGAGAAGAGGAAAGTTGTAAAACTTGGTTACAACTGGCAAAATAAAAGGAAAGAGAGATCGCGGACGACAAAGAGAGAAAATACTGGATAGCTTGGTATCATGGCATGGAAAACAGTCAACAACAGAACTGATACGATGCACTGTAGATAGAAGATTGTGGAAGGACATGATCGCCTACGCCAACCGGTATGGCACATGATGATGAAAGTTCGTTTATAGTAGATTCAACGTCCTGTCCAGTCATTGTAGAATATTTAGCTATTGATTGGGGTAAAAGATTCACATTAATATTTAAAAGAAATACAAAGTGGCATGGGACTGCTAAGGGAGCCGCGATAGCTCAGTGGTTAGTGAACTGGACTACAAAGGACAAAAGGTAGGGTTCGATCCCAACCGACGGCTTCCGGGTTCACCCAGCCTTTAATGGGTGCCTGATTTTTTTCAGGGAAAGTGAAGCGGCATGGGCGTAATACCGACCACACTACCCCAAAAATCATGTGTCGAAGGTCTGTAAAATATATGGTTACTAACACCATATTCCCTATACGCACTTGGCGTGACGGGGGTACTTTACTTTTTTTTTTATGGGACTGCTAAACTAACAGAAAACCAAGACAAACTACAACGTTTCGGCAAAAGTCTTCATCAGGTATAGCAAACAAACTATATACATTCAAACACATAAAACAGATCTAACTGGTAGAGACTCGTGACAGCTCTCATGTCGGTCTTAAGCCGTCAGAACTAAAATATTTTTTTGTTATACCTTCTTCTTCTTCTTCCTTTCAGCTCCCTGTGGATCATAGGTCTTCAACAAACACTTTCAGCTCCCTGTGGAGCATAGGTCTTCAAAAAACACTTTCCAAGTCGTTCTGTTTCTTGCCATTCTTTTAAGATCATTCCATGTCTTCCGATCATCTTCATCTCTGCTTCTATCTGTCTTCTCCAAGAATTATATGGTCTTCCTCTTTGTCTTTCCCCTGGTGATTCCAAAAAAGGTCCTGTTATGTAATACTCTCAGTTGGCTTCCGCAGTGTGTGTCCCATCCAGCGCCATCGTCTTCGTTATATCTCTTTATCCACTGGTATTTGAGTGGTACATTTCCATAATTCTATGTTTGTTATACTTAATGTAGGCTTTTTGCCGAAACGTTGTGATCAATCTTGTCTTTTTTTTAGTTTAGCTGCTCGATACCATTTTATGTTTATGTTATATGTTCTCTGCAGCTCTACCCGCGGCCACTTATTTAATATATTGCACAGTTGTGCTTCTTTCCATCCATCGTAATCTGAAGTGGACATGATTATTGACAAGGGAGAAGGCAGAGAGAAGTATTAGACAGGGAATACACACATCAAAAAGAGCTTCCATTTAACTTAATAAAACACAGGCAGCAAAAGACATCAATAAAATCAAACAACAATATAAAACAATTTATTGCAAATGATGGAACAGTTCTGTTATATGGCTCAGACACATTGATGTAGCATAATAAAACAAAGCAAAAGTTACAGTCATTCGTAGACATTTACCTGGTAAACATTCTGAACAAGATCAGTAATGAAGATAGAACAGAACAAGGCCCAATCGTGAATATAGAACAAAACAAGGGTCAATCATGAATATAGAACAAAACTAGGGTCAATCGTAAATATAGAACAAAACTAGGGTTAATCGTGAACACAGAACATAACAAGGCCCATTCGTGACTATTGAACAAAGCAGGGTCAATCGTGAATATAGAATAAAACTAGAATCAATCGTGAATATAGAACATAACTAGGGTTAATCGTGAACACAGAACATAACAAGGCCCATTCGTGACTATTGAACAAAGCAGGGTCAATCGTGAATATAGAATAAAACTAGAATCAATCGTGAATATAGAACAAAACTAGGGTTAATCGTGAACACAGAACATAACAAGGCCCATTCGTGACTATTGAACAAAGCAGGGTCAATCGTGAATATAGAATAAAACTAGAATCAATCGTGAATATAGAACAAAACTAGGGTTAATCGTGAACACAGAACATAACAAGGCCCATTCGTGAATATAGAACAAAAAGGGCCAATCGTGAATATAGAACAAAGCAAGGCCAATCGTGACTATTGAACAAAGCAAGGTCAATCGTAAATATAGAACAAAGCAATACCAATCGTGAATATAGAACAAAGCAAGGCCAATCGTGAATATAGAACAAAAAAGGGTTAATCGTGAATATAGAACAAAAAAGGGTTAATCGTGAATATAGAACAAAGCAAGACCAATCGTGAATATAGATCATAACAAGGGTCAATCATGAATATAGAACAAACCAAGGGTTATTATAGAATATAGAACAAACCAAGGGTCAATTATGAATATAAAACAAAATAATAGTCATTTTCTGTGGTCTAGACTGGAGAGAAGTAGAGAGAATGTCCAAGAATAGGGATGGATAGAGAGATCTTTTCTGTGGCCTAGACTGGAGAGAAGTAGAGAGAATGTCCAAGAATAGGGATGGATAGAGAGATCTTTTCTGTGGCCTAGACTGGAGAGAAGTAGAGAGAATGTCCAAGAATAGGGATGGATAGAGACCTTTTCTGTGGCCTAGACTGGAGAGAAGTAGAGAGAATGTCCAAGAATAGGGATGGATAGAGAGACCTTGTTCGTGGCCTAGACTGGAGAGAAGTAGAGAGAATGTCCAAGAATAGGGATGGATAGAGACCTTTTCTGTGGCTTAGACTGGAGAGAAGTAGAGAAAATGTCCAAGAATAGGGATGGATGAAGAGACCTTGTCTGTGGTCTAGACTGGAGAGAAGTAGAGAAAATGTCCAAGAATAGGGATAGATAGAGATACCTTGTTCGTGGCCTAGACTGGAGAGAAGTAGAGAGAATGTCCAAGAATAGGGATGGACGGAGACCTTTTCTGTGGCTTAGACTGGAGAGAAGTAGAGTAGAGAGAATGTCCAAGAATAGGGATGGACGGAGACCTTTTCTGTGGCCTAGACTGGAGAGAAGTAGAGAGAATGTCCAAGAATAGGGATGGATAGAGACCTTGTCTGTGGCCTAGACTGGAGAGAAGTAGAGAAAATGTCCAAGAATAGGGATGGATAGAGACCTTGTCTGTGGCCTAGACTGGAGAGAAGTAGAGAAAATGTCCAAGAATAGGGATGGACGGAGACCTTTTCTGTGGCTTAGACTGGAGAGAAGTAGAGAGAATGTCCAAGAATAGGGATGGACGGAGACCTTTTCTGTGGCCTAGACTGGAGAGAAGTAGAGAGAATGTCCAAGAATAGGGATGGATAGAGACCTTGTCTGTGGCCTAGACTGGAGAGAAGTAGAGAGAATGTCCAAGAATAGGGATAGATAGACAGACCTTTTCTGTGGCTAGACTGGAGAGAAGTAGAGAGAATGTCCAAGATTAGGGATGGATAGAGACATTTTCTGTGGCCTAGACTGGAGAGAAGTAGAGAGAATATCCAAGAATAGGGATAGATAGACAGACCTTTTCTGTGGCTAGACTGGAGAGAAGTAGAGAGAATGTCCAAGAATAGGGATAGATAGAGACCTTTTCTGTGGCCTAGACTGGAGAGAAGTAGAGAGAATGTCCAAGAATAGGGATAGATAGACAGACCTTTTCTGTGGCTAGACTGGAGAGAAGTAGAGAGAATGTCCAAGAATAGGGATGGATAGAGAGACCTTGTTCGTGGCCTAGACTGGAGAGAAGTAGAGAGAATGTCCAAGAATAGGGATGGACGGAGACCTTTTCTGTGCCCTAGACTGGAGAGAAGTAGAGAGAATGTCCAAGATTAGGGATGGATAGAGACATTTTCTGTGGCCTAGACTGGAGAGAAGTAGAGAGAATTTCCACAAATATGGATAGATAGACAGACCTTTTCTGTGGCTAGACTGAAGAGAAGTAGAGAGAATGTCCAAGGATAGGGATATATAGACAGACCTTTTCTGTGGCTAGACTGGAGAGAAGTAGAGAGAATGTCCAAGAATAGGGATAGATAGACAGACCTTTTCTGTGGCTAGACTGGAGAGAAGTAGAGAGAATGTCCAAGATTAGGGATGGATAGAGACATTTTCTGTGGCCTAGACTGGAGAGAAGTAGAGAGAATATCCAAGAATAGGGATAGATAGACAGACCTTTTCTGTGGCCTAGACTGGAGAGAAGTAGAGAGAATGTCCAAGAATAGGGATAGATAGACAGACCTTTTCTGTGGCCTAGACTGGAGAGAAGTAGAGAGAATGTCCAAGAATAGGGATAGATAGACAGACCTTTTCTGTGGCCTAGACTGGAGAGAAGTAGAGAAAATGTCCAAGAATAGGGATAGATAGACAAACCTTTTCTGTGGCCTAGACTGGAGAGAAGTAGAGAGAATGTCCAAGAATAGGGATAGATAGACAGACCTTTTCTGTGGCCTAGACTGGAGAGAAGTAGAGAGAATGTCCAAGAATAGGGATAGATAGACAGACCTTTTCTGTGGCCTAGACTGGAGAGAAGTAGAGAAAATGTCCAAGAATAGGGATAGATAGACAGACCTTTTCTGTGGCCTAGACTGGAGAGAAGTAGAGAAAATGTCCAAGAATAGGGATAGATAGAGATACCTTGTTCGTGGCCTATGCTCCATAATAGAGTCTAGAGAACTTTCATTGACTGGTTGATACCGACCTTGTTAAATCATTGTAAATACATGTCTCGGGGCCGTTAAGATAATGAAGTTTTACCGGAAACAGCATAAGTATGTATGCGTGCCTAGTTCTTCCTACGACAAATGACGTTTGATGAGTGTTATCTCGTTTAACCAATTGCTTACAATGAAAGATATCATATGACGAAGGACAGACTGCATTCACTTTCGGCGCGGCAACGCCTTCTGTCTTTTGGCATGTGCTGTGGCTGCTATTATGAGGCTGCTACTGCTGCTTTTCTTTGTCTGGATCCTTCAATGAGATGGGATGTTAATTCGGATGATTCTACAGGCACGGGCGATTGAGCAATTATGGTTTTTAATTCATTTGCAGTGATACCGGTACGTTCGACTAAGTAACACAACTACTACTACATCATCATCATCAAGTACCATGCCTGCCGGCGTAGGTGATCATGTGTCTCTCCACAACTTTTGATCTCGACAGTTATTTATTATTTCTGTTGTTGACCTTCTGCCAAACCATTCTCTTAAACTGTCTGGTATTTTTTCTCTTTGCTTCCCTCTATCTTTTCGTCCATCAATTTTCCCAGTTGTCACAATATATTCCCCGCTGTTCCCTTCTCATTACATGGCCAAAAAATGATGATTGTTTCTTTCTAGTATTGGAAATTAGCTCTCTTTTTGCTTTGACCTCTTTCAGAACGTTTTCATTACTCTTCTTAGCTTCCATGGTATTCTGAACATTCTTTTGTAAAACCACATTTCTACAGCCTCCAGTGATTTTCTTGTCTGTTGTCCTATTGTCCATGATTCACATCCATATGTTAAGAACGGCTCTACATAACATTTAAGAACTCTACTACAATATCACGTTAGACGTAATCACTAATTGGAATATTGTTTCATGAGATCTCTGCTGTTTGTTGATTATTACAAGCACTGGTATCTGTCTCCAGTATAACTCATGTTCCACCCACAACCCAATAATTAAAGTTTATTGCCAATCTATGACCATGCTTTTTTTACACGGTGTGTGTGTTGTGTTACGTTAGGGCGCTTGTAGAGATCTGAGAGTGCTTCATGAAAACCGCGATTCAAAACACGGTCCTTAAATCGACAAAGTTGTGGTAACAGAACGGTAAAAGTCAAGTACCCCTGTCACGCCAAGTGGCGTATAGGAAATATGGTGTTAGTGACCATAAATTTTATAGACCTTCAGCACATGATTTTTGGGGTAATGTGGTCGGTATTACGCCCGCGCCGCTTTACTTTCCCAGAAAAATCCGGTACCCATTTTAGGCTGGGTGAACCCTACTCCTTGTCCTTTGTAGTCCAGTTGGTAAGAGAACGGTAGCTGAAATAAACATTGCAAGTGACACGACTGGTAGGGATTTCCAAAAAGTGTGTCAAAGAGAGCTGAAAGTCTATTTTAAAATCACACGTTGCCAATTCTTCAAACTGCACCACTGGTTAGAGATTCAAAAATTATTGTACTTAACCAGTCAACTAAGGAAATTATTAACGAACTATTTAACTAAACAGCTAAAGAATGAACAAGTTAACTAAGACATTTGTCATCGATATATATGGTTACCTAGCTAATTAACCAGTCAACTAAAGAAATTATTAACGAACTATTTAACTAAACAGCTAAAGAATGAACAAGTTAACTAAGACATTTGTCATCGATATATATGGTTACCTAGCTAATTAACCAGTCAACTAAAGAAATTATTAACGAACTATTTAACTAAACAGCTGAAGAATGAGCAAGTTAACTAAGACATTTGTCAACGATATATATGGTTAACTAATTAACAAGTCAACTAAAGAAATTATCAACAAATGGTTAATAATTAACTGACAGTTAAAATGCTAACAGACAATAAGGATATAATCAATAGATGGCAGGAATATATAATTAAAACATATTTTATGATGAGAGGGAAAAGAAACAATCTATCTATCTATCTATCGTCCTTTCGAGCCGAAGACGGCACATAGGGCAAAACCACAATCTCAAAAAACAGAAATCTTGCGTGCCAAAATGGCACACATTGCAGAGATCACTGCAAAACTTATAGCTCTGTTTCCATAACAATACTTTTTTACAATGACAGCTTGTCAAGCCATCGATCAACCTCCTTAGTCGCCTCTTACGACATGCCTGGAAGGTCACAGTGTCACTATTCTTTACTTTCCTCATAATGAGGCCCCGGTAACACACGAGAAACAATACAATCTTATAATCTGAAGTGGAAAAAGCAATACAAACAATAAAAAAAAAGGGAAAAGCTGCAGGATCTCACAACATACAGATAGAGATGATAAAGGCTTAGAGGATTGTGGCATTGAAGTGATCACAGACATATCCAACGACATATAACATAGAGGATACATACCAAATGAACTAAAAACATCAACTTTCATTGCATTGCCTAAAAAGAATGGTGCAGTTGAATGCAGTGACTTTAGAACAATAAGCCTAATGAGCCATGTTACAAAAATCTTGCTAAAAGTTATACAAAGAAGGATTCAGAATAAAATCAATACTGAATTAGATGAGCAGCAATTTGGATTTAGGAAAAATAGCGGGACTAAAGAAGCCATATTCTGCATGAAGACATTAATCGAAAAGTACACAGAAGTAAACAAACCAATATATGCCTGCTTCATAGACTACACCAAAGCTTTCGATAGAATACACAATAAACGACTTATAGAATGCCTAAAAGAGATACATCTAGATGACATGGACATACGACTAATATGTAATCTATACTGGGAGCAAACAGCAATAATAAAATATAACAAAGAGAACTCTACATCCATTGATATAACAAGAGGAGTAAGACAGGGATGCATCCTATCACCAAGCTTGTTCAATCTATACACTGAGCAAATCTTTAAAAACATCTCAGAGATGCCAGGCCTAAACATTAATGGAAAGATAATCAATAACCTAAGATATGCTGATGATACTGTATTACTAGCAGAAAATCCTAAAGATCTACAACAATTATTTAGTGAAGTAAACATGACAAGCAAAATATATGGATTAGATATGAATATCAAAAAGACTAAAACTATGATCATAAGCAAAGAAAATACTCAAAACCTACAAGTTGATATTAAAGTTAAAGGAATACACCTGGGGACAGTTCAGAACTACAACTACCTGGGACATACTATAACCAGTGATGGAAAATGTAAAACTGAAATAAACAAAAGAATAGGAATGGCTACAAAAAAACAATTTTAATGCCATGAAAAATATACTAACATCAAATTAATTAGCATGGACATATACAAGGGCTAGATACAAAATGTAGCCAACCCATCAGAGACAGAGGAGACGAACGAGCTTCTATTTGAAGACGATCAGACACTAAAACATGGAGAAAATAGAAGACCTATAAGAAAACTTAAATAGACTCAACAACACAGGCACAAAATACAATATGAGAATCAGCATCAACAAAACAGAAGTCATGAATGTCGCAAAAGAGAAAAAGAACATCAAAATAACTATAGAAGGCAAACAACTAAAACAAGTAGGAGAATTTAAATAATTAGGGAGTTTATCGACAAATGACAATTCACAAACAGCAGAAATAGACTCAAGATGCAACAAAGCTTGTCAGATCATTGGGCACATATCACCACTATTGTCCAAAAAGGAAATAACTCTGGAGGCAAAACGAGCACTCTACAATACAATCTTCATCCCAACGTTGTGCTACCAAAGCCAGACCTGGACCCTAGATGCAAGAACAATAAGAAATAACCTCTACAGAGATTAAATGTGTTAGACGGATTAAAAGAAGCAGTCTGAGAGATAAGATCAGAAATGAAGAACTGAGAAAAAAGCTAGGAATAGTCCACGCCATATACATATATATATATATGTTAACAACAGATACAAATGGTTTGGTCACATGGCAAGGCAGAAAAATCAAAACACAACACAACGAGCCCTCAATAAACGTTGCGAAAATACCAGAGTCAAGGGTCGACCACGAAAAAGATGGATAGACAGAACATTAGAAGCACTAGGAAACATAACAGCAACACAGGTGAACAGAAGAGCAAAAGACCACGAATTATATCTCCCCTAATGCTGAATGGCAAGTGAGGAAGGAAAGGATAAGAAGAAGAAACAGAAACAAATAACACCAGGGCTAAAACTAAGAATAGCAATCTTCTCAACATTCATGTATGCTGCAGAAACATGGACATTAGACAAGAGAACAAAACATAAAATTGAAGCATTTGAAATGTGCATTTATAGAAGAATGGAATAAATTGGATGGAAAGAAGAGAAAACAAATGATGAAGTCATAAACAACTAAAAATGAAAAGAGAACTACTAAACATATTTCAAACAAGACAAATGAGATTTTTGGGCCATGTTAAAAGACACAGCAGCCTACTAAAAGTAATCTTGTAAGGGAAAATACAAGGTAAAAGTGGCAGAGGTAGACAAAGACTAACATGGACGAGTAACATCAAAACATGGACAAGTCAGCCTATGACAACCTGCACCATCAATGCAAGAGACAGAGCGTAATGGCGCTACATGGTAGCCAACCTTCGATGCAGAGACGGCACTCAATTATGATGATGATAATGATGATGATCTAGTTGGCTAATTAACCAGAAAACTAAGGAAATGATCAACGAACCACCTAGTTATTTAACTAATTAACCAGTAAACTAAGGAAATTATCAACGAACCACCTAGTTATTTAACTAATTAACCAGTAATCTAAGGAAATTATCAACGAGCTACCTAGTTATTTAACTAACTAACAATTCAACTAAGGAAATTATCAACGAGCTACCTAGTTATTTAACTAATTAACCGGTCAACTAAGGAAATTATCAACGAGCTACCTAGTTATTTAACTAATTAACCGGTCAACTAAGGAAATTATCAACGAGCTACCTAGTTATTTAACTAATTAACCAGTCAACTAAGGAAATTATCAATGAACCACCTAGTTATTTAACTAATTAACCAGTCAACTAAGGAAATTATCAACGAACCACCTAGTTATTTAACTAATTAGCCAGTCAACTCAGGAACTTATCAAAGAACTCAATTTAACTAATTTACCAGTCAACTAAGGAAATTTTCAACGAACTACCTAGTTATTGAATTAATTAACCAGCCAACTAAAGGAAATTATCAACCAACTACAAATTTAACTAATTAACCAGTCAACTAAGGAACTTATCAACGAACTATCAATTTAACTAATTAACCAAGTCAACTAAGGAACTTATCAACGAACTATCAATTTAACTAATTAACCAGTCAACTAAGGAACCTATCAACGAACTCTCAATTTAACTAATTAACCAGTCAACTAAGGAAATTTTAAACGAACTATCAATTTAACTAATTAACCAGTCAACTAAGGAAATTATCAACGAACTATCAATTTAACTAATTAAGCAGTCAACTAAGGAACCTATATTAGCTAATTAACCAGTCAACTAAGGAAATTATCAACGAACTATCAATTTAACTAATTAACCAGTCAACTAATGAAATTATCAACGAACTATCAATTTAACTAATATACCAGCCAACTAAGGAAATTATCAACGAACTATCAATTTAACTAATTAACCAGTCAACTAATGAAATTATCAACCAAGTATCAATTTAACTAATTTACCAGTCAACTAAGGAAATTTTCAACGAACTACCTAGTTATTTAACTAATTAACAGATCAACTAAGGAAACTATCAACGAACTACCTAGTTATTTAACTAATTAACAGATCAACTAAGGAAATGATCAACGAACTACATAGTTATTTAACTAATTAACCGATCAACTAAGGAAACTATCAACGAACTACCTAGTTATTGAACTAATTAACCAGTCAACTAAGGAAATTATCAACGAACTATCTAGTTATTTAACTAATTAACCGATCAACTAAGGAAACTATCAACGAACTACCTACTTATTTAACTAATTAACCGATCAACTAAGGAAACTATCAACGAACTACCTAGTTATTGAACTAATTAACCAGTCAACTAAGGAAATTATCAACGAATTACCTAGTTATTCAACTAATTAACCGATCAACTAAGGAACCTATCAACGAACTACCTAGTTATTTAACTAATTAACCGATCAACTAAGGAACCTATCAACGAACTACCTAGTTATTTAACTAATTAACCGGTCAACTAAGGAAACTATCAACGAACTACCTAGTTATTTAACTAATTAACCGATCAACTAAGGAAACTATCAACGAACTACCTAGTTATTTAACTAATTAAGCGATCAACTAAGGAAACTATCAACGAACTACCTAGTTATTGAACTAATTAAACAGTCAACTAAGGAAATTAGCAACGAACTACCTAGTTATTTAACTAATTAACCGATCAACTAAGGAAACTATCAACGAACTACCTAGTTATTTAACTAATTAACCGGTCAACTAAGGAAACTATCAACGAACTACCTAGTTATTTAACTAATTAACCAGTCAACTAAGGAAACTATCAACGAACTACCTAGTTATTTAACTAATTAACCGGTCAACTAAGGAAACTATCAACGAACTACCTAGTCATTTAACTAATTAGCCGGTGAACTAAAGTAATTATCAACGAACTACCTAGTTATTTAACTAATTAACCGGTGAACTAAAGTAATTATCAACGAACTACCTAGTTATTTAACTAATTAACCGGTCAACTAAGGAAACTATCAAGGGATTACCAAATTAACTAGCTGACCAACTTACTACAATGTAACGTTTATGTGCAACCATTTAAATGTAAGTTAAAGAATGCCGAGAACGCAGCACGTTCCAGATTGTCTGCACACGTTCACATATCCAGAGAAAAGAACTTCCAATATCCCACTTTGAATGCAGCAATTGTGTCTGGCAGCTTCTGCTAAATCTCAGAATTTGGGGGTCTGTTGTTACACAATCTTAAAATAGCTTGTCGAAATTAGTGCCAGGATTTCTTTACTCGCTCCTTGCAGGAATTGATCTATTGATTATCTTCCATATTGTTTATGACGCGCATGTTACATCACCTTAGACCAGAGGTTCCCAGCTTTTGACCCGTGTGTGTGCTTTTTCGTAGACAAGTTAAATAGACCTAGGTAGGAATAAAACAAAGTTATATTAATGAGCAATAGGTGGGACTGATAATACCAAAATAAACATTAGCTTTATTAATTTTTTTTACCCTGAAGCAACATTTGATAAATAAAAATAATAATAATAATCTGATAAGCAATAAATGATAGACATAATAGTAAAAGAAAGCAACAAGAAAGGTCGCAGTAGTAGTAGTAGGAAACTCTTTGTATAGAGCTTCGCAGCAGGAGGCAATCTGATCATCAGAAGAAGACCCCGTCGAGCAAGTGTTTCTACCCTTTAGCTTCTTGACACTCTAGGGGAGGTGGGCCCGCCTGCGTCATGACTCCCAGGCGTCGACCTCCTGGTCATATCGAAGAAACAATCATCACCATCGTGCAGCATAAAAATAAACAAGACAAATCTGAAACAAGTGCAACGCGTCAAATACTTGGGCACAATAATAACATCAGATGGGAGATGCAACACAAAAATAAAATGCAGAATAGATCAGGCAAAAATAGCATTTCAGAAAATGAAAAATATCTTATGCAACAAATCTAGGTCAATAGAAATGAGAAACAGAGTTCATCGGTGCTATATTGAACAAATTCTGACCTATGGAAGCGAATCATGGACAGTAGGCAAACAAAGGAAAAGACGATTAGACGCCACAGAGACGTCTCAGAAGAATGTTGAAAGTTCCCTGGACAGATAAAAAGACCAATGAGGAAGTTCTCAAAGAGGCCGACACAAAAAGGCAGCTCCTAAAAAACATCAGAAAGAAACAATCAACATTTTTCGGGCACCTCATGAGAAGAGGAAAGTTGAAATACTTAGTTACAACTGGCAAAATAAAAGGAAAGAGAGATCACGGACGACAAAGAGAGAAAATACTGGATAGCTTGGTGTCATGGCATAGAAAGCAGTCAACAACAGAACTGATACGATGCACTGTAGATAGAAGATGGTGGAAGGACATGATCGCCTACGCCAACCGGTATGGCACATGATGATGATGATGATGAAGCAGCATCTCATTATATTTCGTTCCGAAATTCGTGCCCCCAGGATTCATCAATTATCTCGGAAACTGATGAATTTCTGTATTTCTCTTTCATGAAATCTTATTTTTTCCACCGACCTTCATATTTTATAACATTTAAGTACAAAGGTAGTCTGAATTTTGCACAAATCGTTTTTGTTATATAATTTTAGGAAAATATCAAACTGTGTGATCTAAACATTAGATTTTACTGTAAATTACGTTAATTTTCTAACAATGCAAGTCAAAAGCGTATCTGTGTCACATTAAAGAGGGTCACTATTTTTTTTATTTGATTTTATATCTTCGTCATAGAGATAGGTAATTGCAAAAGTGTCCGTACAATAACACAGTTAGCTTTTGCATAGTGATGGATTTACACTTTAAACTCTTCATGATTTAAAAAATCAAGTAGTCACTTCACAACAGCTTACAAATTATCACAAGCAAATATACATTAATAGTAAATATTTTGTCAAGATACGCCTCTGAACCTATTTAACAAGAAATCGGAAATGACAAAAGTGGCGCGTCTTTTAAAATCACGTTCAGTAAGTGCGAGCAAGTGCTAAGATTGCGTGGATAAACAAGTGACAATTTGCCTTTTTAAATGACAATGTTGATTACAACAAATGTGGGTATTGTAAACTCCTACAAATTAGGACAGCCAAGAAAATCATATTTTTATATACCTTAAAGAAAGAAAAATCTTTTCTAAATGCATGACAGTAGGGGAAAAAATCAGGCATAAAGTCGGTGAAAAAATAAAATTTCATGAAAAAAAATAATTAAAATACATCAAACAGTTACCGAGATAATTAATAAACTCTGTGGGCACGAATTAAGGGAGCCGCGATAGCTGGTTAGTGAACTGGACTACAAAGGACAAGAGGTAGGGTTCGATCCCAACCGACGGGCTCCGTTTCACCCAGCTTTTAATGAGAACCGGATTTTCTTCTTGGAAAGTAAAGCGGCACGGGCGTAATACCGACCACATTACCACAAAAATCATGTGCCGAAGGTCTGTAAAATGTACGGTCACTAACACTATATTCCTTATGCGCCACTTGGCGTGACAAGGGGTACTTTACTTTTTTTTTATGGGCAGGAATTTCTGAACGAGCTATAATTATAGGGAAATTATGCTACTATCAGTGCCAGGAAAAAAAATATTAAGGAGAATCATTCTGCAGAGACTAAAAGAGGCCATAAAGAGACATTTGAGAGATGAACAAGCAGGTTTTAGGAAGAACAGATCATGTGCTGATCAAATAACTCTATTGACCTTTCGAGCCGTAACCGGCCCATAGGGCGTAGACCAAGATACACCTTCTCCTATATGAATTTTTGTTCTAGCAGTTTTCTTTTAAAGATATTTTATCAAATCTCGCCATCTGTCTCTGTTCTGTGCAAGCAGTTCTATCTCATTGAGGGAGCCGATTCCTGCTGCTCTTGCCTCTCTCATCAATGTTCTTCTCAGTGTCTCCCTGGGTCTTCCTCTTTTTCTTTACCTGTTGTTTCCCATATGAGGGCTTGCTTTGCTATTCGATTATTATCTCTTCTCATCACATGTCCAACGTATGACCATCGTCTTTTCTTTATTACTGAAGATATTAGTGGTTGATTGGCGATTTCTCTAATTTCCTCGTTTGTTTTGAATTCGTTCCATTCTATACCAAGTATTTTCCTTAGACATTTATTTTCGAATGCGTTCAACTTTGTTTCTATATCTCTTGTTGTTTTCCAGCTTTCACACGCATACGTAAGGGTTGATAGTACATTTGATTTGAATAGCCTAAGTTTTGTGTTTGTGCTAATGAGTTTTGATTTCCACAACTTTTCAAGGCTTCTGAAAGACATTGCTGCTTTAGCCAGTCTGATTCTAATTTCTTTGCTCGTATCCCCTTCTCGATCAATGTGACTTCCAAGATAGATGAAGTGATCGATCTCTTCTACTGGTTTGTTTTCCATGTATATTTTGTCACTTGTTGGAATTAAACTTTTCATGACTTTAGTCTTTTCATGATTGACCTCAAGCCCAATTTTGCTGGCTATTGATGATAGTTCATTTGTGTTTTCCTGCATCGTTTTTATCTGATTGCTGATGAGAACTATGTCATCAGCAAAGTCCAGGTCCTCCAAATGGTCTCCTTGTATCCATTCGATGCCTTTATTACCAGTGCAGCATTTCTTCATTATGAAGTCCATAACAATTCCAAATAACAAGGGCGATAAAATACATCCTTGTTTAACCCCAGTTTCTATTGGGAAACATTCGCTCAGTCCTTCCTCTGTTCGAACTGCACATGTGTAACCATCATACATGTCTTTGATAATATTTATGATTTTTGATGGTAAGCCATATTGCTTCAGAATTTTCCACAAAGAATCTCTATGAATACTATCAAATGCTTTTTTGAAGTCGATGAAGTTAAGTACAAAAGGTTTTTGCTTTTCAATGTGTTCCTCCAATATAAGTCGTAGAGTGAAAATGTGGTCAAGACAGCTTCTCCCTTTTCTAAACCCAGCCTGTTCTTCACGCATTACTGTATCTATTGAATCCTTTATTCTATTTAGGATGATTTTACAGAATAATTTTGAGGCAACTGACAAAAGTGTCACGCCTCTCCAATTGTTACAATCTCTAAGATTGCCCTTTTTTGGGATCTTAACAATGATTCCTTTTTTCCATTTATGAGGCGTCTTCTCTGTTTTCCAAATGATGTTGAACATTTTTTGGAGATGTATTAAATTATGGCTATCAATTGCCTTGAGGATCTCAGCTGTTAACTTATCCTCTCCAGCAGCCTTGTTATTGGTCATTAGCTTTAAGGTGGTTTCTATTTCACTCAAGGTGAAGTCATCTAAATTTACATCTAATTCTGCTGCTGGTGTTTCAGCTTCAAAATCTATTAAACTGTGAGGTAGTGGACGGTTAAGAATTTCTTTGAAGTGTTCCGCCCAACGGGCTTTTATGTCTGCGCTTGTTGTTAGCATTAATCCAGATTTGTCTAGAATTGGTGTTCCACTGGATGTATAGGTGTTTGTCAGCATCTTTTGTACAGTATAAAGAGTTCTGCTGTCTCCTGTAATTGCAGCTGTCTCTGCTTTCTCTGCCAAGTTGTCTATATAAGCTCTTGTATCTCTTCTTGCCGAACTTTTCACTTTGTTGTCTAATTCTTTGTATGTTGCTTTTGCCAGAACCTTTCCAAGATCTGTCTTTACATTAGTCATGGCTCTCTTCGCTTCTCTTCTTTCTTTGATGTATTTCCATGAAGTGTCTGAGATCCAAGCTCGTTTTTCCATTTTCTTCAGTCCAGCACTTGCTTCTGCTGCTGTCATTAGTATTTTGCTCTGTGAGTCCCACATTTCATTGATATCTAAGTCTATTTCACCAAGTGCTGAATAACAATTACTTAGCTCTATGTTAAACTTTTCCTTTATTGCTTCATCTTTCAGTTTATGACTATCAATTTTATGTGTAATTGACCTCTTCTGTTGGTTTCTAAATTTTAATCTTATTTTCCCAATGCACAGGTTGTGGTCACTATTAACATCAGCATCTCTGTATGCTCTTACATCTATTAATGATGATCTGAATTGTTGTTTAATACATAGGTGGTCAATTTGATTTGATGTTCTATCATCAGGAGATATCCATGTTGTTTTGTGAATATTTTTATGTGGAAATAATGTCCCACCTATAACTAAATTTTCTATTAAACATAATTCTATCAATCTTTCTCCATTCTGACTTGTTGTATTACAGCCTTCTCTCCCCATCACATGTTCCACTCCTGCGTTATCTTGTCCTACTTTGGCGTTGAAGTCCCCCATTACAATTAAAAGATCGTGTTTTGGTATTTTGTTTATAAGTTGTTGCAGTTGGTTATAAAAATCATCCTTAACTTCATCATCAGCTTCGTTAGTAGGCGCATAACATTGAATAATTGAAAGTCTTCCATGTTTTGTTTTGTATCGTGTTCGTATCAGACGGCTATTTATCGGTTCCCATTCTAATAAACTTCTTGCAGCTTTGTCTGTCATCATTATGCCTACTCCTTCACGGTGTTTTCCATCTTCCCTTCCAGAAAAAACTACTATTTTATTATCAATAGATCTCCTACCTGTTCCAGGCCAGCGCATTTCGCTTAATCCTAAAATATCTAGATCGTATCTGTCCATCTCGCTCGCGACCTGTGCATGTTTCGTCGGAGCGGCCATTGTTCGCACATTCCAGAATCCTATTTTTGTTGTTGTTTTAGGGCCGAAAAAACTATCACTACTATCTACTGCTAATTTACACATTCTGTATCAGGACTACGTTTCATTAACAACATCGTTTTTACGATAGCGGCTTGTTAAACCTCTGATCAACGGTTCTATACCAAGCCGGAGAAAAATAATTCCTCCATTTTGGAAACAACCAGATCAAATAACTACCCTGCATATAATAGTTGAACAAAGTTTAGAACTAAAATCCCCACTTTATATTGGGTTCCTAGATTACGAAAAGGCATTTGATAGTTTAGACAGAAGAATGCTTTGGAAGTTGCTGAGTCATTACGGAATCCCATAAAGTCTATTAACCTGATAAAAACAATGTATGAAGGAACGAAATGTAGTGTGGTGCATTAAGGACGGCTTTTAGAAGCATTTGAAATAAGAACAGGAATAAGGCAAGGATGCCTTATGTCTCCATTTCTCTTTCTACTGGTCATAGATTGGATTATGAAAATAACTCAAAACAACAGAAATGGAATCCAGTGGTCACTGACCAAGCAACATGAAGATTTAGACTTTCCTGATGATATAGCTCTCCTATCACACAACCATCAACAGATGTAGGATACAATTAGCATACTTGATGAGAGATCACAACAGCTAGGACTGAAGATAAATAGAGATAAGACCAACATTATGAGACTTAAAGCAGTTGGCAATAACCAAATACAACTAGGAGAAAACCTCTACTAGACGTTCAATCTTACATATATCTGGGCAGTAATATAGATAAACAGGGAGGGACAGAAAGTGATACCAAAATAAGGATATCAAAAGCAAGAGGAGCTTTCATTGCACTGGGAAACATATGGAAATCCAAAGAAATTAGGTTAAATACTAAAATAAAAATGCTCAACTGGAATGTTAACTCAGTCCTATTATATGGATGTGAAACATGGAGAACAACTAAAATGGCATTCATGAAGATACAGACTTTCATTAATGGATGCTTACGCAGAATAAAAAGATGGAAATGGCAGGACAAAATCACTAACATAGAATTATGGAAATGTACCAGTCAAATACCAGTGGATAAAGAGATACAGCGAAGACGATGGCGCTGGATAGGACACACACTGCGGAAGCCAACTGAGAGTATTACGCAACAAGTCCTTTTTTGGAATCCCCATGGAAAAAGACAAAGATGAAGACCAAGGAATTTTTGGAGAAGACAGATAGAAGCAGAGATGAAGATGTTGGGGAAGACATCGAACGATCTTTAAAAAATGGCAATAAACAGAACGGCTTGGAAAGTGTTTGTTGAAAACCTATGCTCCACTGGGAGCTGAAAGGTAGAAGAGGAAGAACATCTTATTCTCTCCGTCTTCATTTGCCTTTCAGCGTCGAGGGGAGATATAATTTGCTGTCTTTTGCTGGTGTTTCTTCTTGTTCTTTCTGCTGTTATGTTTTCTAGTGTTTCTAATGTTACAATAATCCATCATTTTCGTGGTCGACCTTGAGTCTGGTGTTCTAGCATCATTTATTAAAGACTCGTTGTATTGTGTTTTTGATCTTTCTGCCCATCACGTTACCAAGCAATTTTATCTGTTGTTTCTTTATGTACTCAAAGGCGTGAATTATTGTCAACTTTCTTCTCGGCTCTTCATTTCTGATCATATCTTTCAGGCTGTTTCCTGTCATGCGTCTAACATAGTTCATTTCGGTAGTGGTATTTTTCTTATTGGTCTTGAGTCTAGAGTTGAGGTCTGGCAATGGTAGCATAACGTTGGGATGAAGATTACATTGTAGAGTGCCCGTTTTGCCTCATGTGTTACGGCTACATATAACTGTTTAGTACATAAAATAGTGACACATGCCCTGATGATAGAATCAATTAATGCCTATACATTTAAGAGTTATAGAAGAATATCCATAAACAAACTTGCTCATTTTGTATTAACTTAAAGCTCCAAAGAACAAGTTGCTAAAGAACATATCATCATTATCATGTGCCATAACGGCTGGCGTAGGCGATCATGTCCTTCCACAATCTTCTATCTACAGTGCATCGTATCAGTTCTGTTGTTGACTGTTTTCCATGCCATGACACCAAAATAGCCAGTATTTTCTCTCTTTGTTGTCCGCGAACTTACTTCTTATATTGCATAGAATCATCATCATCATCATCAAGAGAGGTCGACCTAGAGAAACAATAAGAAAGACACTGAGGCGAGTGGCAGAAACAATAAGCATCAGCTCCCTTAACGAATGTGAGAGTCTCGCCAAGAACAGGCGTGTAGCGAGTTACAAGTCCAGGTCCTAGATACAATGCAGGTCCTAGATACAATGCAGGTCCTAGATACAATGCAGGTCCTAGATACAATGCAGGTCTTAGATACAATGCAGGTCCTAGATACAATGCAGGTTTTAGATACAATGCAGGTCCTAGATACAATGCAGGTCCTAGATACAATGCAGGTCCTAGATACAATGCAGGTCCTAGATACAATGCAGGTCTTAGATACAATGCAGGTCCTAGATACAATGCAGGTCCTAGATACAATGCAGGTCCTAGATACAATGCAGGTTTTAGATACAATGCAGGTCCTAGATACAATGCAGGTCATAGATACAATGCAGGTCCTAGATACAGTCCAGGTCCTAGATACAATGCAAGTGCTAGATACATTGCAAGTCCTAGATACAGTCCAGGTCCTAGATACAATGCAGATTCTAGATACAATGCATGTCCTAGATACAGTCCAGGTACTAGATACAATGCGGGTCCTAGATACAGTCCAGGTCCTAGATACAATGCAGGTACTAGGTACAGTCCAGGTCCTAGATACAATGCAGGTCCTACATACAGTCCAAGTACTAGATACAATGCAGGTCCTAGATACAGTTCAGGTCCTAGATACAATGCAAGTCATAGATACAATGCATGTCCTAGATAGTCCAGGTCCTAGATACAATGCAGGTCCTATATACAATGCAGGTCCTAGATACAGTCCAGGTCCTAGATACAATGCATGTCCTAGATACAATGCAGGTCCTAGATACAATGCCTGTCCTAGATACAGTTCAGGTCCTAGATACAGTTCAGGTCCTAGATACAATGTGGGTCCTAGATACAGTCCAGGTCCTAGATACAATGCATGCCCCAGATACAGTCCAGGTCCTAGATACAATGCAGGTCCTAGATACAGTCCAGGTCTTATATACAATGCAGGTCCTAGATACAATGCAGGTCCTAGATACAGTCCAGGTCCTAGATACAATGCATGTCCTAGATACAATGCATGTCCTAGATACAATGAAGGTCCTAGATACAGTCCAGGTCCTAGATACAATGCCTGTCCTAGATACAGTCCAGGTCCTAGATACAATGCAGGTCCTAGATACAGTCCAGGTCCTAGATGCAATGCATGGCCTAGATACAATGCAGGTCCTAGATACAATGCAGGTCCTAGATACAATGCAGGTCCTATGTAACATCATTGTGTTATTTAATAGAAAAGATCATCGGAAATAGAGAGTTTAGAATATATACCATTAGGAGCAGTCTTGTGTTGGATAGGAAGGAAGATAGGTAGGTAGGCAGGCAGATATGTAGGTTAGTAAGTGAGAAGGAAGGTTGGTAAGTAGGTAGGCAGGCAGATATGTAGGTTAGTAGGTGAGAAGGAAGGTAGGTAAGTAGGTAGGCAGGCAGATATGTAGGTTAGTAGGTGAGAAGGAAGGTAGGTAAGTATGTAGCCAGGCAGATATGTAGGTTAATAGGTGAGAAGGAAGGTAGGTACGTAGGTAGGCAGGCAGATATGTAGGTTAGTAGGTGAGAATGAAGGTAGGTAAGTAGGTATGCAGGCAGATATGTAGGTTAGTAGGTGAGAAGGAAGGTAGGTAAGTAGGTAGGTAGGTAGGTTGGTAGGGAGGCAGGTAGGTAAGTATGGTAGGTAGGTAAGTAGGTAAGTAGGTGGGTAGGTAAGTAGGTAGGTAGGCAGGTAAGTAGGTAGGTAGGTAAGTAGGTAGGTAGGTAAGTAGGTAGAAAGGTAAGTAGGTAGGGAAGCAAATATGTAGGTAAGCAGGTGAGAAGGAAGGTCGATTAGTAGGCAGGAAGGTATGTAGGTTAGTAGGTGGGAAGGAAGGTAGATAAGTAGGTAGGCAGGTATGTATGTTAGTAGGTGAGAGGGAAGGTAGATAAGTAGGCAGGCAGATATGTAGGTTAGTAGGTGAGAAGGAAGGTAGGTAAGTAGGTAGGCAGGCAGATATGTAGGTTAGTAGGTGAGAAGGAAGGTAGGTAAGTAGGTAGGCAGGCAGATATGTAGGTTAGTAGGTGAGAAAGAAGGTAGGTAAGTATGTAGGCAGGCAGATATGTAGGTTAGTAGGTGAGAAGGAATGTAGGTAAGTAGGTAGGCAGGCAGATATGTAGGTTAGTAGGTGAGAAGGAAGGTAGGTAAGTATGTAGGCAGGCAGATATGTAGGTTAGTAGGTGAGAAGGAAGGTAGGTAAGTAGGTAGGCAGGCAGATATGTAGGTTAGTAGGTGAGAAGCAAGGTAGGTAAGTAGGTAGGCAGGCAGATATGTAGGTTAGTAGGTGAGAAGGGAGGTATGTAAGTAGGTATGCAGGCAGATATGTAGGTTAGTAGGTGAGAAGGAAGGTAGGTAAGTACGTAGGTAGGTAGGTTGGTAGGGAGGTATGTAGGTAGGTAAGTAGGTAGGTAGGTAGGTAAGTAGGTAGGTAGGCAAGTAGGTAGGTAGGTAGGTAGGTAGATAGGTAAGTAGGTAGGGAAGCAAATATGTAGGTAAGTAGGTGAGAAGGAAGGTCGATTAGTAGGCAGGCAGGTATGTAGGTTAGTAGGTGGGAAGGAAGGTAGATAAGTAGGTAGGCAGGTATGTATGTTAGTAGGTGGGAAGGAAGGTAGATAAGTAGGCAGGCAGATATGTAGGTTAGTAGGTGAGAAGGAAGGTAGATAAGTAGCCAGGCAGGTATGTATGTTAGTAGGTGGGAAGGAAGGTAGATAAGTAGGCAGGCCGGTATGTAGGTTAGTAGGTGGAAAGGAAGGTAGATTAGTAGGCCTGCAGGTATGTAGGTTAGTAGGTGGGAAGGAAGGTAGATAAGTAGGTAGGCAGGTATGTATGTTAGTAAGTGAGAAGGAAAGTAAATAACAAATATATCATAGGATAAATATCAAATATATCATAGAATAAATATCAAATATATCATAGATTAAATAGTGAAAGTATCATCAATTAAATACCAAATATATCATAAGCAACAAACATAGAATAAATAACAAACTACCCTACATTAACGGTCAAATGTATATCTCCAAGATTAGATATTGATAATTAATGTATATATGGAAAGTTGCGTGAATATTTACGCCATGCCCCTATCCCCCTTTTGCTCTCTCTCGCTCTCTGGTTTGAGTACAGCCACCTAGAGAGTTATAAGGCCTGCAGGCAGAAAATAAAACCAGAAAACCCTGCAACTAGCTTGAAAGTTGTCAGCTAATGACCGCTGACCTAACTCTACCCACAAAGCGACCCTGCTGGCAAAGCTGAAAACGTCACTCTGGATGGAGATTATCTGGGACTTTCCACTCACCCCGCAGGCCTAATTAAATATACAGTTGGTTGTGGTTTAAATATCCCGTAATGTTTTTGTTTGTTATCGCAGCCCTGGGAATATAAGTTGCCGCAGGTTGATAACTACTGTATGTGATAACACAGAGATGTTATTTCTTGTGGACGTTACTAATCAATTATTAATGAACTTTGAAGTAATGAGAGATATGTGCAGTCCTAGCACGATTTATTGTCTAGGATTTAACGTCGCATAATCGGTTCTGTTCTCTTTGTATCGGGAGACCATTTTCATTTCGCTTTCATTTTACAAGCGCATTTATGGGGGCCTCCTAGTTGGGAAGACCACCCGACTGGGCTACCGGCGTTTGGACAACCCGTGTTCGATTCCCGCTGGAAGCAGTGTGAGTTGTACTCGTGGTTTGAAAAAAAATAATACCCCTGCGGTCGACCCAGTCGCTGACAGAGATAGGTACCAGGGTATACTCTGGGAAGGCGAGGGATGCCGCTTCGCATCGTGAGTTTCGATGCTTGAAGCGACACTATCCAGAAGTCTCCGAACACTTCTTGATAGGCGGCCGAGAACATATTGATGAAAACTCGCGTGCTAAGACGGCGATTCAAGTCTCGTACTTTAACCTTTACCAGCATAATGACCTATGCGGAATATCTGTAGCGAGGTGGTCTGGCGATAATAAAAGGGAAAGGGTTCAAATGTTAAGTGGCACTTCCCAGCCGGAAAAAGAAATAATTTAACATAGGCTCAATAAGTTGAAGGTAAATAGCAGTGGAATAGTCTGGAGTGTTCACAGTTAGTGTCTACAAGGGGGGGGGGGGGGGGAGGTTGGTGTCTAGGGGGGGGGAGTTGGTGTCTACATGGGGTAGTTGATGTCTACAGGGGGGAGTTGATGACTACAGGGAGAGGTGGTGTCTACAGGGGGGAGATGGTGTCTACAGGGGGGGAGTTGATGTCTACAGGGGGGAGTTGATGACTACAGGGAGAGGTGGTGTCTACAGGGGGGAGATGGTGTCTACAGGGGGGGAGTTGATGTCTACAGGGGGGAGTTGATGACTACAGGGAGAGGTGGTGTCTACAGGGGGGGAGATGGTGTCTACAGGGGGGGAGTTGATGTCTACAGGGGGGGGAGTTGATGTCTACAGGGGGAGTTGATGTCTACAGGGGGGGGAGTTGATGACTACAGGGGGGAGGTGGTGTCTACAGAGAGGAGTTAGTGTATGGGGGGGGGAGTTAGTGTATGGGGGAGGGGGATTTAGTGTATGGGGGGATTTAGTGTATGGGGGGAGTTTGTGTCTACAGGTGGGAGTTAGTGTATAGGTGAGGGGGAGTTTGTGTCTACAGGTGGGAGTTAGTGTATAGGAGAGGGGGAGTTTGTGTCTACAGATGGGAGTTAGCGTATAGGAGAGGGGGAGTTTGTGTCTACAGATGGGAGTTAGCGTATAGGAGAGGGGGGATTTGTGTCTACAGATGGGAGTTAGTGTATAGGGGGGGGGGAGTTTGTGTCTACAGATGGGAGTTAGTGTTCACAGGGGGGAGTTTGTATCTACAGATGGGAGTTAGTGTATAGGAGGGGGGAGTTTGTGTCTACAGAGGGGAGTTAGTGTATAGGGGGGGGGGGAGTTTGTGTCTACAGAGGGGAGTTAGTGTATAGGAGAGGGGGAGCTGGTGTCTACAGAGGGGAGTTAGAGTATAGGAGGGGGGAGTTTGTGTCTACAGATGGGAGTTAGTGTATAGGAGGGGGGGGGACGTTTCCTTGCACGTAGTCTGCACTTTCCGGGTCACATATGATATCACAGCCATCAGAACACGTCTGTACGCACTGTAGCCTAAAATTACCATCGGGGCAAGGGTCATTACAGGTATAGACAGGATGTTTACATTGTAGGCATTTTCCGGATTTTTTCTCACATAAAGGACAGGCACTGAGACAAGACCTGGAGCAGTCGTGTCCATAGATGCCACGTGAACAGTTGCCGTGACACGTACCGATGAGACGTTGCAGCCTTTGCTACACCCACTACACACTTCACAAAACGACCCAGAATGCCCGTCCAGACAATAGTGTCTGTAAATGTTTGCACCTCACATACCGTCAGTGCACTGTCGGCCTGCGAAATGGTCGGTGAGAACTCAAACTTAATGTGTGCCATTGGCGTTTGTGTGGTGACTACAATAGTGTTCACAGAAACATTAGGGTATGATATATCATTATACTGGAACACTACGCCGCCACTGTCAGAGAAAGCCTTTAGAGTGGCATTCTTTACCCGAATCATAGTGCTAGCTCGATGTATGAATGTTTGTAGTCCGCACGAGATTGATGTCTTTTGCTCTGGGGCTGGTCTGATCAACAAGTTACGGATTGAAGGGGCGATAGTTGCAAATATCTGCTCCATCTACATTGTCAGGGTCGGAATGTGGCTCTCAAACAGAACACAAACCAGACCGACACATATAATGCTTGTTATACAGGAGACGGATGTGGACCAGAGGCCGCACTTAATGGCAAAACAAAGACCAATCTCTATGACAATGACTGCACACACACACAATTGAGAAGTGGAACCAATCCTGTTTACTGGTATCTGAACTTTGCCACGCCCCAGAAGATTCACACCATTCGAATCTATCCTGTAGATACAAACTCCATCCTGGAGATACGTGCCCCAAACATCTCATTTGTCTCATTTCAATTGTGTTTAGTAGTTCTCTTTCATTTTTAGTTGTTTTAAGACTTCATCGTTTGTTTTCTTTTATTTTCATCCAATTCTTCTTTTTCTTCTATAAATACACATTTCAACGACTTCACTCAATGATGATGATGAAATGATCGTTACTACGATGAGAGGTATGAATTGAGTGGGAGGGTGTGTTAATGGTATGCTCCCCGCTTTACGACGTATAGGCAACAAGGTGTTAGGCCCCATTTTTCCAATTACCAACAGCACGCTTTAATTTAAATTTATTTACTTAGCTGAGTTGACAGTTTGGCTTTTCGTGGTAAGGCGCTGTGTCACTAAGTACGGGTTCGATCCTGCTTCGGACCATATTTTGTTTTTTATTTCTATCTGTTGTTGATTATTTGTCATTTTTCCCCGAGTGCTGTAAACATACCTCTTCCTCTGAATTGATTCGCTGATTATCGCCTCGGAAGTTTCCCTCTAAAATAATATTCATTTATTATTATTTGTCTCCCGTATTAATTTAAAGCTGGTTGAACTTGGGAACCGTTGATGTCTACCTGTTTTTGCTCATGTTTGCACGTCCTAGTATACACTTCCCTCTCTAGCCGATACCCGTCTTTTTCTTAACCGTTATTCACACCCCCGGTGATCACCTTCTCCTCTCCTTCCCTCCCACGTTTATCAGATTTTTCGCCCCATCAGGTGGCTTGATTCCACCCCCCCCCCTTTTTCCACTAATATAACTCACTCTTTTCTCATTCTATCCGCATCGGAGTTACAGTCTACATGTCGAATGGGAGCTCCTTGATCGATTTTCAGCTAAGTCTTGCCTTATTTATTAATATTTTTTTTAAGTTATTTTTAAAATTATCTTATAATGTAATTGTATGTATGGTGGAGTACGTTTCCCTTTCGTTTTGTTATGTAATTTCTTTTCACTTCTTACCCAGTTTGTATTTCTCCTCGACCTATTAAAAGTAAAGTAAAGTACCCCCGTCACACCAAGTGGCGTATAGGGAAATATGGTGTTAGTGACCCTATATTTTACAGACCTTCAGTACAAGATTTTTGGGGTAATGTGGTCGGTATTACGCCCGTGCTGATTTACTTTCCCAGAAAAAATCCGGTACCCATTTAAGGCTGGGTGAACCCGCAAGCCGTCGGTTGGGATCGAACTCTACCCCTTGTCCTTTGTAGTCCAGCTCACTAACCACTGAGCTATTGCGGCTCCCTTCCTCGGCCTATTAGTTCTGCTTATTGCGGAACATGTAGAAGAGTTTATCGTCATTGCGTTGTCCTTTCGTGGCTTTCTGAAGATGGTCGATTGTTGGCCGAATTGTCATGATTTTGTTTTATTCCTTTTTTCTAAAGCTGTCACCATACTTTGTAGGAGTGTATGTTATACCGCAGCACTTGCTCCTTGCTAATAGCTTTACCGCAGCAATTATTCGCAGCTCGCTGAGAACATTCCACGAGATACTGTGACGTCTCACTGAGCACACTTGGGTCACAAGCTCAGCACGAATGGCAACCGAGGGCACCAGTAAAATGTGTATTATCTCAGGGAGGATTTAGAATAATCAATATCACACACATCGTTCGTCATCTGTTAAATGTTACTAAGGTCATATGGGAAATAAGGCTCGTATGGATACACAAGTAGGTCAAGTGATGGTTTATCAAAGCAGGTTTCCTGGTTTTCCAATGGTGGGACTGATAAACGTGCATATGGGTGGCGTAATGGAAGTCGTTAATGGTCGCTAGTTGAAAATCTTTCTATGGTGGAACTGATAAACGTGCATATGGGTGACGTAATGGAAGTCGTTAATGGTCGCTAGTTGGAAATCTTTCTATGGTGGGACTGATAAACGTGCATATGGGTGACGTAATGGAAGTCGTTAATGGTCGCTAGTTGAAAATCTTTCTATGGTGGGACTGATAAACGTGCATATGGGTGACGTAATGGAAGTCGTTAATGGTCGCTAGTTAGAAATCTTTCTATGGTGGGGCTGATAAACGTGCATATGGGTGACGTAATGGAAGTCGTTAATGGTCGCTAGTTGGAAATCTCTGTATGGTGGGACTGATAAACATGTATATGGGTGATCTAATGGAAGTCGTTAATGGTGGCTAGTTGAAAATCTTTCTATGGTGGAACTGATAAACGTGCATATGGGTGACATAATGGAAGTCGTTAATGGTCGCTAGTTGGAAATCTCTCTATGGTGGGACTGATAAACGTGCATATGGGTGACCTAATGGAAGTCGTTAATGGTCGCTAGTTGAAAATCTTTCTATGGTGGGACTGATAAACGTGCATATGGGTGACCTAATGGAAGTCGTTAATGGTTGCTAGTTGACAATCTTTCTATGGTGGGACTGATAAACGTGCATATGGGTGACCTAATGGAAGTCGTTAATGGTGGCTAGTTGAAAATCTTTCTATGGTGGGAGTGATAAACGTGCATATGGTTGGCGTAATGGAAGTCGTTAATGGTCGCTAGTTGGAAATCTTTCTATGATGGGACTAATAAAAGTGCATATGGGTGGCGTAATGTAAGTCGTTAATGGTCACTAGTTGGAAATCTTTCTATGGTGGGACTGATAAACGTGTATATGGGTGGCGTAATGGAAGTCGTTAATGGTCGCTAGTTGGAAATCTTTCTATGGTGGGACTGATAAACGTGCATATGGGTGACGTAATGGAAGTCGTTAATGGTCGCTAGTTGGAAATCTTTCTATGGTGGGGCTGATAAACGTGCATATGGGTGACCTAATGGAAGTCGTTAATGGTCGCTAGTTGGAAATCTTTCTATGGTGGGACTGATAAACGTGCATATGGGTGACGTAATGGAAGTCGTTAATGGTCATTCATTCATTTTCCTCTCGGGCCTAAAACGGCACATAGGCTGAAGTCATAGCTCTGTACGGTTGAAGATTTGCTGCTAGCTCATGGTTACTTCTTAACGCTATGGTTCAGCCTTCCCGTTAACTGTTCTACATTGCTACACGCTAGGACAACATCGAGCAAGTAGAAGTGGAAACCTGCAAGGGATGATCACAGCTGTTTATTGCTGATATTTGAGTTGTCTTATTCAATTGTTAGCTTCAGAAAGGTAAGTTGTACATGATTGTCCTTTGTATATCCACGTTTAGTAGAAATAACTTCAATCTTAATTGTTTCTTTCTTTGTTTGTTTGTTGTTATGATTATCATCACAGCACACCGGACAAACGCCGCGATAGCTCAATGGTTAGTGAACTTGACTACAAAGGACAAGGGGTAGGGTTCGATCCCAACCGACGGCCTCCGGCCGGGTTCATCCAGCCTTTAATGGGTACCGGATTTTTTTCTGGGAAAGTGAAGCGGCACGGGCGTAATACTGACCACATTACCCCAAAAATCATGTGCTGAAGGTCTGTAAAATTGATGGTCATTAACACCATATTTCCTATACACCACTTGGCGTGACGGGGGTACTTTACTTTACTTTTACAATCAAAACTTATACATAACCTTCATTGACCAGGAAAAAGCATTCGACGGAGTAAACAGAGAACAACTGTGGGAGATACTAACAACATACGGAGTAAGCCAACATCTAACTAACCTTACTAAAAGTCTCTACATCAACAGCAGTTGCAGGGTCAGAACAGCAGCAGGCTACACAGACAACTTCGAAGTTAGATTAGGTGTAAGACAGGGGTGCGTACTATCCCCCCTACTGTTTATTACATACATGGACCATATATGCAAGCTAGCCATCCCATCAGAGACAGAGGAGATCAACAAGCTTTTATTTGCAGACGATCAGGCACTAATACATGAAACAATAGAAGACCTACAAGAACACTTAAACAAACTCAACATATCAGGCACAAAATACAACATGAAAATCAACATCAACAAAACAGAAGTCATGAATGTCGCCAAAAATAAACAGAACATCAACATAACAATAGAAGGCAGACAACTAAAACAAGTAGAGGAAATCAAATACCTAGGAAGTCTAATGACAAACGATAATTCTCAATCAGCAGAGATAGAATCAAGATGAAACAAAGCTTGTCAAATCATCGGACAGTCATCACCACTATTGTCGAACAAGGAAATAACTCTGAGGCAAAACGAGCACTATACAATACAATCTTCATCCCAACGTTGTGCTACCAATGCCAGACCTGGACCCTAGATGCAAGAACAATAAGAAAAATAACTTCTACAGAGATGAAATGTGTTAGACGAATGACAGAAAACAGTCTGAGAGATAAGATCAGAAATGAAGAACTGAGAAAAAGCTAGGAATAGCCCCCGCCATAGAATATATAAGGAAACAACAGATAAAATGGTTTAGCCACGTGACAAGGCAGAAAGAACAAAACACAGCACAATGAGCCTTCAACAAACGTTGTGAGAACACCAGACCCAAGGGTCGACCACGAAACAGATGGATCGATGGAATATTAGAAGCACTAGGAAACATAACAGCAGCAGAGGCGAACAGAAGAGCAAAAGACCGCAAATTATATTTCCCCTCGACGCTGAAAGGCGGATGAGGAAGGAAAGAAGAAGAATAACCATTAATATTCGTGCCTAGACTGTTGTTATATAAATTTAATAACCATTAATATTCGTGCCTAGACTGTTGTTATATAACTTTAATAACCATTAATATCCGTGCCTAGACTGTTGTTATATAACTTTAATAACCATTAATATTCGTGCCTAGACTGTTGTTATATAAATTTAATAACCATTAATATTCGTGCCTAGACTGTTGTTATATAAATTTAATAACCATTAATATCCGTGCCTAGACTGTTGCTATATAACTTTAATAATCAAGAATATTCGTGCCTAGACTGTTGTTATATAACTTTAATAGCCATTAATATTCGTGCCTAGACTGTTGCTATATAACTTTAATAGCCATTAATATCCGTGCCTAGACTGTTGTTATATAACTTTAATAACCATTAATATTCGTGCCTAGACTGTTGCTATATAACTTTAATAGCCATTAATATCCGTGCCTAGACTGTTGTTATATAACTTTAATAACCATTAATATCCGTGCCTAGACTGTTGTTATATAACTTTAATAACCATTAATATCCGTGCCTAGACTGTTGCTATATAACTTTAATAACCATTAATATCCGTGCCTAGACTGTTGTTATATAACATTAATAATCAAGAATATTCGTGCCTAGACTGTTGTTATATAACTTTAATAGCCATTAATATCCGTGCCTAGACTGTTGTTAGATAACTTTAATAACCATTAATATGCGTGCCTAGACTGTTGCTATATAACTTTAATAACCATTAATATCCGTGCCTAGACTGTTGCTATATAACTTTAATAGCTATGAATATTGGCAACTACTGTCGAAATGCCGAGAGATTCAACAGTTCCATCCACGCAGGACGTAACAACCAGTTATTGACTCTCTGCTGCATTCATTGACCCAGGCAATGATACGATCATTGACCTGACAAAAATAGCATCAAAAAATCATTTTCCTCTTGGCTTAAAGAAAAAAACACATTAGCACAATCGATTTTTATCTACAGGATTGTATATGTTGCTGATATTAATCAGAGCTAGTTCATGATAGTTGTAGCGCTTATGGGGGCCCGTTGACATATCACGCGCTCCCTTCCCTCCGCCCACTCCTCCATTATATAAATTGGCCCGCACTGTTGGATATTGACAAGTAAATCAGGTCACGGGTGGCACTGCATGTTACCGGCGTTTACAAGAAGTGGCTTTTTGAGAGACCACAAAATGTCATGTGCCTTCAAATTATATTTACACAAGATAATATAAACATTGTCATAGTACTATTTTAACTGCGCACGTTCTATATATTCTATTCATTTATTGCTGAACATAAAAAAAAATATATGACCCTTTTCGTCTTGTCAGACGGTCTAGTGGAGGCTATTGTATATTTATTTTTTATGAGGTTCTGTTTTTGTCGAACAGCTTCTCTCGTGGCTAATTCTACTAAGGTTTGACAAACACACACGACCACAGAATGAACAAGTCAGGCTCACTGATTCACAGGATTTTTCATCCTTTTTTATGAGTCTTTTCTCTTCTAAGTTTTGTCTTGGCACAGTCTCAAATGATGTTATACCATTCCTTATACATGCTCTCCATGATAATATAAAAAGATTCTTAATATAAAAATAAGGTGCCATTAGATATGCCTTATTTCTCTGTTCTGTTTACTTCAACAATACGTGAGTCACCTTTGTCCACGTGAGGACATGTGGGGGTACGGGAAAATGAAAGAGCGGACAGGCTGGCTTGCTGTGCTGTATATCATGAATCCACGTCACTGTTTCTGATGAAAGAGATGTGAGTTAAGATGGGCACAGCCAGAAACGAGAAACTTAGTGGGTGTGTAAGAAGAATTATCAACCAACATAAAACTGGAGTCGTCAGTCGCTGCGGGACTTGCTAAGGAGGTGACCTGAAGCACCTATGGACATGTTCGGAATGCAATGATGATGACCCGCTATCAACTCAATAACTCTATTTACTGAGTTCAGGCGAGAACTATACATTTTTTAAGAGCGTAATTTGAAAACAAACATTGTGTTTGGACTCTCTTGACAAGAATCCCCTTTGTGTATTCTATTCACTCATGTCAATAGATTCATAATACAAGTTTTAACCACAATTTCATTTAAAATTGTCCCTTTTTGGTGTGTATTCTACTCACGTCAGGAGTTGTATATCGCATCAATCCCCAAGAGTAACATACTTCGCAGTGTATAATATTCCCTAAACGGGTGTCATGAATCGTTACATTCTAATTTAATATAATTAAGCGAACCAATTCAGAGGAAGAGGTATGTTTACAGCACTCGGAAACATTGACAAATAATCAAGAACAGAAAAAAATAGATATATGACATGAGCGGTAATTGCGTTCGATAATGAGAGTGGGTTCAATTCCCGTTCGCGGCCATTTTTTTAAGCCTGATAAAGGTTTCCAGGTTCATCGAAGTTTTTGTGCGTAGAAAATATAACTGAAATGATAAAAAATATAACTGAAATGATAAAAAATATAACTGAAATGATAAAAAATATAACTGAAATGATAAAAAATATAACTGAAATGAAAAAAATATAACTGAAATGATATAAAATATAACTGAAATGATAAAAAAAATATAACTGAAATGATAAAAAATATAACTGAAATGAAAAAAATATAACTGAAATGATAAAAAATATAACTGAAATGATATAAAATATAACTGAAATGATATTAAAAAATATAACTGAAATGATATAAAATATAACTGAAATGATAAAAAATATAACTGAAATGATATAAAATATGTATATGAAATGATATAACATATAAATTAAAACAATATAAAATACAATTGAAATGATATAAAATATAACTGAAATGATATAAAATATATATATATATATATGAAATGATATAACATATAAATTAAAACAATATAAAATACAATTGAAATGATAAAAAATATAACTGAAATGATATAAAATATAACTGAATTTATATTTACAAAAATATAACTGAAATGATATAAAATCTAAATTGAAATAATATAAACTATAGCTGAAATGAAATAATATATAATCGAAATGATACAGATTATAACAAAAATTATAAATAATATAACTGAAATGATATCAAATCTAAAGAGAAATGATACAAATTATAACTGAAATGATATAAATATCATTGAAATGATACTAAACATAATAGAAATTATATTCAGCAACTTTTTGAAATGATCCGACGGATCATCGGGAGCCGCGATAGCTCAGTGGTTAGTGAACTGGACTACAAAGGACAAGGGGTAGGGTTCGATCCCAACCGACGGCCTCCAGGTTCACCCAGCCTTAAATGGGTACCGGATTTTTTCTGGGAAAGTAAAGCAGCACGGGCGTAATACCGACCACATTACCCAAAAAATCATGTGCTGAAGGTCTGTAAAATATAGGGTCACTAACACCATATTTCCCTATACGCCACTTGGCGTGACGCGGGGTACTTTACTTTTTTTTTTAAGACGGATCATCGCCAGTACAGTCCATGGAGTGCGCCTAGCGAAATACCCACACATCACCATCAGGTCGCATGCCCTTTGCATAACATTGCATTCACCACAGCCCATCTGAAGGTATCTCTGTCTCTAGTCAGATCTTCCACAAAACATTGCATTTACCACAGCTTGTCTGAAAGTATCTCTGTCTCTAGCCAGATCTCCCACAGAACATTGCATTTACCACAGCTTGTCTGAAAGTATCTCTGTCTCTAGCCAGATCTTCCACAAAACATTGCATTTACCACAGCTTGTCTGAAAGTATCTCTGTCTCTAGCCAGATCTCCCACAGAACATTGCATTTACCACACCCCGTCTGAAAGAATGTCTCTAGCCCAAGGTGGAAAAAGTATTACTTTATACAAAAGTAAGCAGCCCAGACACAAGATATATAGGGGACCACCGGAGAGTCGCAGTGTGGTCTACTAGAGGGGAGCAGAGAATATCACAGCATGTACATATACTAATGCCCTCATACATGATCAAAACAGTAGATTATGAAATAGGGAAGGAGCAGCTTCAAAGAAACTATGTGCATGAGTGTGATATATTCATGCCTCGTGGGGTCAGCGAACCCAATTGGACTACAAAGCGATTCTCCGAAGTGGCAAAGGACAATGCTCGTGATCCGGATGTCGTTTTTGCTCTTGTGGCGTGAGGAATCGAAATGCGACGCCACACGAGTGTCAGTATTCTGTTGAACATATCGAAGGTGTTCACAAAACATGGCTGATAAACGTCTCCTAGACTCATGTGACATCGTTGGCACATATGATATTGCACATAAAACGTGAACCCATCTTTGATCGCTATTGTTGAGGACTGTCAACCAATGAATCGGGCGGACATCATCAATACCCTCCGGGAGGTTGGAAGGACACAGGACTTCGATAACCATGAGTCCTCGTCACTCATTTCGGATAAAAGAGATGGGAGTTAAGATGGGCACAGCCAGAGACAAGAAACTTAGTGGGCGTGTAAGAAGACTTATCAACCAACACAGAACTGGAGTCGTCACTGCGGAAGCAAATTAAGAGTATTACACAACAGGTTCCTTTTTTGGAATCCACAGGGAAAAAGACAAAGAGGAAGACCAAGGAATTCTTGGAGAAGACAGATAGAAGCAGAGATGAAGATGACGGGGAAGACAGACTGATCTTAAAAGAATTACAAGAAACAGTAACGGCCTGGAAAGTGTTTGTTGAAGACCTATATTCCACAGGGTGCTGTAAGGTAGAAGAAGAAGACATAGTGTTAATTTCATTTATTTACATAGCTGCGTGTGTTGTTTCCCATTCCTTCTGAAGGCCTATTGAACCGTAACTTCATTCAAATTTATGTCGCCCATTAATTACGTCAATCTTTAACCATGCCATTTTTTCTAATTTTTTAAAAGTTCTCCTTCATATTTAGCTTTACTGTAGTTTCGCATTTTTATGTATTTATTCAGCACAGAAGCACATTTAATACAGTCATGTCCACAGGGGACCATAGGGGAATCACGGAAAAGTAGACGTTCCATTCTCCACTCTAATCCCACTACTCGTCTACTTTTCCGTGATCCCCCTATGGTCGCTCTCAAACGTGACAAGAATTTGAGAGACATTCTACTTCTAGTCGCATTTTGATGTAAAAAAAAAAAAAAAGTAAAGTACCCCCATCACGCCAAGTGGTGTATAGGAAATATGGTGTTAATGACCATCAATTTTACAGACCTTCAGCACATGATTTTTGGGGTAATGTGGTCAGTATTACGCCCGTGCCGCTTCACTTTCCCAGAAAAAAATCCGGTACCCATTAAAGGCTGGATGAACCCGGCCGGAGGCCGTCGGTTGGGATCGAACCCTACCCCTTGTCCTTTGTAGTCCAGTTCACTAACCACTGAGCTATCGCGGCTCGCTGCATTTTGATGTATTTATACGCATTTCCTTGCTTTGACCCCTTACACAAATCAAAGCAAATAACATGAGAATTAAAACTACGAATTGTAAAAAGTTAAAGTTACTCGACATTTCTGCATGGTGCAGAAACATTGGACATCAAATGAGAAAACAGAGCAGACAAATTAAGCCTTTGAAATGTGGATCTGTAGGAAAACTGGAAGAATTGGATGAAAGGAAAAGAAGACAAACAAGGAAGTACAGAATCACTTGAAAATTACAATTACTACCACCACTACTACCGCTACTACCGCTACTACCGCTACTACCACTACTACCACTACTACCGCTACTACCGCTACTACCACTACTACCGCTACTACCGCTACTACCGCTACTACCACTACTACCACTACTACCACTACTACCACTACCACCACTACTACCACTACTACCACTACTACCACTACCACCACTACTACCACTACTACCACTACTACCACTACTACCACTACTACCACTACCACCACTACTACCACTACTACCACTACTACCACTACCACCACTACTACCGCTACTACCACTACCACCACTACTACCGCTACTACCGCTACTACCACTACTACCACTACTACCACTACTACCACTACTACCACTACTACCGCTACTACCGCTACTACCACTACCACCACTACTACCGCTACTACCACTACCACCACTACTACCGCTACTACCGCTACTACCACTACTTCTCATAATTCGAACGTGATCGCTGAAATTTCTAGAGCATGTGAAGAGACACAATACCCTACTGAAGGTCACCTTGGAAAGGAATGTACCAGGTATACGAGGAAGATCAAGACTAAAGTGGACTGATAATATCAAAAGGTGGACAGTAAAGTAGTAAGTAAAGAGCCCCGTCACGCCAAGTGATAGGTAGGGAATATGGTATTAGTGACCATAATTTATTACAGACATTCGACACATGATTTTTGGGGTAACCTATTACAACGTGCACAATCAAGGCAAGAGACAAAATAAAATGGCGCTACATGGTAGCCAACCTTCGATGTGTAGACGGCACCCAATGAATGATTGGTGCTCCATGGTATCCAAACTCCCATATGTAGACGGCACCCAATGAACGAATGGCGCTCCATGGTATCCAACCTTCGATATGTAGACGGCATCCAATGAATGATTGGCGCTCCATGGTATCCAACCTCCCATGTGTACACGGCACCCAATGAATGATTGGCGCTCCATGGTATCCAACCTTCGATGTGGAGACGGCACCTAATGAATGATTGGCGCTCCATGGTATCCAACCTCCCATGTGTAGACGGCACCCAATGAATGATTGGCGCTCCATGGTATCCAACCTTCGATGTGGAGACGGCACCTAATGAATGATTGTCGCTCCATGGTATCCAACCTTCGATGTGGAGACGGCACCTAATGAATGATTGGCGCTCCATGGTATCCAACCTTCGATGTAGAGACGGCACCCAATGAAAGATTGGCGCTCCATGGTATCCAACCTTCGATGTGTAGACGGCACCCAATGAATGATTGGCGCTCCATGGTATCCAACCTCCCATGTGTAGACGGCACCTAATGAATGATTGGCGCTCCATGGTATCCAACCTCCCATATGTAGACGGCACCTAATGAATGATTGGCGCTCCATGGTATCCAACCTTCGATGTGTAGACGGCACCCAATGAATGATTGGCGCTCCATGGTATCCAACCTTCGATGTAGAGACGGCACCCAATGAAAGATTGGCGCTCCATGGTATCCAACCTTCGATGTGTAGACGGCACCCAATGAATGATTGGCGCTCCATGGTATCCAACCTCCCATGTGTAGACGGCACCTAATGAATGATTGGCGCTCCATGGTATCCAACCTCCCATATGTAGACGGCACCCAATGAATGATTGGCGCTCCATGGTATCTAACCTTCGATGTGTAGACGGCACCCAATGAATGATTGGCGCTCCATGGTATCCAACCTCCCATATGTAGACGGCACCCAATGAATGATTGGCGCTCCATGGTATCCAACCTTCGATGTGTAGACGGCACCCAATGAATGATTGGCGCTCCATGGTATCCAACCTCCCATATGTAGACGGCACCCAATGAATGATTGTCGCTCCATGGTATCCAACCTCCCATGTGTAGACGGCACCTAATGAATGATTGTCGCTCCATGGTATCCAACCTCCCATGTGTAGACGGCACCTAATGAATGATTGTCGCTCCATGGTATCCAACCTCCCATGTGTAGACGGCACCTAATGAATGATTGTCGCTCCATGGTATCCAACCTCCCATATGTAGACGGCACCTAATGAATGATTGTCGCTCCATGGTATCCAACCTCCCATATGTAGACGGCACCCAATGAATGATTGTCGCTCCATGGTATCCAACCTCCCATGTGTAGACGGCACCTAATGAATGATTGTCGCTCCATGGTATCCAACCTCCCATGTGTAGACGGCACCCAATGAATGATTGGCGCTACATGGTATCTAACCTTCGATGTGTAGACGGCACCCAATGAATGATTGGCGCTACATGGTATCTAACCTTCGATGTGTAGACGGCACCCAATGAATGATTGGCGCTACATGGTATCTAACCTTCGATATGTAGACGGCACCTAATGAATGATTGGCGCTCCATGGTATCCAACCTCCCATGTGTAGACGGCACCTAATGAATGATTGGCGCTCCATGGTATCCAACCTCCCATGTGTAGACGGCACCTAATGAATGATTGGCGCTCCATGGTATCCAACCTTCGATATGCAGACGGCACCTAATGAATGATTGGCGCTCCATGGTATCCAACCTCCCATGTGTAGACGGCACCTAATGAATGATTGGCGCTCCATGGTATCCAACCTCCCATGTGTAGACGGCACCTAATGAATGATTGGCGCTCCATGGTATCCAACCTTCGATATGTAGACGGCACCTAATGAATGATTGGCGCTCCATGGTATCCAACCTCCCATGTGTAGACGGCACCTAATGAATGATTGGCGCTCCATGGTATCCAACCTCCCATGTGTAGACGGCACCTAATGAATGATTGGCGCTCCATGGTATCCAACTTCCCATATGTAGACGGCACCTAATGAATGATTGGCGCTCCATGGTATCCAACCTCCCATATGTAGACGGCACCTAATGAATGATTGGCGCTCCATGGTATCCAACCTCCCATGTGTAGACGGCACCTAATGAATGATTGGCGCTCCATGGTATCCAACCTTCGATGTGTAGACGGCACCCAATGAATGATTGGCGCTCCATGGTATCCAACCTTCGATATGTAGACGGCACCCAATGAATGATTGGCGCTCCATGGTATCCAACCTTCGATATGTAGACGGCACCTAATGAATGATTGGCGCTCCATGGTATCCAACCTTCGATGTGTAGACGGCACCTAATGAATGATTGGCGCTCCATGGTATCCAACCTTCGATGTGTAGACGGCACCCAATGAATGATTGGCGCTCCATGGTATCCAATCTTCGATATGTAGACGGCACCCAATGAATGATTGGCGCTCCATGGTATCCAACCTTCGATGTGTAGACGGCACCCAATGAATGATTGGCGCTCCATGGTATCCAACCTCCCATGTGTAGACGGCACCCAATGAATGATTGGCGCTCCATGGTATCCAACCTCCCATATGTAGACGGCACCCAATGAAAGATTGGCGCTCCATGGTATCCAACCTCCCATATGTAGACGGCACCCAATGAAAGATTGGCGCTCCATGGTATCCAACCTCCCATATGTAGACGGCACCCAATGAAAGATTGGCGCTCCATGGTATCCAACCTCCCATATGTAGACGGCACCCAATGAAAGATTGGCGCTCCATGGTATCCAACCTCCCATATGTAGACGGCACCCAATGAAAGATTGGCGCTCCATGGTATCCAACCTCCCATGTGTAGACGGCACCCAATAAATGATTGGCGCTCCATGGTATCCAACCTCCCATGTGTAGACGGCACCCAATAAATGATTGGCGCTCCATGGTATCCAACCTCCCATGTGTAGACGGCACCCAATAAATGAATGGCGCTCCATGGTATCCAACCTTCGATGTGTAGACGGCACCCAATGAAAGATTGGCGCTCCATGGTATCCAACCTTCGATGTGTAGACGGCACCCAATGAACGAATGGCGCTCCATGGTATCCAACCTTCGATGTAGAGACGGCACCCAATGAATGATTGGCGCTCCATGGTATCCAACCTCCCATATGTAGACGGCACCCAATGAACGATTGGCGCTCCATGGTATCCAACCTTCGATGTGTAGACGGCACCCAATGAAAGATTGGCGCTCCATGGTATCCAACCTTCGATGTAGAGACGGCACCCAATGAAAGATTGGCGGTCCATGGTATCCAACCTTCGATGTAGAGACGGCACCCAATGAAAGATTGGCGCTCCATGGTATCCAACCTTCGATGTAGAGACGGCACCCAATGAAAGATTGGCGCTCCATGGTATCCAACCTTCGATGTGTAGACGGCACCCAATGAAAGATTGGCGCTCCATGGTATCCAACCTTCGATGTGTAGACGGCACCCAATGAATGATTGGCGCTCCATGGTATCCAACCTCCCATATGTAGACGGCACCCAATGAATGATTGGCGCTCCATGGTATCCAACCTCCCATGTGTAGACGGCACCCAATGAATGATTGGCGCTCCATGGTATCCAACCTTCGATGTGTAGACGGCACCCAATGAAAGATTGGCGCTCCATGGTATCCAACCTTCGATGTAGAGACGGCACCCAATGAAAGATTGGCGCTCCATGGTATCCAACCTCCCATGTGTAGACGGCACCCAATGAAAGATTGGCGCTCCATGGTATCCAACCTTCGATGTGTAGACGGCACCCAATGAAAGATTGGCGCTCCATGGTATCCAACCTTCGATGTGTAGACGGCACCCAATGAAAGATTGGCGCTCCATGGTATCCAACCTTCGATGTAGAGACGGCACCCAATGAAAGATTGGCGCTCCATGGTATCCAACCTTCGATGTGTAGACGGCACCCAATGAATGATTGGCGCTCCATGGTATCCAACCTTCGATGTGTAGACGGCACCCAATGAATGATTGGCGCTCCATGGTATCCAACCTTCGATGTGTAGACGGCACCCAATGAAAGATTGGCGCTCCATGGTATCCAACCTTCGATGTGTAGACGGCACCCAATGAAAGATTGGCGCTCCATGGTATCCAACCTTCGATGTGTAGACGGCACCCAATGAAAGAATGGCGCTCCATGGTATCCAACCTCCCATGTGTAGACGGCACCCAATGAAAGATTGGCGCTCCATGGTATCCAACCTTCGATGTGTAGACGGCACCCAATGAACGAATTAATTCTTAACCTACGCAAATCTTTCAGTCCTACCTTCCAATAAACTCCTACACCGAGAACTCGACGAGTGCAAGGAGCAATCAGAAACGATCAGATTTTTCCCCTCTTTGTCAAATAAAAATATCTGATCAATTATTTCCCTTAGGATCTCTTTGGGCGCCATCACGGGGAATTGTTCATAATCTTTTAGCATTCTTTCTTGTTGTGTCCTGGTAGATGCGTTTGTTCGATTGTTCTGCATGTCCAGCTTTTTTTCAATCAATTTATATTCTCCATTTTATGAACATTTATCATCACATAGCATATCTTGCCTTGTGGTGCTACAACGGATATTTTCTTAGAGCAAAGGGATTGAAATCGTATGAATGTTCCTTATCTATGTATACCAGTGGACTATAAAGGACACAAGGTCGGTTTCGATGGTGATCGATGGTTTTCCCAGCCTTAAATGGGTACCGTATTTTTTTTCTGGGAAAGTAAAGCGGAACGGGCGTAATACCGACCACATTACCCCAAAAATCATGTGCCGAAGGTCTGTAAAAATGATGATCACTAACACCACATTCTCTTTAGGCCACCTGGCGTGACGGGGCCCTTTTCATCATCATCAAGTAACGTGCCTACTGGCGTAGGTGATCATGCCTCTCCACAACTTTTGATCTCGACAGTAATTTATCATTTCTGTTGTTGACCTTCTGCCAAGCCATTTTCTTAAGCTGTCTGGTATCTTTTCTTCCCTCTATCTCTTCGTCATTCAATTTTTCCAGCTATTACAATATATTCCAGCTGTTACCATCTCATTACATGGCCCAAAAAAATGATGATTGTTTCTTCCTAATATTGGAAATCAGCTCTCTTTTTGCTTTGGCCTCTTTCAGAATGTTTTCATTACTTTTCTTAGCTGTCCATGGTATTCTCAACATTATTCTGTAAAACCACATTTCACCAGTCTCCAGTAATTTTCTTGTCAGTTGTCCTATTGTCCATGAATCACATCCATATGTTAATACTGGCTCTACATAACATTTAAGAACTCTTTTTTTTACTACTGTCAAAAATGGATTCCAATGTATCTTCCTCATTTTTTTAAAGCTACTTTTGCCTGAGCTATTCTGCACCTCACCTCTGTTGTACATCTGACATCTGAGGTTAAAAAAGTTCCCAAATATTTAAATTCCTTTACCTGTTTTAATATTGTTCCACTTGCTTTATTGTGCATTGCGGTGATGTCTTTTTCTTTGGCGTTACCATTACTTATCTCTTTTTGTTATTAAGGCTGAATCCTTTATTTTTGCTTCCTTTCACTATAATGTTCAACATTTCTTGTAACTCATTTTCACTCTAAGCGATTAAGACTGTATCATCAGCACACCTGAGATTATGGTTAATTATGGCCTCCGATTGTTATTCGATGGGAAACGATTCCAGGTAAACGATTCTTCATCTTCTTCTATCCTTCCTCCTATGCCGTTGGCGTCGAGGGGAGATACAATCTGCGATTCTTTGCTCTTCTGTTGGCCTCTTCCGATGTTATTCCTCCTAGTAACTCTAGTATTCCCTTTATCCATCTCTTTCTCGGTCTTCCTCTTAGTCTGGCGTTTTCGTAGCGTTTGTTTATGACTTTTTTGCGTCATTGTTAGCTATTTTTGTCTTGTTTTGTGACCGAACCAATTTATCTGTTGTTTCTTTATGTAATCGATAGCTGGTTCAATTTCGAGTTTCTTCCTCAGGTCAGTGTTTCTTACTCTGTCCCTTAAGCTGTTTCCTGTCATTCTTCTGACACATTTCATTTCGGTGGTCGTTATCTTTCTTATTGTTCTAGAGTCCAGCGTCCAATTCTGGCACTGATAGCACAGAGTTGGTAGAAACATTGATTTAGGTAAACTATGAAGTTATATATTCCCATGAATAAACATCGAATGTGAAATTATTTGTATTAAAAACTGCATAATGTAAATACTTTTCATTGATACTCCAGCAGTTAGGGGACTGGGTGGTCTAGATGTCACACGTCGGCCTCTGGACAAGAACGTCCCAGGTTCGTTCCCACAAGTGGGGAAACTTCAAAAATGGAATCTGTGGTTTCTGCGTGGTTTTACTCTCCACCCGTCCTGGGGAAGTGAGATATGATGTTTAGCAGTCTCGAAAACCGCGAAAAGTAGGAGGTCTCGTGTGCACTAGAGCATGTTAAAGAACCATCGTTAAGTTAAAAATCGAAAAGAGTAGGCTAAAGAATGACCTCCGCCCGGACTAAATTTTAATTAAAAAAATAAAAATTCTCCTTACACGGAATAGATGGTGCACACGGGGGACTGGTTGGTCTCGAGGCAAGACGCCGGCCTTGAAACAGAGAGGTTGTGGGTTCAAATCCCGGTTGGTTGGGATTTTTATTTATGATTTATCTCTGCGGCAACTACCCCTGGTCTCAGCAGCCCGGTTTGAAACGTCAATTACTCATCGACGGAGAAAAATATGAGTACCTCCGAAATCGGAGTTATCTGCCTCTGCGGCAAGGTACCCCTGTGCACACGGCTGCCAGGGAAAAATGTATTAACACGCAAAATTCAGTTCTTAGTCTCTAGGGATTTCGGTAGAGGTCAAAGCTGGCGAAAAAAAAAAAAGATGGTGCACGAGAGTCAGGGTTCTCCTTAGAGATTCTGGACATTTCGAGGGTAAAATCAGAGCACCTATTGCTTAGTCAGGTGTGCAGTGATGATGATCCTAATATAACATTAACCACTGTTTTATTGCGGCACCGAGTGACGACACAGGGGTCTTCTTCTTCTTCTGCCTTTCAGCTCCCTGTGGAGCATGGGTCTTCAACAAACACTTCAGCTCCCTGTGGAGCATGGGTCTTCAACAAACACTTCAGCTCCCTGTGGAGCATAGGTCTTCAACAAAAACTTTCAGCTCCCTGTGGAGCATGGGTCTTCAACAAACACTTCAGCTCCCTGTGGAGCATAAGTCTTCAACAAACACTTCAGCTCCCTGTGGAGCATAAGTCTTCAACAAACACTTTCAGCTCCCTGTGCAGCATAAGTCTTCAACAAACACTTCAGCTCCCTGTGGAGCATAAGTCTTCAACAAACACTTTCAGCTCCCTGTGGAGCATAGGTCTTCAACAAACACTTTCAGCTCCCTGTGGAGCATAAGTCTTCAACAAACACTTTCAACTCCCTGTGGAGCACAGGTCTTCAACAAACACTTTCAGCTCCCTGTGGAGCATAGGTCTTCAACAAACACTTTCAGCTCCCTGTGGAGCATAGGTCTTCAAAAAACACTTTCAGCTCCCTCTGGAGCATAGGTCTTCAACAAACACTTTCAGCTCCCTGTGGAGCATAGGTCTTCATCAAACGCCTTTCTAAGTCGTTCTGTTTCTTGTCATTCTTTAAGATCATTCCATGTCTTCCCCATCATCTTCATCTCTACTTCTGTCTGTCTTCTCCAAGAATTCTTTGGTCTTCCTCTTTGTCTTTTCCCCTAGGGTTCCAAAAAATGACCTGTTGTGTAGTACTCTCAGTTGGCCTCCACAGTGTGTGTCCTATCCAGCGCCATCATCTTCGCTGTATCTCTTTATCCACTGGTATTTGACTGGTACATTTCCATAATTCTATGTTAGTGATTTTGTCCTGCCATTTCCATCCTTTTATTCTGCGTAAACAATGAAAAACAAAATAAAATTACACATTATCCAATGATATGCACCAACCAATGATAAGGATGATTTAGTTAATGATGAATTCTATAAGCAGATGCAATGTCAGATGGATGAAAGACGAGCCAAGGATATAATAATCTTGATGAGAGATCTAAAAGCTAAAGTAGGATCAGACAACAGAGGCTTCGAAGAGATTATGGGAAAACATGGACTTGGAGATATAAACAAGACACAGAGTTGCTCAAACACTTTTTGTGGACTGACTTCAAGCACCTGAATGTTGGTCTACCTCGGCCCTTCATTTCCCTCGGTGTAGGCAAGCAGTGGTTACGTCCCGTGTTTATCTCTTTCCAGCATGTGGGTACAAACTTTGCACCGCGTACTTACAGTTTTAGACACAATAGTAAAAGAAAGCAACAAGAAAGGTCTCAGTCTGAATAGTAAGAAAACAGAAGTAATTGTCATATCAGAGAAACAAAGAAACAATCATCAACATCATGCAGCATAAAAATAAACAGAACAAATCTTAAACAAGTGCAAGGCGTTAAATACTTGGGCCCAATAATAACATCAGACGGAAGATACACCACAGAAATAAAAAGTCGAATAGCTCAGGCCAAAATAGCATTTCAGAAAATGAAAAAAATTTTATGCAACAAATTTATGTCAATAGAAGTGAGAAAGAGAGTTCATCAGGGCTATATAGAACCAATTCTGACCTATGGAAGCGAATCATGGACAGTAGACAAACAAATGAAAAGACGATTAGAGACCACAGAGATTTCTTCATTGATTTAGATGGGATTTCTCAGAAGAATGTTGAAAGTTCCCTGGACAGCTAAAAAACCAACGAGACAATTCTCAAAGAGGCCAACACTAAAATGGAGCTACTACAAACATCAGAAATAAACAATCAACATTTTTTGGGCACATCATGAGAAGAGAAAAGTTGGAATACTTAGTTACAACTGGCAAAATAAAAGGAAGGAGAGATCGCGGACGACAAAGAGAGAAAATACTGGATAGCTCGGTGTCATGGCAAGGAAAACAGTCAACAACAGAACTGATACGATACACTGTAGATAGAAGATTGTGGAGGGACATGATCGCCAACGCCAACCGGTACGGCACATGATGATGATGATGATGACCCACAGCTTTATTGTGGTTAGTGGTGAAGATATAAACATTTTTCCTCAAATATAAATCATTTCTGTCTCACCGGTGCACATTTTGTACCATGTTTTTTTTTTTTTTTTAACTAAAAAGACGAATAAATTATCTAACAATTAGAAGAAATGAAAAAAAATAGAAAAAAATGGTATGTTGAGGGAGAAAGAGGAATGAAAACAAAAATGATATGCTGAATGTGAAAGTGAAATGAAAAAAAAAATGAAATGCTGAATGTGAAAGTGAAATGAAAAAAATACACAAAATGGTATGCTAAGGGAGAAAGAGAAATGAAAAAAAAAATATAGAAAAAAAATGGTATGCTGAATGTGAAGGAGACATGAAAAAAAAAAAGAAAAAAATTGTATCATATTTTTTATTTACTTTTTTTTAAATTTCTTTTTCACATTCAGCTTTACTGCAGCCTCGCATTTTTATACACTTCTTTTGCCTTGACCCCTCTCTAGCGATTAGGAAGATTTAGCTGTAATTTGACATTAATTTGTAATTCATAATTGTAAGTGAAACATTTTTCACAAGATTCCTCTTGTCCATTAACTCTTTCCGCACGGAAGCTTTATCAAAACAACGGAAGAGGTTTCAGAGACATGTTTCATGGTTTTAAGAATAAATTTACAATCTAACATACAGCATATTATGTATGAATTTTTAGATTATCGAACAAGGTATTAGATTTCACCAATACCAAGATGATACATGAAGTGTAAAAGGAAAACAGTTTGAGGACAATAATCAAATAGAGAGTGACGCACGATGCGGCGAAACGTAGGGAAAGAATAACGAGTTTTCTTGTCATAACTTATCTGCCCATGAAAGAAATATAATATAACCAAACAACGTGTAGTACCTATTTGTTATGTCTTAATGCAGTAATTTCAAACATTCTTGTTTATAACAACACTATCTATCATCGTGGCGATTGTTGAGAGTACGATGGACAACTAAGAAGAGTAATGAAAATGTTCTGAAAGAGGTCAAAGCAAAAAGAGAGCTAATTTCCAATATTAGGAAGAAACAGTCATCATTTTTTGGCCATGTTATGAGAAGAGAACAACTGGAATATATTGTAACAACTGGGAACATTGAGGGACGAAAAGATAGAGGGAAGCAATGAGAAAAATGCTAGACAGCTTAAGAGAATGGCTTGGCAGAAGGTCAACAACAGAAATGATAAATAACTGCCGAGATCGAAAGTTGTGGAGAGACATGATCACCTACGCCAGCAAGCCCGGTACTTGATAATGATGATATATCATCGTCGGCTTCTGAACGAGAATATCCTGGGTTTGAATCTCGGTCATCCAGTGGACACCATCACACTGTAATATACACGGAAGCAAACGCGCAGACAAATTAGCTAAAGAGGGAGGGATATTACCAAAAGAGAACCAACTGATAAGCTATGATGAAGCCAAATCCATCATCAAATGCCAGTATCAAGAAAAATGGAAACAAGAACACCCAAAGTATAATGAGAGGGATGGATACCTCCAATTATAATGGAGGGATCAAGTCATAATACTTCGCCTACGCACTGGCCACAACAGAAAGAGAAAACCACATGTTCACTAATCTCAAAATATTGAGTTACCAGCCAATACCACTGTACCATGGATAACATGACAACAAAACATGTTCTACAGGATGTCCCCCAGTACACAGACCTGAGAAGGACAATGTGGTCCACACCCACCTCCCTGGAAGAGAAACTATACGGGGCAACCGAATCAATGAAACAGACAGCTGCCTTCATAAGAGAGTCTGGAGGCCGTCTGAATGACGTCATGATCGCAGGAGAAGAAGAAGATTCTCGCCACAGTCGGTGAGAATTTTGTTCCAGATTGAATCTGTGGCTCTCCTGGTCTCTGTATAGGAGGACGCTTGGGTTACAGGTGGAAAACAGGAGAAGGACTAGCCTGCATAGAACCCTTGGTATTTAAGAGTAAAAAAGAGTGGGAGAAATGTCTTCGCTGCCCGGGCAAACGTTTTGAAGACATAACAAATGTACACAATTATCCTATCCATTTGCATAACCTTCGCTGGTGCTAAGTAAATCGTGCTTCTGGGTTGAAACCATCTTCAGGGCTTTCTCTAACGAGATGTGCTACACGCGGGAGGGGGGGGGAGGTACGTGGGAGTTAATCAGCACTATGAGTTCTCTGATGTCCAACGATGACGTTCTCTCGATCAAACTAAACTAAACAAAGCTAGGATAAGCTAAACTAAACAAAGCTAGGACTAAACAAAGCTAGGATAAGCTAAACTAAACAAAGCTAGGATAAGCTAAACTAAACAAAACTAGGCTAAGCTATACTAAACAAAGCTAAGCTAAACTAAACTTAACAAAGCTAGGCTAAGCTAAACTTAACAAATTTAGGCTAAGCTAAACTTAACAAAGCTAGGCTAAGCTAAACTAAACAAAGCTAGGCTAAGATAAACTAAACAAAGCTAGGCTAAGCTAAACTTAACAAAGCTAGGCTAAGCTAAACTAAACAAAGCTAGGCTAAGCTAAACTAAACAAAGCTAGGCTAAGCTAAACTTAACAAAGCTAGGCAAAGCGAAGCTAAACAAAGCTAGGCTAAGCTAAACTAAACAAAGCTAGGCTAAGCTAAACTAAACAAAGCTAAACTAAACAAAGCTAGGCTAAGCTAAACTAAACAAAGCTAGGCTAAGCTAAACTAAACAAAACTAAACAAAGCTAGGCTAAGCTAACTTAACAAAAACTAAACAAAGCTAGGCTATAAGCGAGGCTATAAGCTACACTAAACTAAACAAAGCTAGGCTGTAAGCTATTCTAAACTAAACAAAGTTAGGCTAAGCTAAACTGAACTAAACTAAACAAATCTAAACTAAACAAAAGTAAAGGAAACTAAACCATAGGTAAATTAAACTATACTAAAATAAGCAAAGCGAAACTAAATTAAAGTAAGCTAAGATAAGCTAAACTAAACTAAAAGAAAACATTTCCCTGAAGAAAAAAAAATAATAACATTATTCACCATCAACAATTCACAAGAATAACTAATAACTGATAACGTTATTGCTCGAAAAATAACATATTTCTTTTTGTTTTTTAAAACATTTTCTCCCTTATAGGATTTGTGGTGGGCAACAAGCCCATCAGTGGAATAAACGCCCCGGAAGTAGCGTCTGAGCACGTAATCTATCTAAAGCTCCTCTCCAGGGTAGGCGAGCCAACATAACCAGTGCATCCGAACCAACAATGGCAACAGATGTGAAAGAGAAAAATGCATTTTTATGAGGAAATACAGAGGATCTACAACTGCGTTCTCAAACGCGAGTATCTCAATATTTTATCATCTACAGATATGGCCTGACCGCCATTCCTGACCGATATGTCTGGGTCATCTTGGCATTGGCAAAGCACTTGATAACGGTCATCGAATCCTAGAGTTGAGTTCACGTAGTCATGTGTGCGTGACTAACACTCTCCTTAATGCCAAAAAGTGCCACACACACAAAAACTTGGCGCCAAACAAGATACGAACTCTGGCTTCAGTCAGATTTCGAGATTTTCCGGAGACGCATTCTTAACAATGTCAAAACAACACGGGATTATAGCATTACAGACTATGTTCCTGTCCTCCGCGAAATTAAAAAAAAATAAATATCACAGAGATTATATACATTAGGATAATATTGGCACAAATATAGTTTATATGAAGAGAAGAATGGCACAAATATAGTTGACATGAAGAGATGATTAGCACAAATATAGTTTATATGAAGAGAAGATTGGCACAAATATAGTTGACATGAAGAGAAGATTAGCACACATATAGTTGACATGAAGAGAAGATTGGCACAAATATAGTTGACATGAAGAGAAGATTGGCACAAATATAGTTGACATGAAGAGAAGATTGGCACAAATATAGTTGACATGAAGAGAAGATTGGCACAAATATAGTTGACATGAAGAGAAGATTGGCACAAATATAGTTGACATGAAGAGAAGATTGGCACAAATATAGTTGACATGAAGAGAAGATTGGCACAAATATAGTTGACATGAAGAGAGCCATCAAAGCCAAGGATCAACATAATGACAGTTTTCTAATGTGAAAACAAAGACCTATTCAGGAGCAAACTTAATGAACTCAGAGAGGAGGATGAGGATTTTCTACAAATGTTGATCAAATCTGGAATAGTCTGAGACCCATCCACACTTATGGCTCTGCAACATCTTCCTGTAGTCAAAAAAGTTGTCCAAAAAAAAAAAAAAAAAGGATTGAGTTAAAGAAACTGCACCCAAGCTCATCCCACGATTAGAAATGAAGATAAAAGACTTGAATTGAAGCTCAAGAACAATTGTAGGCAAAGCTCTCAAGACCAACTGAGGCACTCTACAGCGACCATTTACTGCTATGCATTTAGAAATTTACATCGGCAATAGTCGTAAACATGACGGTAAAGAGTAAGTAAAGAGCCCCTTCACGCTAAGTGGCGTATAGGGAATATGGTGTTAGTGACCATATATTTTACAGACCTTCAGCACATGATTTTCGGGGTAATGTGGTCGGTATTACGCCCGCGCCGCTTTACTTTCCCAGAAAAAAAACCGGTACTTATTTAAAACTGCTTAAACCCGGAAGCCGTCGGATGGGATCGAACCCTACCCTTTGTACTTTGTAGTCCACTTCACTAACCACTGAGCTATCGCGGCTCCCTAAACAAGACAGTGGGTTGATAGTTTTCACAGGCTCCCCATAGCTTACCATGTAGGCTTGTTTCTGGGGGCCATATCTGTGTTCTTAGACGCGTTAGCTCAGTGGTTAGTGAACTGGACTACAAAGGAGAAGAGGTCGGCTTCCGGGTTTACCCAGCCTTAAATGGGTACCGGATTTTTTTATGGGAAAGTAAAGCGGCACGGGCGTAATACTGACCACCATCGTCATCAAGTACCGGGCCTGCCGGCGTAGGTGATCATGTCTCTCCACAATTTTCGATCACGACAGTTAGTTATCATTTCTGTTGTTGACCTTCTGCCAAGCCATTCTCTTAAGCTGTCTGTTATTTTTTCTCTTTGCTTCCCTCTATCTCTTCGTCCCTCAATTTTCCCAGTTGTTACAATATATTCCAGTTGTTCTCTTCTCATAACATGGCCAAAAAATGATGACTGTTTCTTCCTAATATTGGAAATTAGCTCTCTTTTTGCTATGACCTCTCTCAGAACGTTTTAATTACTCTTCTTAGCTGTCCATGGTATTCTCAACATTCTTCTGTAAAACCACATTTCTACAGACTCCAGTGATTGTCTTGTCTGTTGTCCTATTGTCCATGACTCGCATCCATATGTTAAGACAGGCTCTACGTAACATTTAAGAACTCTTTTTCTTGTTTCTATTGTCAAAAATGGATTGCATAGTATTTTCCTCATTTTGTTTAAAGCTGCTTTTGCCTGAGCCATTCTGCATCTCACCTCTTTTGTACATCTTCCGTCTGAGGTTAACAAAGTTCCCAAATATTTAAATTCATTTACCTGTTTTAATATTGTTCCACTTGTCTTTATTTTGCACTGAGGTGATGTTTTTTTCTTTGTTGTTACCATTACCTCTGTCAATGTGAAGATACAAAAGGTCATGTCCTGTACTTTTGCCAGAAATATCAACACGAATGTTTTTAAAATGGAAATTGACTATCATAAAAGATAATTATACCTGATCGATAAAAAAGTGGGTCAAATTTTATTGGGCTTAATAAAAGTGAGTCACGGATTTCTAGGCTACCATAAAAGGGGCTGATTTTCCTGAGTATTTTAATCGTTCCTTCCCTCGGAAATTAAGTCATTATCTGTCTCCTCGAAAGTTTCCTTCATCAAAATATTCATTTATTATTATTTTACTTTTTTAAAGGGGATCGCAGGTTACTAGGTTAAAGAGGATCGCAGGTTACTAGGTTAAAGAGGGTCGCAGGTTACTAGGTTAAAGGGGGTCGCAGGTTACTAGGTTAAAGGGGGTCGCAGGTTACTAGGTTAAAGGGGGTCGCAGGTTACTAGGTTAAAGGGGGTCGCAGGTTACTAGGTTAAAGGGGGTCGCAGGTTACTAGGTTAAAGGGGGTCGCAGGTTACTAGGTTAAAGGGGGTCACAGGTTACTAGGTTAAAGAGGATCGCAGGTTACTAGGCTAAAGGGGGTCGCAGGTTACTAGGTTAAAGGGGGTCGCAGGTTACTAGGTTAAAGAGGATCGCAGGTTACTAGGTTAAAGGGGGTCGCAGGTTACTAGGTTAAAGGGGGTCGCAGGTTACTAGGTTAAAGAGGATCGCAGGTTACTAGGTTAAAGGGGGTCGCAGGTTACTAGGTTAAAGGGGGTCGCAGGTTACTAGGTTAAAGAGGATCGCAGGTTACTAGGTTAAAGAGGGTCGCAGGTTACTAGGTTAAAGAGGATCGCAGGTTACTAGGTTAAAGGGGATCGTAGGTTACTAGGTTAAAGAAGGTCGCAGGTTACTAGGTTAAAGAGGTTCGCAGGTTACTAGGTTAAAGAGGGTCGCAGGTTACTAGGTTAAAGAGGGTCGCAGATTACTAGGTTAAAGAGGGTCGCAGGTTACTAGGTTAAAGAGGATCGCAGGTTACTAGGTTAAAGGGGATCGCAGATTACTCGGTTAAAGAGGGTCGCAGGTTACTATGTTAAAGGGGGTCGCAGGTTACTAGGTTAAAGGGGATCGCAGGTTACTAGGTTAAAGGGGATCGCAGGTTACTAGGTTAAAGGGGGTCGCAGGTTACTAGGTTAAAGGGGATCGCAAGTTACTAGGTTAAAGAGGATCGCATGTTACTAGGTTAAAGAGGGTCGCAGGTTACTAGGTTAAAGGGGATCGCAAGTTACTAGGTTAAAGAGGATCGCAGGTTACTAGGTTAAAGAGGGTCGCAGGTTACTAGGTTAAAGAGGGTCGCAGGTTACTAGGTTAAAGGGGATCGCAGGTTACTAGGTTAAAGAGGGTCGAAGGTTACTAGGTTAAAGAGGGTCGCAGGTCACTAGGTTAAAGAGGATCGCAGGTTACTAGGTTAAAGAGGGTCGCAGGTTACTAGGTTAAAGAGGGTCGCAGGTTACTAGGTTAAAGGGGATCGCAGGTTACTAGGTTAAAGAGGGTCGCAGGTTACTAGGTTAAAGAGGATCGAAGGTTACTAGGTTAAAGAGGATCGCAGGTTACTAGGTTAAAGAGGATCGCAAGTTACTAGGTTAAAGGGGATCGCAAGTTACTAGGTTAAAGAGGATCGCAGGTTACTAGGTTAAAGGGGGTCGCAGGTTACTAGGTTAAAGGGTCGCATGTTACTAGGTTAAAGAGGATCGCAGGTTACTAGGTTAAAGGGGGTCGCAGGTTACTCGGTTAAAGAGGGTCGCAGGTTACTAGGTTAAAGGGGGTCGCAGGTTACTAGGTTAAAGGGGGTCACAGGTTACTAGGTTAAAGGGGATCGCAGGTTACTAGGTTAAAGAGGGTCGCAGGTTACTAGGTTAAAGGGGGTCGCAGGTTACTAGGTTAAAGGGGGTCGCAGGTTACTCGGTTAAAGGGGATCGCAGGTTACTAGGTTAAAGAGGATCGAAGGTTACTAGGTTAAAGGGGATCGCAGGTTACTAGGTTAAAGGGGATCGCAAGTTACTAGGTTAAAGAGGATCGCAGGTTACTAGGTTAAAGAGGGTCGCAGGTTACTAGGTTAAAGAGGATCGCAGGTTACTAGGTTAAAGAGGATCGCAGGTTACTAGATTAAAGAGGGTCGCAGGTTACTAGGTTAAAGGGGATCGCAGGTTACTAGGTTAAAGAGGGTCGCAGGTTACTAGGTTAAAGAGGGTCGCAGGTTACTAGGTTAAAGAGGATCGCAGGTTACTAGGTTAAAGAGGATCGCAAGTTACTAGGTTAAAGAGGGTCGCAGATTACTAGGTTAAAGAGGATCGAAGGTTACTAGGTTAAAGAGGATCGCAGGTTACTAGGTTAAAGAGGATCGCAAGTTACTAGTTTAAAGGGGATCGCAAGTTACTAGGTTAAAGAGGATCGCAGGTTACTAGGTTAAAGGGGGTCGCAGGTTACTAGGTTAAAGGGGTCGCATGTTACTAGGTTAAAGAGGATCGCAGGTTACTAGGTTAAAGAGGGTCGCAGGTTACTAGGTTAAAGGGGGTCGCAGGTTACTAGGTTAAAAGGGGTCGCAGGTTACTAGGTTAAAGGGGATCGCAGGTTACTAGGTTAAAGAGGGTCGCAGGTTACTAGGTTAAAGGGGGTCGCAGGTTACTAGGTTAAAGGGGGTCGCAGGTTACTCGGTTAAAGGGGATCGCAGGTTACTAGGTTAAAGAGAGTCGCAGGTTACTAGGTTAAAGAGGATCGCAAGTTACTAGGTTAAAGAGGATCGCAGGTTACTAGGTTAAAGAGGGTCGCAGGTTACTAGGTTAAAGAGAATCGCAGGTTACTAGGTTAAAGAGGATCGCAGGTTACTAGGTTAAAGAGGATCGCAGGTTACTAGGTTAAAGAGAATCGCAGGTTACTAGGTTAAAGAGGGTCGCAGGCTACGTATTTATTATAAAAGGGCAACTTAGTAGCCTCCGCCACTTATGGTTGACTATGGATTTTGCAGCGCTCCTAGAAGGTGCTATTATCTTTTCTTTTATTTCATTGTGTATTCTCTTTTTCTATGAATCTGCCTGCTTCTTGCTTGAGTTGGAGCTTTAGAGTGTTTCAAAAGTTTGCGATCTGCAGTTATCGCTATCTCTTCCCAGGCTGCAGGGTTTATGTTCAGAGTCTTCATGCCACGTTTACACACTTATAAATCGAAGTTTTGAGCTCCCTCTAGTTCTTTTGCCATCTGCTAGCAGACCATAGTAAGTATATCTTTTGGTATGCGGCCATCTTTCATACGGTGTTAAGTGATCACGCCAGCGTAACCTACTTTGTTTGAGCAGCGTGTAGATGTTCGGGAGGCCTTTGCAATTGAGTTGAATAAGAGCAGTTTTTTGTTATTTAAAAGGTTGTCGCTGGTTACTTGGCTATTATGAAATGGGTTCACTGGCTATTTAACTACAGTAATGGAGGAGGGTGGGGAGCCCCGATAGCTCAGTGGTTAGTGAACTGGACGACAAAGAACAAGGGGTCGGGTTCCATCCTGATCGACGGCTCACCCAGCCTTAAATGGGCACCGGAATTTTTTCTGGGAAAGTAAAGCGGCACGGGCGCAATACCGATTAGAGTAAAAGATAAAGAGCCCCATCACGATATGGTGTTAGTGACTATAATTTTTACAGACCTTCGGCACATGATTTTTGGAGTAATGTGGTAGGTTATTGCGTTATTGAGTTATTTGAGGGTCATCATCATTGCACTCCGAACATGTCCATAGATGCTCAGATGCCCTCCTCAGCAATTCCCTCAGTGTCCAGCGACTGACGACTCTAGTTCTATGTTGGTTGATAAGTCTTCTTACACGGCCACCAAGTTTCTCATTTCTGGCCGTGCCCATCTTAACTCTCATTTCCATCATCCGAAGAAGTGACGTGGATCTGTGTTTGTCGAAGTCCTGTGCTCTTCCCACATCTCGGAGGGCATTGATGATGTCCGCACGATCCATTGGTTGATCGTCCTCAACGACAGCGCAGCTAGCCAACCTATCCGCTTTTTATTTCCCCGTACTCCCGCATGTCCAGGGACATAGCCAAAGGTGACCTTACGTATTTTGGATTTCTGCAACGACTCTACCCATTGCATGCGTACATAGCCCGCCTCCACTTTTTTTATCATGCTCATCGAATCACTCAGTATACAAGCGTGGATGTAGTCTTGTGACTCTAACCATTTGAATGCCTTGGTCACTGCCATCACCTCCATTGTCATGCTACTCGTGGTCATGGCGTATGCACCACTGTCTTCCTTGGCTATTCTGCCTGCCGAACGTGCTGTAAATGCCCATGCACTTCTTTCGTGTCGTCTTACAGATCCGTCTGTATAGATGACTGCATCTTTCTCATCGGTGTTATCGCAGATGAGACCGTTGACCGCGGCATTAACCACGACCGGGTTCTGTTCCCTACTTTTCCTGTTGAGTGTGACAATACACGAGAAAGTCCCCTTGAATGACGTGGGCACCGGTATCCACTCCTCACTAACGCAGATATTGGTAAGCCCACAGACCTGTTTGATGACATCTTCTGCTCGGCCCACCCATGATTTGCCTCTTTTTAGCCTGGCACATTTCTCTGTGTTGAGCACGTGGTGCAATGGATGCTCTGTATCTGTACTAATCTTCAGGTATGCTCGTACTCTCCAGATCTTGATTCTGTCATCCATGGTTGGAAAGTCAAGAAGATACCTCATTGCTACACAGGGAGTGTCCCTCGTACATCCCAGGATAATGGGCATGGCTTCATTTTAATTTTCTCCAGCCTATCAATTTGAGTCGTACTTACAGTAAGAATTGCCAGGGCATACTCGACTGGTGCGAGGACTAATCCCTGGAACAGAAGAGTAAGTAGCCTCTGCTCGGTGTCTTTAATGTGGTAGGTATTACACCCGTCCCGCTTTACTTTCCCAGAAAAAAAATCCGGTACCCATTTAAGGCTGGGTGAACATGAAAGCCATCGATCAGGATCGAACCCGACCTTTGTCCTTTGTAGCCCAGTTCACTAACCACTGATAATACCGACCATATTACCCCAAAAATAATGTGCTGATGGTCTCTAGAATGATGATCACTAACACCATATTCCCTATATGCTACTTGGCGTAGTGATGGGGTTTCTTTACATTTACTAATGGGGAAGAGTGGGGTTACAACTGGAACACACACAAAAAAACATTAGGAAACACCCATCTATTTATAGCATCAGTTGTAAGACATTTAAGATGTAGAGTAAAGACCTCCGCGCTAGGTCGTGATTGACCTATAACGAAAGTAGTGACAACTCATATTATGACAAGAGTTATGCGTTTCACGTAATTATCTCCCTTGTGGTTATCGCCGCCTCGAACGAAACTCAAATACTATTATGTTATGTCATATGAACGGTCATATGGGAGTCTGCTTTCTCATTTCTCTTTTATCGTCGAGGGGTGAGATATTATGCAATCTTCATTTCTCTTTGTTCGTCAAGAATGGTGCTATTTTCACTGCTAGTTTTTTTCTTAATCATACGAAGTCACCAGATTTCATTATTCTCTTGTTTATTCTAAATGATTCACAATTAAATTCATCCACTTGTTTTAGTTGTTTATCACCAATTTTTATGTTTCTGATGTCTTTCCCTGTCAACATCTATTGCTCCCGCTTCATCAATATTAATTTTCAAACTAAAATGCACGCTGATGCTACTACTTTACTATTACTACTACTTTACTATTACTACTACTTTACTATTACTACTACTTTACTATTACTACTACTTTACTATTACTACTACTTTACTATTACTACTACTTTACTATTACTATAATTACTAAAAATATTACTGCTACTACCACTACTAATACTGCTTTACTATTACTACTATCACTTTACTATTACTACTATTACTTTACTATTACTACCACTACTATTACTATTACTTTACTATTAATACTACTACTAATACTACTAATTCACTATTACTAATACTACTACTAAAAGTAAAGAGCCCCGTCACAACAAATGGCACATAGGGAATATGGTGTTAGTGACCATAATTTTTATTGACGTTTGGCGCATGATTTTGGGGTGATTAATGTGGTCAGTATTACGCCCGTGCCGCTTTACTTTCCCAGAAAAAAATCCCGTACCCATTTAAGGCTGGTTGCACCCGGAAGCCGTCGATCAGAATCGAACCCGACCTTTTGTCCTTTGTAGTTCAGTTCACTAACCACTGAGCTATCGTGGCTCGTGTGTGTGTGTGTGTGTGTGTGCGCGCGGGCGCGAGTGTTAACTTAAAAGTAAGCCTTGTGTCCATGTGCTGATCGTATAGTGCAACTCCTATTGTTGAAGATCCTGCGGTTGTCCATATGTTTTAAGATGTCGATTTCCATCAAGTATTTTCTGTGCATTCCCAATAGATATATTTGGTTCTAGTTTTGCTGAAACATTTCATAGGTTAAAAGGCTATTTAAAACGCTAACATCGCTTTTGTACACCCTGTTTCTTCATAAACCCCCATGCGTATGTCGGAGAGGTAAGCAGAGAAAGTGATGGGAAAATAACATCAAAGAATGGACAGGCCTCGACAAGATTACGTGAAGACAGGGGACAGGCAACTAATTGCAGTGCTGCGGTAAAGCTGGTAGGAAGGAGCCAGTAGTGGGGTGTGGTATACAATCCTACAAGGTATGGTGACAGCTTTATAAAAAAGGTGCACAATAAAATAGTGACGTTTCCATATCTCTCCATTTCACCTATTCTCCCACATGTGACACATCTCTTCTTCATCTCACCATCCTATCTCTCATCTCTCTCTCCACTTGTCCCGATCATTATCATCCAACATGTAGCTATAGATATTTGTGCCCTACCGTTTGTTGTCGTTGACCCTGTCTTCTGAAGAAGGCCATCGGCCGCAACGTCAGTAATTTGTTGTGTTCCTTTTTTGTAAAGCTGTCACAACATCTTGTTTCAGTGTATACCACACTCCACTACTTGCTGCTTGAGGACAGGAATATGAATAGTGGACCTTTTAGTAGTGAAGCTATACGAGCTGAATTTGAACTTTGAAGGAATTACTTTAGAGAAGAGAGTGGCTAAGGAATTACTTTAGAGAAGAGAGTGGCTAAGCAATTAGCAAACATGAATAGCTTTCTTGACGCTTGCCTGTTTTACTCAGCTTGAAACAACGAATGGAAAAGAGACTTTTGGCTCATGAAGAAACACAAATGTTAGAATGGACAATAATACTGTAACCTAATGTTGGCCAGACGGTTCCGAGATAAATGTTACTTTCTATGAGACTGAAAAAGTTTGTGAATGATATAACCAAGGCCAGATGAAAGGGTGGAAAAAGTGCTATGATCACATCTTTATGTAGGAAAGTCTCAAAGAATGAAAGGGTGGAAAAAGTGCTATGATCACATCTTTATGTAGGAAAGTCTCAAAGAATGAAAGGGTGGAAAAAGTGCTATGGTCATAGCCTTATGTAGGAAAGTCTCAAAGAATGAAAGGGTGGAAAAAGTGCTATGGTCATAGCCTTATGTAGGAAAGTCTCAAAGATGAAAGGGTGGAAAAAGTGCTATGATCACAGTTTTATGTAGGAGAGTTTCAAAGAATGAGAGAAAATGAGAAGGTTGACACACACTGTCAGTTGTGCCTCGACGACACCTAGGGTTATGGAATAAAGATGAAATATGTCGGTAATTCTTATCATCATGTGCCATACCGGTTGGTGTAGGCGATCATGTCCTTCCACAATTCTCTATCCACAGTTCATCGTATCATTTCTGATGACAGTTTTCCATGCCATGACACCAAGATATCTATTTTTATAGTATTTTGTCGTCCGCGATCTCTTTATCTCTGTATTTTGCGAGTTGTAACCAAATATTCAAGTTTTCCTCTTCTCATGATGTGCCTGAAAAATATCTATTCTTTATTTCTGCTATTCCAGTGTTGCACGATTACTATGTACACTTCACCTAAATAATGTTTTACAATAATTCTAGACATTATTACTCAACGTTAATTCATTAATCCCGTAATGAGATGTCGTTGGTGTACTTTTGATGATGACTTCACAATTCTCTTCTGACCTTCAGAACGACGCCTTCACAATTCTCTTCTGACCTTCAGAACGACGCCTTCACAATTCTCTTCTGACCTTCAGAACGACGCCTTCACAATTCTCTTCTGACCTTCAGAACGACGCCTTCACAATTCTCTTCTGACCTTCAGAACGACGACTTCACAATTCTCTTCTGACCTTCAGAACGACGCCTTCACAATTCTCTTCTGACCTTCAGAACGACGCCTTCACATTCTCTTCTGACCTTCAGAACGACGCCTTCACAATTCTCTTCTGACCTTCAGAACGACGCCTTCACAATTCTCTTCTGACCTTCAGAACGACGCCTTCACAATTCTCTTCTGACCTTCAGAACGACGCCTTCACAATTCTCTTCTGACTTTCAGAACGACGACTTCACAATTCTCTTCTGACCTTCAGAACGACGACTTCACAATTCTCTTCTGACCTTCAGAACGACGCCTTCACAATTCTCTTCTGACCTTCAGAACGACGACTTCACAATACTCTTCTGACCTTCAGAACGACGCTTCACAATTCTCTTCTGACCTTCAGAACGACGCCTTCACAATTCTCTTCTGACCTTCAGAACGACGACTTCACTATTCTCTTCTGACCTTCAGAACGACGACTTCACTATTCCTTTCTGATCTTCAGAACGACGCCTTCACTATTCCCTTCTGATCTTCAGAATGACGACTTCACAATTCTCTTCTGACCTTCAGAACGACGACTTCACTATTCCCTTCTGATCTTCAGAAGGACGACTTCACTATTCCCTTCTGATCTTCAGAAGGACGACTTCACTATTCCCTTTTGATCTTCAGAACGACGACTTCACTATTTCCTTCTGATCTTCAGAAGGACGACTTCACTATTCCCTTCTGATCTTCAGAAGGACGACTTCACTATTCCCTTCTGATCTTCAGAACGACGACTTCACTATTCCCTTCTGATCTTCAGAATGACGACTTCACTATTCCCTTCTGATCTTCAGAACGACGACTTCACTATTCTCTTCTGATCTTCAGAACGACGACTTCACAATTCTCTTCTGACCTTCAGAACGACGACTTCACAATTCCTTCTGACCTTCAGAACGACGACTTCACAATTCTCTTCTGACCTTCAGAACGACGACTTCACAATTCTCTTCTGACCTTCAGAACGACGACTTCACAATTCTCTCCTGACCTTTAGAATTATTAATTTGTAAAATGTCAAATAGACACGGCTATTTCAGTCTGTAATATGTTCTAATGAAAGACATAATAGTGAAAGAAAGCAACAAGAAAGGTCTCAGTCTGAATAGTAAGAAAACAAGTAATGATCATAGCGAAAAAAAAAAATCATCACCATCGTGCAGCATAAAAAATAAACAAGACAAATCTGAAACAAGTGCAACGAGTCAAATACTTGGTCACAATAATAACATCAGATGGGAGATGCAACAGAAATAAAAAGCAGAATAGCTCAGGCCAAAATAGCATTTCAGACAATGAAAAACGTCTTATGCAACAAGTCTATGTCAATAGAAATGAAAAAGATCGTTCAACGGTGCTATATAGAGCCAGTTCTGACCTATGGAACGAAACATGGAAGTAAACAAACAAAAGAGGCCACAGAGATGAGATTTCTCAGAGGAATGTTGAAAGTTCCCTGGACAGCTAAAAAGCCCAACGAGGGCATTCTCAAAGTGGCCAACACAAATTTTTTTTGGGCACATCATGAGAAGAGGAAAGTTGGAATACTTATTACAACTGGAAAAATTCAGGGGAAAGAGAGATCGCGGACGACAAAGAGGTAAGATACTAGATAGCTTGGTGCCATAGCATTGAAAACAGTCAACAACAGAAATTATACGATGCACAGTGGTTAGAAAAATTGTGGAAGGACATGATCGCCTACGCCAAACTGTATGGCACATGATGATCAATATTTTATATTTATGCAAATGCAATATATCTTTATTTAATATATGAAAACATTTGAAATATACAACCCCCACAGACAAAATAATGTGCTATATTTTTGGAGAACAATTTGTATCTTTTATGTCAGAAACAAACGTTTCAGTACGGAAGGATTTGATCAATTTAGTAGTAGAGATTTCTTCTTCTTCTTCTTTCCTTCTTCATCTGCCTTTCAGCGTCGAGGGGAGATATAATTTGCGGTCTTTTGCTGTTCTGTTCGCCTCTGCCGTTGTTATGTTTCCTAGTACTTCCAAAATTCCATCGATCCATTTTTTTCGTGGTCGACCCTTGGGTCTGGTGTTCTCACAACGTTTGCTGAATGCTCGTTGTGTTGTGTTTTGATCTTTCTGCCCTGTCACGTTGGCAAACCATTTTATCTGTTGTTTCCTTATATATTCTATGGCGGGTGCTATTCCTAGCTTTTTTCTCAGTTCTTCATTCCTGATCTTATCTCTCAGACTGTTTCCTGTCATTCGTCTAACACATTTCATCTCAGTAGAGGTTATTTTTCTTATTGTTCTTGCATCTAGGGTCCACGTCTGGCATTGGTAGCACAACGTTGGGATGAAGATTGTATTGTACAGTGCCCGTTTTGCCTCCAGAGTTATTTCCTTGTTCGACAATAGTGGTGATAACTGTCCGATGATTTGACAAGCTTTGTTGCATCTTGATTCTATCTCTGCTGTTTGTGAATTATCGCTTGTCACTAAACTTCCTACGCATTTGAATTCCTCTACTTGTTTTAGTTGCCTGCGTCCTATAGTTATGTTGATACTCTGTTTATTTATAGAGATTTCATGGACAACATATTTCAAAGTTTTTAAATATTAATCTATATGTTTATATTTATCTAACATTCAACAAATAATATATAAATTTTTCGATAATTAAACAAGGAATTATATTTCACCAATACCAAGATGATACAAGACATATAAAAAGAATATGGTTTGATGACAGTTTATACTAATCAAATTGAGAGTGACGCACTGTGCGGCTAAACGTACATGACCCAAATCGGCATGGGGCGTGGTGCGGCAAAACGTACGGAAAGAGTTAAATAAGTTTATAATTAATGTACAGATCGTTTTAGCATCACGGTTGATAACTGAATTACTCATATTATTACTATGATTGTTCATCTTACCTTTTTTTATGACCACTACAAAAGTACATAAATCTAAAAGAATGTATGGTAAAGGGCTAGTATAGCCCCGTAAATTAATTTAGCAAAAATGTTATCTCCCCTTAGTTGACATCATAACAGAACTACAATGGTTCTCAAACACTTGTGTGTTCAAGAAACTCAAAATAGGTACTACCAGCCAATTACACTGTACACTGGACAACATGACAACAAAACATGTTCTACAGGATTGCCCCCAGTACACAGACCTGAGAAGAGCAATGTGGTCCACACCCACCTCCCTGGAAGAGAAACTCTATGGGCAACCGAATCACTTAAACTGACAGCTGCCTTCATAAGAGAGTCCGGAATCCTACTCTGAATGACGTCATGATGTCAGAAGACGAAACATTGTTGATAGTCACAAAATAGATCGCTTCTCAGTAAAGTTCTAGTTTAGGCCGATTAATTACAGTTGGCAAGAGTAACATCCCCTTGAGTAACATAGCAATTTATTCGGACCCCTAATTGTAGGGTTTATGCTCAGTTTAATGATAAAAATAACCCTAACCCTAAATATTAACATTATTTTTATTATTTGAAAACTACTGTAGTTTTGTTGTGACGTCACCTATGAGGAGATCACTCATTTCGCTTAAATAATTTACCAGTCTAAACTAGAACTTTACCTGCTTCTCAGTTCATGTGCTATTATTTTTTTTTTCTTTTATCAATAAAACGTGGACATTAGTTGATGTAACTTTGTATGTTCGAGTGTGCTCCCCTGATTAAATGTGCCATAATTTTAGATGAGTTATCGGACATATCCACTCAAAAGCGGCAACACTCAAAAGCGGCAACACTCAAAAAAGGGGCAACACTCAAACAAGCGGCAGCACTCAAAAGCGGCAACACTCAAAAGAGGCAACACTCAAAAGCGGCAACACTCAAAAGAGGCAACACTCAAAAGCGGCAACACTCAAAAAAGCGGCAACACTCAAAAAAGCGGCAACACTCAAAAGCGGCAACACTCAGAAGCGACAAAGCACTTCTGCCTTTTAATTCTCTTTATTAAAGACTTAACCCTCGCGTTGTTTCTCTTTTCGGTAATTTCCTAGTTTGATCAGATATAGTCTTTCAGTTTGGAAGAGTGATGTCCCCTAAAATATGTCTGCCAAAATACAGTGGTTCTACGCATTCTTGGCGTTGGGTCATTACGCTGACATGTAATCATTTCGGAGTATCTGTTGAGTGGGCGTTGGGTCCAGGGTTAGGTTTAGCTTTAGTGTTAAATATTTATAAATATATTATAACGCGTGACAAAAACGACGCCACTCGGCCTAATTATGATCTTCTGATCGAAGGGAATTGTGCGGTTGATTACCAATCGGCGTAATGACCCCAACGCCAAGAATGCGCAGAACCACTGTATTTTGGCAGACATATTTTAGGGGACATCACTCTTCCAAACTGAAATACTATATCTGATCAAACTAGGAAATTACCCTCTTTTCTCTAGAATTAGGGGTCTTCAAATGACAGAATGAGAACCACTGAATAAAGTGCAATGTTTATTCAAGGGGACACTACTCACCGGAATTAAAATAATTTACGGGACTAAACTTGACCTTCACTGAATTTATATTAATAATAATAAGCAGATGTCACTTACGGTTGGCGGTAGATAAGACCATGTTTGATGATTTTTGAACTCCACAGCCAGGACTGCTCAGTTTTGAACCCATGTAGATTTAGTGGTAGTAGCCACTGTATGAGTGTATGTTGTTCCTCAGTTTGTTCAAGTTTGTTGTTTTACGATTTCCATTTAACTTCAAGTGTATCTCTCATGGAATTCAAGAAACGATTCAAAGATAAACACAAGTATGAATCCATTTACGTAGAAATGATCCTTTATTATCCAGATAAATATAAAACTAGAATTAATTCACTCGCAACGGCGCACTAGTTTAGTCTGGAACACAACCACTTGAAGGATAAAATACATCTCCATTTTGTGTTTGCTGCCCGCCGTCTGCTGTAGACGGGGAGGTCACTTCCGGATTCTCAAAATTGAAATGCTCCTTCAACGAAACAAACCACGTGAAATTTGTAAAAAGCCTGACTCGAAATTTTGTTTCACGTATCATCATCATCATCGAGTGCCGTCTCCGCAACGAAGGTTGGCTACCATGGTTCGCCATTCCGCTCTGTCTCTTGCTTTGATGGTGCAGGTTATCATAGACTGACTTGTCCATCTTTTCAGGTTACTCGTCCATGTTAGTCTTGGTCTGCCTCTGCCTCTTTTACCTTGTATTTTCCCTTCCAATATTACTGTTAGTAGGCTGTTATGTCTTTTAACGTGCCCACAAATTTTCATTTGTCTTGTCTTAATTGTATTTAGTTGTTCTCTTTTTTATTTTTAGTTGTAACTTCCAGAGAGTAGTCATTCAGTGGATACTTTTACACTGTAATATACACGGGAACGAACGCGCAGATAAATTAACTAAGGAGGGAGGGAGATTACCACAAGAGAACCATCCGCTCAGTTATGATGAAGCCAAATCCACCCTCAAGGGTCAGTACCATGAAAAATGGAAACGAGAACACCCAAAGCATAACGAGAGGGACGGATACCACCAACTATCAAGGAGGGATCAAGTCATCATACTTCGCCTACGCACTGGCCACAATAGAATGAGAAATCACATGTTCACCAAATTCAAAATAGGTACAACCAGCCTATGCCACTGTACACTGGACAATATGACTAAAAACATGTTCTACAGGATTGCCCCCAGTACACAGACCTGAGAAGAGCAATGTGGTCCACGCCCACCTCCCTGGAAGAGAAACTATATGGGGCAATCGATTCACTTAAACAAACAGCTGACTTCATGAGAGAGTCTGGAATCCTACTCTGATTGTGAGTCTTGATCACAGAGAGAAAGAGAGAGAGAGAGATAGAGAGAGAGAGAGAGAGAGAGAGAGAGAGAGACTTCATCGTGTTTCATGTATATAGTTGAATGATATTATTATTATACGTGATGATATCAGAAAGGTCTCAGTCTGGATAGTAAGAAAACAGAAGTAATGGTCATATCGAAGAAACAGTCATCACCATCATCATGTGCCATACCGGTTGGCTTAGGCGATCATGTCCTTCCACAATCTTCTATCCACAGTGCATCGTATCAGTTCTGTTGTTGACTGTTTTCCATGCCAAGACACTAGGCTATCCTGTATTCTCTCTCTTTGTCGTCCGTGATCTCTCTTTCCTTTTATTTTGCCAGTTGTAACCAAGTATTACAACTTTCCTCTTTTCATGATGTGCCCGAAAAATGTGTGTTTCTTTCTGATGTTTTTTAGGAGCTTTCTTTTTGTGTTGGCCTCTTTGAGAACTTCCTCATTGGCCTTTTTAGCTGTCCAGGGAACTTTCAACATTCTTCTGAGAAATCCCATCTCTGTGGCCTCTAATCGTCTTTTCATTTGTTTGTCTACTGTCCATGATTCGATTCCATAGGTCAGAATTGGTTCTATATAGCAATCATCACCATCATATAAAATAGACAGGACAAATATGAAACACGTGCAACGTATCAAATATTTGAGGAAAATAATAACATCAGATGGAAGATGCACCACAGAAATAAAAGCAGAATAGCTCAGGCCAAAATAGCGTTTCAGATGAAAAAAGTCTTTTTGCAACAAGTGTATATTAATAGTAGTGAGAACGAGAGTTCACCGGTGCTATATAGAGCCAATTCTGATCTATGGAAGCGAATCATGGACAGTAGAAAAACAAATGAAAAGACGATTAGAGGCCACATAGATGGGATTTCTCAGAAGAATGTTGAAAGTTCCCAGGACAGCTAAAATGAAAATGAGGAAATTCTCAAAGAGGCCAACACAAAAAGCGAGCTCCTAAACACATCAGAAAGAAACAATCGACATTTTTGGAGCACGTTATGAGAAGAACATTGATGAGAGAGGCAAGAACAGCAGGAATCGGCTCCCTCAATGAGATAGAGTTGCTTGCACAGAACAGAGACAAATGGTGAGATTTGATAAAATATCTTTACAAGGATTGAAAACTGATAGAATAAACATTTATATAAGTGAAAGAATATTTGGGTCTATGCCCTGTGGTCCGGCAACGGCTCGAAAGGTCAATAATTAGACAGATAGATAGATAGATAGATAGATAGATAGATAGATAGATAGATAGATAGATAGATAGATAGATAGATAGATAGATAGATAGATAGATAGATAGATAGATAGATAGATAGATAGATAGATAGATAGATAGATAGATAGATAGATAGATAGATAGATAGATAGATAGATAGATAGATAGATAGATAGATAGATAGATAGATAGATAGATAGATAGATAGATAGATAGATAGATAGATAGATAGATAGATAGATAGATAGATAGATAGATAGATAGATTATGAGAAGAGTAAAGTTGGAATACTTGGTTACATTGGCAAAATACAAGGGAAGAGAGATTGCGGACGACAAAGAGAGAAGATACTAGATAGCTTTATGTCATGGCATGGCAAACAGTCAACAGAATTGATACGATGCACTGTAGATAGAAGGGAGCCGCGATAGTTCAGTGGTTAGTGAACTGGACTACAAAGGACAAGGGGTAGGGTTCGATCCCAACCGACGGCTTCCGGGTTCACCCAGCCTTAAATGGGTACCGGATTTTTTTTTCTGGGAAAGTGAAGCGGCACAGGCGTAATACCGACCACGTTACCCCAAAAACCATGTGCTGAAGGTCTGTAAAATTGATATAACACCATATTCCCTATACGCCACTTGGCGTGACAAGGGTACTTTACTTTACACTTTTTAAATAAGAGATTAAATCAAGAAATTGTAGTAAAATGCAATGAAGCAAAAGAAGCATGGCTAAAAGAGAGATGCAAAGAGATTGAAATGCAACAAAAAGGAGATGCTAAAGCTATATACAAACAAACTGGTGAATTAACAGGAAAAAAAAACGCAATAAAAAAATGGATGTCTAAGATCAAAGGAAGGAGAACTGTTGATTGATCAAGAAAACATAAGAGAACGATGGACAGAATACATTAAAGATCTTTATAATGATGAACGAATAGAAGTAAATATTAAGGATAATGGAGAAGGACCAGAAATACTCAGAGAAGAAGTGGAAGACGCCTTGCGCAATATGAAAGCAGGCAAAGCTCCTGGACCAGATAATATAACAAAAGAAGAGATTGAAGCCATATGTGATTTTGGAATAGAAATAATAACAAAAATATTGAATGATATCTACAACAGCGGATATATACCAGACGACATGCTCAAATCAATAGCCCTACCAAAGAAATCGGGTGCGATTGAATGCGATGATCATCGCACAATAAGCCTTATGAGTCATATGACTAAGATATTACTAAGAATCATCATGCGAAGAGTGTGAAACAAAATCAGTCCAGAAATTAGCGATGAACAGTGTGGTTTTGTTGGAGATAAAGGAACGAGCAATGCCATTTATATCATAAGATCTTTAGTAGAAAGAGCCATAGAGGTGAAAACAGATCTATACCTTTGTTTCATAGATTACACCAAGGCATTTGACAAAGAAAAGCACCAAGAAATAATCAAAATTTTAGAAAGCATAAATGTAGACAGCAAAGATCTAAGAATAATAAAGAACATGTACTGGCAACAAACAGCGGCCATAAGAACTAGAAACCAATTGGGAATGTTTCAACAAATAAAACAGGGTGTTAGACAAGGTTGTGTGCTGTCACCAGATTTGTTTAATATTTATAGTGAGATTATTTTAAGATCCATAAGGGACATGCCTGGAATAACAATCGGAGGTCATAATATAAATAATCTAAGGTATGCTGATGATGCAGTCTTAATCGCTAAGAGTGAAAATGAGTTACAAGAAATGTTGGACATTATAGTGAAAGAAAGCAAAAATAAAGGACTCAGCCTTAATAGCAAAAAGACAGAGGTAATGGTAACAACAAAGAAAAAGACATTCACCTCAGTGCAAAATAAAGACAAGTGGAACAATATTAAAACAGGTAAATGAATTTAAATATTTGGGAACTTTGCTAACCTCAGACGGAAGATGTACAAAAGAGGTGAGATGCAGAATGGCTCAGGCACAAGCAGTTTTTCAAAAAATGAGGAAGATACTATGCAATCCATTTTTGACAATAGAAACAAGAAGAAGAATTCTTAAATGTTATGTAGACCCAGTCTTAACATATGGATGCGAATCATGGACAATAGGACAATAGACAAGAGATCACTGGAGTCTGTAGAAATGTGGTTTTACAGAAGAATGTTGAGAATACCATGGACAGCTAAGAGGAGTTTGAAGATGTTCTGAGAGAGGTCAAAGCAAAAAGAGAGCTAATTTCCAATGTTAGGAAGAGACAATCATCATTTTTTGGCCATGTAATGAGAAGAGAACAACTGGTATATATTGTAACAACTGGGAAAATTGATGGTCGAAGAGATAGAGGAAAGCAAAGAGAAAAAATAACAGACAGTTTAAGATAATGGCTTGGCAGAAGGTCAACATCAGAAATGATAAATAGCTGCAGAGATCGAAAGTTGTGGAGAGACATGATCACCTACGCCAGTAGGCCCGGTACTTGATGATGATGAACATATAACATACTATGTATGAATTTTTAGATAATTCTACAAGGTATTAGATTTCACCAATACCAAGATGATACAAGACATATAAAAAGAATATGGTTTGATGACGGTTCACACTAATCAAATTGGGAGTGACGCACTATGCGGCGAAACGTACGGAAAGACTTAACGGAACAAAACATTCTATAAATTTGTATTTCTTTTTCTTCGTCTAAATATATTAAATGAGAAATCATTGAGGGGTTGTTAAAAAAAAAAAATAGAAGTAAAGTGCCGCGTCACACTAAGTGGCTTATAGGGAATATGGTGTTAGCGACCATAAATTTTACAGACATTCGGCACGTGATTTTTGGGGTAATGTGGTCGGTATTACGCCCGTGCTGTTTTACTTTCCCAGAAAAAAAATCCGGTACCCATTTAAGGCTGGGTGAACCCGGATAGCCGTCGGTTAGGATCGAACCCTTTCTCTTGTCCTTTGCAGTCTAGTTCACTAACCACTGTGCTATCGCGGCTCCCATAGAGGGCTTATCCTCTATCTTAATTTACTTAATTTATATCGAAAGATCTTACACAGGTTTAAGGTGGGATTTTTTTTTTAGCCGGAGGTAAGGTTGCGAATTTGTGCCAGGTAGAAAAAAAGGAAGATTGTCTGGTTTTTGTCAGGAAAAAAGGAAGATTTTCTTTTTTAATCAAGATAAAAGGAAGATTTCCAGTTTTTGTCTGAAATAAGAGGGAAGATTATAACGACTTATTGTAAACCATTTCTGGTACTTTATGTTAGGATACTGACATACACTCCATGAGATATACCAGTTCTGATAATACTACTACTTGTACAACAACTACAACTATCGATACTACAGCTGCGACTACTACAGCTGTGACTACAACCGCTACTACTACAACAGTTAATGCTACTTCTATATGTACTACTACCGCTACTACAACAGTTACTGCTACTTCTACTACTACCGCTACTACAACAGTTACTGCTACTTCTACTACTACCGCTACTACAACAGTTACTGCTACTTCTACTACTGCCGCTACTGCTACTACAACAGTTACTGCTACTTCTACTACTGCCGCTACTACAACAGTTACTGCTACTTCTACTACTGCCGCTACTACAACAGTTACTGCTACTTCTACTGCTACCGCTACTACTACTACAACAGTTACTGCTACTTCTACTACTGCCGCTACTACAACAGTTACTGCTACTTCTACTACTGCCGCTACTACTACTACAACAGTTACTGCTACTTCTACTACTACCGCTACTACTACTACAACAGTTACTGCTACTTCTACTACTACCGCTACTGCTACAACAGTTACTGCTACTTCTACTACTACCGCTACTGCTACAACAGTTACTGCTACTTCTACTACTACCGCTACTACTACAACAGTTACTGCTACTTCTACTACTGCCGCTACTGCTACAACAGTTACTGCTACTTCTACTACTACCGCTACTACTACTACAACAGTTACTGCTACTTCTACTACTACCGCTACTACTACAACAGTTACTGCTACTTCTACTACTGCCGCTACTGCTACAACAGTTACTGCTACTTCTACTACTGCCGCTACTACTACTACAACAGTTACTGCTACTTCTACTACTGCCGCTACTACTACTACAACAGTTACTGCTACTTCTACTACTGCCGCTACTACTACTACAACAGTTACTGCTACTTCTACTACTACCGCTACTACTGCTACAACAGTTACTGCTACTTCTACTACTACCGCTACTACTGCTACAACAGTTACTGCTACTTCTACTACTACCGCTACTACTACTACTACTAATATTGTTTTAACACTGCTGCTACAACAACTACTACAACTAGTACTGCTGCTACTACTACTCCTGTCACCAGTGTAACAACAACTACTACTACTGCTACTACTACTACTAATACTACCATCGCTACTAATATTACTACCGCTACTACTACTACTACCGCTAGTACTACTACTATTATTACTACTACCGCTACCTCTACTACTACCGCTACTATTATTACTACTACCGCTACTACAATTACCACTACTACTACCGCTACTACTATTATTACACTACTACTACTACTACTACTATTACTACTACTACCATCGCTACTACTATTACTACCGCTACTACTATTACTACCGCTACTACTATTACTACCGCTACTACTATTACTACCGTTACTACTATTACTACCGCTACTACTATTACTACCGCTACTACTATTACTACCGCTACTACTATTACTACCGCTACTACTATTACTACCGCTACTACTATTACTACCGCTACTACTATTACTACCGCTACTACTGCTACCATCGCTACTACTATTACTACCGCTACTACTATTACCATCGCTACTACTATTACTACCGCTACTACTATTACTACCGCTACTACTATTACTACCGCTACTACTATTACTACCGCTACTACTGCTACTACTGCTACCATCGCTACTACTATTACTACCGCTACTACTACTACCATCGCTACTACTATTACTACCGCTACTACTATTACTACCGCTACTACTATTACTACCGCTACTACTGCTACTACTGCTACCATCGCTACTACTATTACTACCGCTACTACTATTACTACCGCTACTACTATTACTACCGCTACTACTGCTACTACTATTAATACTACTACCATCGCTACTACTATTACTACCGCTACTACTATTACTACCGCTACTACTATTACTACCGCTACTACTATTACTACCGCTACTACTGCTACTACTGCTACCATCGCTACTACTATTACTACCGCTACTACTATTACTACCGCTACTACTATTACTACCGCTACTACTATTACTACCGCTACTACTATTACTACCGCTACTACTGCTACTACTATTAATACTACTACCATCGCTACAACTATTACTACCGCTACTACTATTACTACCGCTACTACTATTACTACCGCTACTACTATTACTACCGCTACTACTATTACTACCGCTACTACTATTACTACCGCTACTATTATTACTACCGCTACTACTATTACTACCGCTACTACTGCTACTACTGCTACCATCGCTACTACTATTACTACCGCTACTACTATTACTACCGCTACTACTATTACTACCGCTACTACTGCTACTACTATTAATACTACTACCATCGCTACAACTATTACTACCGCTACTACTATTACTACCGCTACTACTATTACTACCGCTACTACTATTACTACCGCTACTACTATTACTACCGCTACTACTACTACTACTGCTACCATCGCTACTACTATTACTACCGCTACTACTATTACTACCGCTACTACTATTACTACCGCTACTACTATTACTACTGCTACTACTATTACTACCGCTACTACTATTACTACCGCTACTACTATTACTACAGCTACTACTATTACTACTGCTACTACCGCTACTACTATTAATACTACTATAGCTATTATTACTACTACTACTACTACTGCTACTACTATTACTACTACTACATGTACTACCATCGCTACTACTATTACTACCGCTACTACTATTACTACCGCTACTACTGCTACCATCGCTACTACTATTACTACCGCTACTACTATTACTACCGCTACTACTATTACTACCGCTACTACTATTACTACTGCTACTACTATTACTACTGCTACTACCGCTACTACTATTAATACTACTATAGCTATTATTACTACTACCCCTGCTGCTAATGCTACCACTACTGATGTTACAACTACTACTACTACTACCGCTAATGCTGCTGCTACTACTTCTATTTACCACTACTAATGCTACTACTACTAGTTACTGCTACTACTAGTTACTGCTACTACAACTGCTGCTACTCACTACTTCTACTTACTACTACTACAACTACTGCACCTATCACATTAATAACTCCTTGAGGCAACCCACTACCAGATCCTATTAAAACTTATCAAGAAAGACACTGTGATTGGTTATGGTTATGGAAGGCCCCGGTATCACTGCAAACGAATTAAAATCCATAATTGCTCAACCGCCCGTGCCAGTGGAATCATCCGAATTACTAATTCATCTCCCAAACAAAGAAAGGTAACTGTAGTCCCCATCATAGCAGTCTCAGCACACGGCAAAAGACAAGGCGAAACCGCACAGAAAGTAAACACAGCCAACTGTTCCTTGTCATACGATATCATCATTCATCGTAAACAATTGGAATGTCGAAACATGATCAAAACGGATGAAACACACAGCTCACGATGTGCACAGAGCATTTAACTCAGTAGCTCCTGCAACAAGCCGGACTTGGAATATGAGGAAAATGCAACAAGGAACACTTTTCATACATACTGTGATAGCATTAAAAAAATACACTCTAATTTGGTAAACATGAATAAAGCATTGACACAACTGGACATTAATTTCATGTCTTTTCTAATTATTTTTAAAAAATTCATTGAACATCGTTAGTCATAAGCATATATTTGATGTAACATTTTCAATTTCCTCCGATTAAAAAAAAAAAACATCAATAATTTCGTAGATGTGAAGATGAGAGCGTAAGAAATCGGTTTACAGGTCAAAAATAATAAAAACGTAATCTTTTACCTTTCAGCTCCCTGTGGAGCGTAGGTCTTCAACAAACACTTTCAGCTCCCTGTGGAGCGTAGGTCTTCAACAAACACTTTCAGCTCCCTGTGGAGCGTAGGATTCAACAAACACTTTCAGCTCCCTGTGGAGCGTAGGTCTTCAACAAACAATTTCAGCTCCCTGTGGAGCGTAGGTCTTCAACAAACAATTTTCAAGTCGTTCTGTTTCTTGCCATTCTTTTAAGATCATTCCATGTCTTCCCCATCATCTTCATCTCTGCTTCTATCTGTCTTCTCCAAGAATTTCTTGGTCTTCCTCTTTGTCTTTTTTCCCTGGGGGATTCCAAAAAGGGCCTGTTGTGTAATACTCTCAGTTGGCTTCTACATTGTGTGTCCTATCCAGCGCCATCGTCTTCGCTGTATCTCTTTATCCACTGGTATTTGACTGGTACATTTCCATAATTCTATGTTAGTGATTTTGTCCTGCCATTTCCATCCTTTTATCCTGCGTAAGCATCCATTAATGAAAGTCTGTATTTTCATGTTTGTCAATTTTGTTGTTCTCCGTATTTCACAGCAATATAATAAGACTAACTTTAAATTGGAGTTGAAAATTTTTATTTTTGTATTTAATCTAATTTCTTTGGACTTCCATATGTTTCCCAGCTGCAACAAATGCTCCGCTTGCTTTTGATATTCTTATTTTGGTATCATTTTCTGTTCCTCCCTCTTTGTCTATATTACTACCCAGATATAAGTAAGATTGTACGTCTAGTACAGCAGAGATAGAATCAAGATGCAACAAGGCTTGTCAAATCATCGGACAGTTATCACCACTATTGTCCTACAAGGAAATAACTCTGGAGGCAAAACGAGCACTATACAATACAATCTTCATCCCAACGGTGTGCTACCAATGCCAGACCTGGACCCTAGATGCAAGAACAATAAGATAAATAACCTCTACAGAGATTAAATGTGTTAGACGAATGACAGGAAACAGTCTGAGAGATAAGATCAGAAATGAAGAACTGAGAAAAAAGCTAGGAATAGCCCCCGCCATAGAATATATAAGGAAACAAAAGATAAAATTGTTTGGCCACGTGACAAGGCAGAAAGAACAAAACACAACACAACGAGCCTTCAACAAACGTTGCGAGAACACCAGACCCAAGGTTCGACCACGTAAAAGATGGGTCGATGGAATATTAGAAGCACTATGAAACATAGCAGCAGCAGAGGCGAACAGAAGAGCAAAAGACCGCAAATTATACCTCCCCTCGACGCTGAAAGGCAGATGAGGAAGGATAGAAGAAGTACGTCTAGTAGAGGTATTTCTCCTATTTTTATTTGGTTATTTCCAACTGCATTAATTCTCATAATTAAAAAAAAACGTAACGAAAACACATAGATCTTACGGGAAAAACGTAATCCTAGTACGGCAATCCTAGTAGAAGAAGTCTTCAACGCATTTTGATAAACTGATATTATAGTTTTGGCATTTCGCCAACCATAGACTTGTGAGCTGCATTAAGGCCGTGGTTTGTGAACTGGTGTCGAGTAGAAGAGATCGATACTGATCGATAGAAGAACTGGAAGGATTTTAAGTATAGGCTGCTTCAACATTCAGGCACGCTTCTGAGGATTAAATAGACAATGAAGAGTCACACTCATGGCTCATTCTATAGCTACGAAATAGAGTGAAATAGAAAATAGATCGGAGAGAGTGCAATGCGACGGTCACCATCAACATCAAGTACCGGGCCTTCTGGAGTAGGTGATCATGTCTCTCCACAACTTTTGATCTCGACAGTTATTTATCATTTCTGTTGTTGACCTTCTGCCAAGCCATTCTCTTAAGCTGTCTGGTATCTTTTCTCTTTGCTTCCCTCTATCTCTTCGCCCCTCAATTTTCTCAGTTGTTACAATTTATTCCAGCTGTTCTCGTCTCTTAAGACTGCGTGAACCCGGAAGCCGTCGGTTGGGATCGAACCCTAACTCTTGTCCTTTGTAGTCCAGTTCACTAACCACTGAGCTATCGCGGCTCCCAGTATATCTATCTACAGTAAGTAAAGTACCCCCGTCACGCCAAGTGGCGTATAGAGAAATATGGTGTTAGTGACCCTATATTTTACAGACCTTCAGCACATGATTTTTGGGGTAATGTGGTCGGTATTACGCCCGTGCCGCTTTACTTTCTCAGAAAAAAATCCGGTACCCATTTAAGGCTGGGTGAACCCGGAAGCCGTCGGTTGGGATCGAACCCTACCCCTTGTAGTCCAGTTCACTAACCACTGAGCTATCGCGGCTCCCATCTATCTACAGTACATCGTATCAATTCTGTTGTTGACTGTTCTCCGTGCCAACCACATTAACCAATCTATATAGTATCTACTCTCTTCATTGTCCGTAATCTCTCTTTCCCTGTATTTTGTTAGTTGTAATCAGATATTCCCACTTTCCTTATCTTATGATGCGCCAGAAAATGGTCAATTATTTCTTTCTGATGTTTCCTATGAGCTCCCTTTTTGTCTTGGCCAGTTTGAGAATGTCCTCGTTGGTCCAGTGAACTTTCAACATTCTTCTGAGAAATCTCATCTCTGTGGAATCTAAATCATATTCCCATTTGCTTGTCTACTGTCCATGATTCACTTCCACTGTGCAAACATTACACAGAGTTTTCAACTAAATAATGCGCATCACAACAGCTAGACTCTTGTTAAGAAATATATATTAATTACAGAAACGTTGAAGATGATCAACAATTTATTTACCTAAACATTTGAGTAAATAAACTTTTGTGTTTGTACTCGTGGGCGTCTAAAGTAAACATTTGTGGACAGATTAATCCATAGTTTCAGGGCCGGCTCAAGAACCGGCAGCTGTCCGGAGCGCGCCATGTGCTTAGGGGCTCCACCAAGGATCTTCCAAAAACAGAAAAAGTGAAAATAATAAATGAAATATTAAAAAGAGCACAGAAGTTCAGCTTGCCCAGGGCGCCAGCAAGCATATGATCGTCTAGCCCAGGGCACCAGCAACTGTAGGACCGTGTCTGCAGTTTCTACAAGACATTACAGTCCCTTATCTCTTGAGTAGTTAAGATATGATGTCTAGCTGAGTCACACAAGGGTAATAAACATAAGGTCCCGTGTGCACTCGCCACACGTTAAAAAACCTTGGCAGTCAATATAAAGAAAAAAGTAGGCCATAGATTTTGGGAACCGTGATAGATCAGTGGTTAGTAAACTGGACTACAAAGGACAAGAGGTAGGGTTAGATCCCAATCGATGTCTTCCCGGTTCACCCAGCATTTAATGAGTACCGGATTTTTTGGTGGGAAAGTAAAGCGGCACGGGCGTAATACCGACCACATTACCCCAACAATCATCTGCTGAAGGTCTGTAAAATTTATGGTCACTAACACTGTATTCCCTATACGCCACGTGGCGTGACGGGGGGGGGGGGGGTACTTTACATAATTTTTTTTAGGCCATAGATTTGGCTGCTCTTTGGGCAAAATTGTTAGCAAAAACTTGCCCACAGCGTGGATCACAGGGCGTGCTACAGAGTTTGTGCATATGGGCCATGATTTTCTTGAGTGGGATCAGAGCACCTATGGGTCTGTCCAGTGAACCTAACAACATTTGTTGATATACCCTCCCTCGCTCATATAACATGATCCTCATCTAAAGACAAACAACATGAGCTTAAGAAGCATCATCAAGTACCGGGCCTGCTGGCGTAGGTGATCATTACATGGCCAAAAAAAATGATGATTGTTTCTACCTAATATTAGATATTAGCTCTCTTTTTGCTTTGGCCTCTTTCAGAACGTTTTCATTACTCTTCTTAGCTGTCCATGGTATTCTCAACATTTTTCTGTAAAACCATATTTCTACAGCCTCCAGCGATTTTCTTGTCTGTCGTCCTATTGCCCATGATTCACATCCATATGTTAAGACTGGCTCTACATAACATTTAAGAACTCTTTTTCTTGTTTCTATTGTCAAAAATGGATTGCATAGTATCTTCCTCATTTTTTGGGGGAAATGGCATAAGAAGCAGTCTCATATAAAAATAAACAAACAAATCTTTACAGTTTTATGTTTGAAGGCACCTCAGTGCTTCCTCCATTAAAATAAAAGTCTTTAAAAAAAAAAAAAAAAAAAAAAAAAAAGAAACACCAAATAGAATGAAAAGACAGAAAAGTAAAAGATAACACAATTAACAAGTTTATATACATATTTTATAAACCATTCATACATTTGTGTCAACTTTTGTTGGTGGTATACAAAACATTCAACAAGCAACAAAATAGAACTAGCAAATTAATAATATAATAAAATAATAATAAAGTATTACATCTGATAAATTATAAATAATAATAAAGTATTACATGTAATAATGTTAAAATGTGATGAATTATAAAAATAATAAATTACTGAATGTGATAATTATCTTCTTCTTTCATTCCTCATTTGCCTTTCAGCGTCGATGGGAGATATAATTTGTGGTCTTTTGCTCGCCTCTGCTGCTGTTATGTTTCCTAGTTCCTCTAATATTCCATCCATCTATCTTTTTCATGGTCGACCATTGGGTCTGGTATTCTCACAACGTCTGCTGAAGGCTCGTTTATTTGTGCATTGATCTTTCTGCCTTGTCACGTGGCCAAACCATTTTATCTGTTGTTTCTTTATTATATTTATATTATATTATATTATATTATATTATATTGTATTGTATTATATTTATTATAGATGTATTAAATGTGATAAATTATAAATAAAGTATTAAATATATTAAATTATAAAAAAGAATAAAGTATTAAATGTGATAAATTATTTTTTTTAAAATAAAGTATTAAATGTGATAAATTATAAATAACGTATTAAATGCCGCATATTATGAATAACTTATTTACATAGGAGGTACAGTAGTATAAGGAGGCGGACCCTGAGTATTTGGGTGTGTATTCTCTCTGTGGGGTTCCTCTCTGATTTTATTCAATGCAACTTATTAAACAGAGAAATATCCCTCATACTATCACTGAATGACAAACACATCACTCTCAAAATAGGTAGCTTTGTGAATAGTCATTCAAGTGCAGAAATTTGTTGCTTCTATGTTCTTTTGCTATCACATGTTTTTAATTCCACACATTGATGAGAGTGTTTTTGAGCGAGGGTCACAGCCAATAATTGATGAGAAGCCAGGATAATAGCTTGTTAGTAAATGTAATTATGTGTGTTACCGGGGCCTCATTATGAGGGAGTAAAGAATAGTGACAATGTGACCTTCCAGGCATGTCGAAAGAAGTGACTAAGGAGGTTGATAAGCTGTCATTGCAAAAAGTATTGTTATGGAAACAGAGCCATAGATTTTAGAAGCAGTGATCTGTGCAATATGTGCCATTTTGGCACGCAAGATTTCTGTTTTTGAGATTGTGGTTCTGCCCACAAGAAGTTTGGGGATGCAAAATTCAATTGTTAAACACACAAGTTATTTAATTTTCAGATACAACTTCTTCCAATTACTTTGAGTGTAACAAAGAAGTATATGTAGTTTATCTTCCCGAAAGACACACATGAGTAAATCAACTAAAGTATCAGTGAGAAACAACAGTGACATATGTTATTGAGAACATGAGACAGGGAATTTACTGGTCATGGTATGTATTGTTTAGTTATATCTTTTATTTCAACTGACAAAAATGTCATAGCCATCCTGTTATTGCTTACATTGACTGACAAGCTAGAGTGGACAATTATAGTACAGTTATAACATGACATTTCTTACATGGACATATACCAGTCTACTATCTATCTAGTAACATATACCAGTCTACTATCTATCTAGTAACATATACCAGTCTACTATCTATCTAGTAACATATACCAGTCTACTATCTATCTAGTAACATATACCAGTCTACTATCTATCTAGTAACATATACCAGTCTACTATCTATCTAGTAACATACCAGTCTACTATCTATCTAGTAACATATACCAGTCTACTATCTATCTAGTAACATATACCAGTCTACTATCTATCTAGTAACATATACCAGTCTACTATCTAGTAACATATACCAGTCTACTATCTATCTAGTAACATATACCAGTCTACTATCTAATAACATATACCAGTCTACTATCTAATAACATATACCAGTCTACTATCTATCTAGTAACATATACCAGTCTACTATCTATCTAATAACATATACCAGTTTACTATCTATCTAGTAACATATACCAGTCTACTATCTATCTAATAACATATACCAGTTTACTATCTATCTAGTAACATATACCAGTCTACTATCTATCTAATAACATATACCAATCTACTATCTATTTAGTAACATATGCCAGTCTACTATCTATCTAATAACATATATCAGTCTACTATCTATTTAGTAACATATACCAGTCTACTATCTATCTAATAACATATACCAGTCTACTATCTATCTAGTAACATATACCAGTCTACTATCTATCTAGTAACATATACCAGTCTAACGATCTATCTAGTAACATATACCAGTCTAACGATCTATCTAGTAACATATACCAGTCTACTATCTATCTAGTAACATATACCAGTCTAACTATCTATCTAGTAACATACCAGTCTACTATCTATCTAGTAACATATACCAGTCTAACTATCTATCTAGTAACATATATCAGTCTAACTATCTATCTAGTAACATATATCAGTCTACTATCTATCTAGTAACATATACCAGTCTAACTATCTATCTAGTAACATATACCAGTCTACTATCTATCTAGTAACATATACCAGTCTACTATCTATTTAGTAAAATATACCAGTCTAACTATCTATTTTGGGTTATGTGAAGCCATTGGAGCAGGTGGTGGATGGTGTTGTGGGAGCAGCCGACAAGTAGTGCCGGTTATGGTCCCCACGCCGCGATGGCAGGATCTCATGTATAGAGACAATGGCTGCGATCTCCGACTAGTACAGTCACTGCCAAGAAGGAAAGGAATGGCAAACTACCTTCTTATACTGCCTGGAATAATTATGAACAATCACAATCTTATATTTACAGCTAACGACGTTAATGGGGACTTCACAGCCACCTCGTCCGGTAGGGAGCGTCATGTGCTACAAGTGACACCCGATCGTCATCAAGCAACTGTAAGCAAAATAAAAAATAAAGAGACACTAGCAATAGGAACTTGGAACGTTAGATCAGCATTCCAGGTTGGAAAACTAGTTAACATCCATCAAGAAATGAAGAGAATGAAATTGAACATCTTGGGACTATGTGAAATGAGATGGACAGGAGCAGGATTATTACAACACGACAGTGGAAATGTAATTTACTCTGGGGGAACCACACATGAAAGAGGAGTAGGCATCATGTTAGATAGAGAAAGAAGCAAAACAGTGACAGGATTTTGGCCAGTTTCAGACAGAATTCTGCTAGTAAAATTGAGCGGAAGACCAATGGATATCAACATAATTCAAGTCTATGCACCAACAAGTAATAGTGAAGAAGAAGACATTGACACTTTTTACGAGGAGCTAGAGGCAACCATGGAACAGTGTAAACCCCATGAAATAACTATTATATTAGGGGATTTCAATGCAAAGGTAGGAACAGCTAAAGTGCAAAATGTGACTGGGGGACATGGCCTTGGAGAGACGAATGACATAGGGGATAGATTGATAGATTGGGCAAAGACACATGAAATGATTATAGGTAACACCTGGTTCAAACAACACCCTAGGCGACTATGGACATGGCAAAGCCCAGACAAAAAAGTACACAATCAAAATGATTTTATACTGGTACAGAGAAGATTTAGGAATGGGCTAACGTCTGTTAAAACAAGGCCAGGAGCAGATTGCAATAGTGACCATGTACCAGTAGTTGGAAAGATAAGAATAAAACTGCGGAAGGCACAGAAATCACCAAGAAATATAAAATTAGAACTAGATATGCTAAGATTAGATAAACAGATGAGTGATAAGTACAGCACAATAGTACAAAATAGATATAATGCTATTGAGAAAATACAGGACATCCAGGAGCAGTGGCAAATGCTCAAACAATCGATTCAGCAAACATCAAAAGAAGTAATACCAGTGACTAAAAGAATCAACAAAAAGAAATGGATGACAGAAGAAATATTACAACTAATGGACGAAAGAAGAAAACATAAGAAAGAAGAACGAGCATACAAAATATTGCACAAAGAGATCCAAAACAAGTGCAGTGAAGCAAAGGAAGGATGGTTAAAACAGAAATGTGAAGAAATCGAAAAACAACAATAGAAAGACTCAAAATTTATGCACAATCAGATAAATGAATTAACAGGAAGAAAAAAGTCAAAGTTTCAGGATGTGTGAAATCAAAGGAAGGAAATATAATAATGGGACAGGAGAAGACAATGGAAAGATGGACAGAATATATCAGTCAACTCTATGATGATGAAAGACCAGAATTAAACAATTCAAATGAAGACACAGGACCACCAATAATGCAGAGCGAAGTGGAGGATGCAATTCAACACATGAAAAGAGGCAAAGCTCCAGGTTCTGACAATATAACAATCGAAGAGATAAATGCATTAGGAGAGCTAGGAGTACAAGTCATAACAAAATTACTCAATGACATATATAACACTGGACACATACCCGAAGATCTACTAAAATCTAACTTTGTGGCCATACCGAAGAAGTCAGGAGCCACTGATTGTGAAGACCACCGCACTATTAGTCTCATGAGCCATATGACTAAAATATTACTAAGAATAATCATGAGACGTGTTAGGAACAAAATAAAACCAGAAATAAGTGAGGAACAATGTGGATTTGTGGAAGGAAAGGGCACCAATAATGCAATATACATCTTAAGAACGTTGATAGAAAGATCTATAGAGGTAAAGAAAGATCTATATATGTGCTTTATAGACTACACAAAAGCATTTGACAAGGTAAAGCATGTGGAAATAATCAATATGCTGGAGAAATTAAACATTGATGGCAAGGATCTGCGAATCATAAAAAACATGTACTGGCAACAAACAGCAGCTATACGAATTAACAACCAAACAGGACAATTCCAATATATAAAACAAGGAGTCAGACAAGGCTGTGTTCTGTCGCCGGATTTGTTTTCACTTTACAGCGAATATATTATGAGATCAATAGTAGACAAAAAAGGAATTGAAGTCAATGGTCACAACATAAATAATTTGCGATATGCGGATGACACAGTCTTAATAGCAGAGACAGAGAACGAACTACAAAAATGATAGACATAATAGTAAAAGAAAGCAACAAGAAAGGTCTCAGTCTGAATAGCAAGAAAACAGAAGTAATGCTTATATCGAAGAAACAATCATCACCATCATGCAGCATAAAAATAAACAAGACAAATCTGAAACAAGTGCAACGTATCAAATACTTGGGCACAATAATAACATCAGATGGAAGATGCACCACAGAAATAAAAAGCAGAATAGCTCTGGCCAAAATAGCATTTCAGAAAATGAAAAATATCTTATGCAACAAATCTATGTCAATAAAAATGAGAAAGAGATTTCATCGGTGCTATATAGAACCAATTCTGACCTATGGAAGCGAATCATGGACAGTAGACAAACAAATGAAAAGACGATTGGAGGCCACAGAGATGGGATTTCTCAGAAGAATGTTGAAAGTTCCCTGGACAGATAAAAAGACCAATGAGGAAGTTCTCAAGGAAGCCAACACAAAAAGGGAGCTCCTAAAAAACATCAGAAAGAAGCAATCAACATTTTTCGGGCACATCATGAGAAGAGGAAAGTTGGAATACTTGGTTACAACTGGCAAAATAAAAGGAAAGAGAGATCGCGGACGACAAAGAGAGAAAATACTGGATAGCTTGGTGTCATGGCATGGAAAACAGTCAAAACAGAACTGATACGATGCACTGTAGATAGAAGATTGTGGAGGGACATGATCACCTACGCCAACCGGTAAGGCACATGATGATGATCTATTTAGTAACATATACCAGTATACTATCTATCTAGTAACATATACCAATCTACTAAGTAACATATATCAGTCTACTATCTATCTATCTAGTAGGATATAGCAGTCTACTGTCAAATGTGTACACTATATTGCCCTCAAGTTTCATCACAACATTGACTTTGTTATCTTGTATGCACATAACGCAATGAAGCATCTAAATGAATGAAGGGTCTGTATGATCCAGGCTATGATGTTCCCTCTATATTGGCTGAATGTACCCCTCAGGTATTTCACTATCTGAGGAAATGGAAACATGAAAACAATTCATTGCTAGATGATTCTATTTTTTTATTTATTAGATAAAACATTATCATCACACTCTGGGCAGGACATGATAACACATTCCTTAAAAAACAAATAATGCATCAGCTTGGAATACAATATCAAACAGGTAAGGTGCTATAGTGTGTTCCAAAGCTCATGCCCTCAAACTGCATCAAATATCTCCAAAACTACTAGGCAGTTTATCATAATTACCACATTTTGCATGTGGTCTTAAATTTTCTTTGATGTTATGACTTCATAATTTAAAATAACATGTACACTATGGTTTACTTAGAGCAGTAACTTTCTTTGATCTTATCAGTTTAGTAACTATTGTGTTCCTAAAAAGTTTTTTTAACAGTAATTGAACAATTTGTTGACTTTGATAAGCTAAAGTAATGAACACTACATTTGCACCATTTTGTTGAACAGAAGTGCTAATTTGTGCGCAAATGAAGGTTTTTTATAAATGTGTACATACTATTGATGTATGGAAGATATAAAGATTCTATTATCTTCAATACACTAGTAAAATTATGTGGGTATTTTTATACATACCGCAAATAAGATAAAATAAAAACCATTTGTTTGTTTCCAACATGTCATGGAAATAAACAGTTTACATACAAAATGTCAGCAATTGAAACCAAACGCTTATTCATCATCATCACTGTGTGCCATCTCCGCATTGAAGGTTGGCTACCATGGAGCACCATTCTGTTCGGTCTCATGCTTTGATGATGCAGGCTGTCACAGGCTGACTTGTTCAACTTTTGATGTTACTCGCCCAGGTTAGTCTTGGTCTGCCTCTTTTACCTTGTATTTTCCTTTCCAAAATTATTTTTAGTAGGCTGCTGTGTCTTTTAACATGGCCCAAAAATCTCATTTGTCTTGTTTGAATTGTGTTTAGTGGCTCTCTTTTCATTTTTAGTTCTCAGTTATTACGTTATAGCATTTTGAGGAGGGGCATGATTTTTGGAACGGGCTATAGGAGTATATGCCAGTGACCATCTGAATTTATTAACACAGACACACTTCATCATCTGCTGATACAGATTGAGGACCTTATGTGTGCTATGATATCAACTATAACATAAATGAATGAACATACACTGATGATTACAGCAGCTTGATGGTTATACACATATCTATTCTGACTGCTTCTACTCATGCCATGCTTGACTTCCAAGGTCTCAGAATGTCATGTGCTGCATATCAAGATGATGAACTTTGCACTCTGTTAGCATTGACTATAATTGATACAATAACTATCAATATCTTAGACCAGCGGGGCTCTCAAACTTCCCTTCACTGGAGACCTCCATTACCCCTAGATTATGAAGCTGTCATAAAAATGACCACCTCAAAATACAATTTCTTGAAATTTGACAGTTTTAAGAGTGCAAACATCCACCCCCCCACCCCCTTCCCAATGACAATTTTCAGTGACCCCTGAGTGTTGGATTTGCTTCCTTTCATGTTAGATCAGACACTGTAAAAAGTACTACTCTATCATACAAAGTGGCTTTTTTTTTTTTAAATCTTTTTTAAATTTAAATTTCACTCATTTTTCAAGAAATCCCCCCCCCCCCCCCCCCCCCACAAAATCAATCATGACAGGGAAAATCTTCTTGGAAGTCGGTGAGACATCAAACAACCTTTTGTAACATGATAGACAGCAAACAATGCTTAGAGAGAGCCAAACATATGTCTGGATTAACGGACTAGCAGTCACCATGCAAATAGACAACATAACACCTCTGGCACATTGCTTTTGAATTTCAGGTCATAATTCTAATATAACCCAGGGTAACGACCACAGTATCTGACTTGCATGTCTCTGCTTGGGTAAACATGCAGCTGTGTAGCAACAGTTCAACAAAAATCCTTATTTTCCAACTGCCACTACTCATTTGATCAAGTGTCAATAAGATAACTAGCTGAAACATTTACTCAATGAGGTCTTCTTCTCATAATCAGACTATCTCCTGCTGCTAAACTCTCTGGAGTTTCCTGTTACTTACCATTTTGGTCATAATCTGTAAATATACAGCACAAATTTGGACTGTCCCTTCTTCATTTCTTTTATTATTCTCCTCTTCTTCACCTTATAACCTTAGAGCACTACTGACAGACAACCTACACGTCTCTCCATATTCAGTATTACTTTGAGACTGTAAAGTTGGGGACTGTCCATTCTTTGATATTATCTTCCCATTACTTTCCCTGCCTTCCTCACTTTCTCATTCCTTACAGAAAGGCCTTGCCAGGCTAGATGATTGAGATTTATGGCCAAACCATTACATTTCATGTTTCTACATAGTTCATAATCTTCATGCACTCTCATTAAGTTAATTATAGTTATCATCCCTGCACTCTCAACATGTCCACAGGTGCTCAGATTCCCCCCTCAGCATGTCCTGCAGCGTCCAGCGACACAAGCTCTGTGTTGATTGATAAGTCCTCTTATGGTCTCACTAAACCTCTCATTTCTGGCTGTGTCCATCGTTACTGCCATCTCTTTTATTTGAAGGAGAGACATAGTTGTTGAAATCCTGTTCCTTTCTCACATCTCGGAGGGCATTAGTGAAGCTTGCCTAATGCATTGGTTGACCATCTTCAATGACAGCACAGCTAGCCACTCTTTCATTTCACCATACCCCTGCATGTCAGTGAATGTAGACAATGGTCAAGTATTGTTAACTTCTGTAATGACCTGACCTACTGCTTGCATACAGAGACCGCCTCCACTTTTCTCATCATGCTTATCAAATCACTTAGTATACAGGTTTCCGTGTATTCTTGTGACTCCAACCAAAAGAATGCCCTGGTCACTGCCAACACCTCCATCATCATGCTACCCATGGTCATAACATACTTACCACTGATTTCTTTGACTATTCTGTCTGCAGAATATGCTGTAGATGTCCACGCACTCCTTCGGTGTACTCTGATTGCTTGTTGCATCCTTTGTGAACTTTTTCATTTGTAATACAATCTAAGTAAGAGATGCCCAAAACCTTACGATAACATTTCATCTCCATAACTAGTTTTTTTCTTTTCTAGCTCTGCTGTAAAGGTCCATGTTTTGCAACATATAGAAAGACTGATATAACAAGTCTTAACCTTGACAAGGATGCTTTAGTTTGTGTTATTCTAGGTAATAAGTCAGATTTTCAGACCTTATCGCTGACAATTGATCCCAAGTATTTAAATTTGTCAACTGTTTCTGGTTCTTGTCCATTTATTTTACTACTTGATGACTACTCTCACAACACAACCTACCACCTGCTCCCATGGCTTCACATAACCCTGCTCAGAGGCTAAATGGGTATCTCATCTTGTCCAAGGGTGTCCCACAGACAACAGGAGCTGTGTTATTTCCCCTCTTATAAGGAGTATCCCTGCTTATTCACTCCCAATGGAATCATGTAGCAAGTACATTCCTGCTGTTAGAAGAACAAAACTTTGGGGGAAGGAGAGACCTCTATGTATTTATCAACATATAAAATAGCTCACAAATGTACTATATATGAAGCATAAGGGTATTTAACAGAGAGAGGACAATGACAAGAACACAAATGCAGATCTGCTAGAATACACACCTCGGAATGCATCATTTGTACTTTCACGTATCAAAGACTGATCAGTTCCCTTAACTAAAGTCAAGCTTATGTCAGTGAGATATGCTATTGTGGAATAATCACAGTCATCTCTGTTAGTGGGCAAAGGTGGGACCGGTGAAGGTGGCCTTCCTGGAAAAAAATATTAGGATCGTTAATCTGAGGTATTTAAAGCAATCATTACAGATTGTCAAATGTGAGACATTTAAAGCAATCATTACAGATTGTCAAATGTGAGGTATTTAAAGCAATCATTACAGATTGTCAAATGTGAGATATCTAAAGCAATCATTACAGATTGTCAAATGTGAGGTATTTAAAGCAATCATTACAGATTGTCAAATGCGAGACATTTAAAGCAATCATTACAGATTGTCAAATGTGAGGTATTTAAAGCAATCATTACAGATTGTCAAATGTGAGATATCTAAAGCAATCATTACAGATTGTCAAATGTGAGGTATTTAAAGCAATCATTACAGATTGTCAAATGTGAGGGATCAGAATTATGAAAGACCCTGACTAAAGAAAGAAAAAAAGAAAGAAAGAAATGTCTCAAATATCTTTCTCGAAAGAATCCCCAAAGCTAACTACCTCTTCCTAAGCTACTGTAGTTGAGCCTATCCATCCAACATTGCTTTCTGGCTTGTTTCCCTTGTCATGAGCAAACATTTTCAAAGACAAGTTAAAACCAAACATACTACAAGCTCAATATTCAAATATTTTGGCTATTGTTCTTTCTTGCACAAGATCTGGGATATATTCAGGCTTACTCTATCAAATGTTTTCAGTGCTAAGCTATTAGAAAGGCACATATTAGCAAGAGGGCTGAAGGTGGTCAACAGCTATTAGCCAACTGCTTACATCAAGATCTGTGAACCAGAACTATACATATCCTACTCCACTTCTTTACAGTGTTCCTAGAAGCTGATGAGTCTAGTTCAGTCATGTGAGTAGGGATCAAAAGAGAAGGCAATCCAGTACTCAAAAATGCCACATTCAAGACGGATGTATTGGGCCAAAATGTGTCAATTATACAGAAACATAATGCATATATGCCCTTTCAAGTGCGGACGGTGAAAAGAGCCAAGAGAAAATTTCTTTAGTAATAAAAAAAAAGTAAAGAGCCCCATTACGCCAAGTGACGTATAGTATAGGAAATGTGCTGTTAGTGACCATAACTTTTATAGACCTTTGGCACATATTTGGGGTAATGTGGTCGGTATTACACCCGTGCTGCTTTACTTTCCAAAAAAAAATCCGGTACCCATTGAAGGCTGGGTGAACTCAGAAGCCGTCGATCAGAATCGAATTCGACCTCTTGTCCTTTGTAGTCCAGTTCACTAACCACTGAGCTGTCACGGCTCCTTTAGTCATATATGGTGACACAAACAAAAGCAACAACAGACATAAAAACAAAGAAAAAAATGCAGATTGATGTCAAAGTTGGTGTTATCCATACAGATGAAACATTCTGTTATTAGTTTGTTTCTTGTAACAAAAACCTTACCTGGAATAAAAGTTGCGTACTGGTAAGAAGAGCAAGAGTTGATGTCAGGCTGGCTGTAGAGCATGTTGCTTGTGTCTCTCTTCTTACACAAGATAATGACAACAAAAATGGCTATAATTAGAAGCAGGAACACACTCCCAAAGCCTACACCAAGACCAATGATCAAACTAGAATTAATGGGGCTGTCTATACCAGCAGAGACAGTTGTCTGAGTGCTTGCGATGTCTGAAACCATTTCAGGACAATAAACAGAATTAGTTCATTTACACACATCAAGATTAGATGGTCTGGCTAAATAATAAAATGTACCAACTATAATAAAAAGTAAGTATTGATTATTAAGTAAATATGATGACCCGGTGGTTTTCTCTGTTATTTCTAGCCATAGGCACTTGGGTTTCACTCAAATGAAGGGCATGGAGGCGAAGGCGCGCTTCCCAGCACCAGAGCTGGAAGCTGTCAGTGACTCATAGCTAATGGTTTGCACCAGGATCGGTGAACCAAAACCATCCAGACCCTGCTCCACCTCTCCACGGTGCCTCCAGTAACAGACTAACCTGTCTAGTCTGGCCAAGCGAGCAGGGATCGAAGAGGGAAACAACCCGGTACTCAAAAACGTTGTGCTGAAGTCGGATGTATTGGGCTGAAAGGCGAAGATATCACAGTGTTACACTGCAAACTGCAACACAACGCAATCACGTCCACTTAACGTCCTTATAAGGGCGGATGACGAAGAGGAAGTCTAAAGTCAACGAATACTTTAGAATTATTTAGTCATCGGGCGAACGCATCCATCCATCCAAATGAAGGGCTGTAACGACTTTAATGAATTCATAGATTCTTTCTATCCTTCTTTCTTGAAGGAAGGTCTTCATCAGCTTTGAGTCACTGACCATGCCATATGGGGAAGGTTGTTTAGCTCCTGTCATATGGGGAAGGTTGTTTCTATATATCTATCTATTGACCTTTCGAGCCGTAGCCGGCCCATAGGGTCCGACTCAGATACTCCTTCTCTTATCTAAATTTCTATTCTAGTAATTTTCAATTCTTTTAAAGAAATTTTATCAAATCTCGCCATTTGTCTGTGTTCTGTGCAAGCAGCTCTATCTCATTGAGGGAGCCGATTCCTGCTGCTCTTGCCTCTCTCATCAATATTCTTCTCAGTGTCTCTCTGGGTCTTCCTCTTTTCCTCCCACCTGTAGTTTCCCCACATGAGGGCTTGCTTTGCTATTCGTTTATTATCTCTCCTCATCACATGTCCAACATATGACCATCGTCTTTTCTTGATTACTGAAGATATTAGTGGTTGATTGGCAATTTCTCTAATTTCCTCGCTTGTTTTGAATTCGTCCCACGCTATACCAAGTATTTTCCTTAGACATTTATTTTCGAATGCGTTCAACTTTGTTTCTGTCTCTCGTTTTCCAACGCTCACACGCATACGTAAGGGTTGATAGTACATTTGATTTTAATAGTCTTGAATAGTGTAAGTTTTGTGTTTCTGCTGATGAGTTTTGATTTCCACAACTCTTCAAGGCTTCTGAAAGACATTGCTGCTTTAACTATTCTGATTCTAATTTCTTTACTTGTATCCCCTTTTCGATCAATGTGACTTCCAAGATAGATAAAGTGGTTGATCTCTTCCACTGGTTTGTTTTCCATGTATATTCTGTCATCTGTTGGAATTAAGCTTTTCATGATCTTAGTCTTTTCATGATTGATCTCAAGCCCAATTTTGCTGGCTATTGATGATAGTTCATTTGTGTTTTCCTGCATCGTTTTTATCTGACTGCTGATGAGGACTATGTCATCAGCAAAGTCGAGGTCCTCCAAATGGTCTCCTTCCCCATATGATAGGAGAACCTTCCAGGTTGTTTAGCTCCTATCATATGGGGAAGGTTGTTTAACTCCTGTTATATGGGAAGGGTTGTTTTTCAGCTCTTGTTATATGTAGAAAGTTGGTTAATTTTTATGAGGGCTATTGTTTGGGGTTCATTTTAGTGAGGGTCACTGGAATCAAGATAGACTTCAAACAAATAAGTAACCTAACATTTTGAAACAAATTATGTCCTTAAAGATAAATAAGTTAATTGGTTCTTCATACAAATAAACTACCTGGTTCTTCCACACAAATAGACTACCTGATTCTTCCACACAAATAAACTACCTGATTCTTTCAAACAAATAAACTACCTGGTTCTTCCACACAAATAGACTACCTGATTCTTCCACACAAATAAACTACCTGATTCTTTCAAACAAATAAACTACCTGGTTCTTCCACACAAATAAACTACCTGATTCTTTCAAACAAATAAACTACCTGATTCTTCCACACAAATAAACTACCTGATTCTTTCAAACAAATAAACTACCTGGTTCTTCCACACAAATAGACTACCTGATTCTTCCACACAAATAGACTACCTGATTCTTTCAAACAAATAAACTACCTGGTTCTTCCACACAAATAGACTACCTGATTCTTTCACACAAATAGACTACCTGATTCTTTCAAACAAATAAACTACCTGGTTCTTCCACACAAATAAACTACCTGGTTCTTCCACACAAATAGACTACCTGATTCTTCCACACAAATAGACTACCTGATTCTTTCAAACAAATAAACTACCTGGTTCTTCCACACAAATAAACTACCTGATTCTTCCACACAAATAGACTACCTGATTCTTCCACACAAATAAACTACCTGGTTCTTCCACACAAATAAACTACCTGGTTCTTCCACACAAATAAACTACCTGGTTCTTCCACACAAATAAACTACCTGATTCTTCCACACAAATAGACTACCTGATTCTTTCACACAAATAGACTACCTGATTCTTCCACACAAATAAACTACCTGATTCTTCCACACAAATAGACTACCTGATTCTTTCAAACAAATAGACTACCTGATTCTTCCACACAAATAGACTACCTGATTCTTCCACACAAATAAACTACCTGGTTCTTCCACACAAATAAACTACCTGGTTCTTCCACACAAATAAACTACCTGGTTCTTCCACACAAATAAACTACCTGATTCTTCCACACAAATAGACTACCTGATTCTTTCACACAAATAGACTACCTGATTCTTCCACACAAATAAACTACCTGATTCTTCCACACAAATAAACTACCTGATTCTTCCACACAAATAAACTACCTGATTCTTCCACACAAATAAACTACCTGATTCTTCCACACAAATAAACTACCTGATTCTTTCAAACAAATAAACTACCTGGTTCTTCCACACAAATAGACTACCTGATTCTTTCAAACAAATAAACTACCTGATTCTTCCACACAAATAGACTACCTGATTCTTTCAAACAAATAAACTACCTGGTTCTTCCACACAAATAGACTACCTGATTCTTCCACACAAATAGACTACTTGATTCTTTCAAACAAATAAACTACCTGGTTCTTCCACACAAATAGACTACCTGATTCTTTCAAACAAATAAACTACCTGGTTCTTCCACACAAATAAACTACCTGATTCTTCCACACAAATAAACTACCTGATTCTTCCACACAAATAGACTACCTGATTCTTTCAAACAAATAAACTACCTGGTTCTTCCACACAAATAGACTACCTGGTTCTTCCACACAAATAGACTACCTGATTCTTTCAAACAAATAAACTACCTGGTTCTTCCACACAAATAGACTACCTGATTCTTTCAAACAAATAAACTACCTGGTTCTTCCACACAAATAAACTACCTGATTCTTTCAAACAAATAAACTACCTGATTCTTCCACACAAATAAACTACCTGATTCTTTCAAACAAATAAACTACCTGATTCTTCCACACAAATAAACTACCTGATTCTTTCAAACAAATAAACTACCTGGTTCTTCCACACAAATAAACTACCTGATTCTTCCACACAAATAAACTACCTGATTCTTTCAAACAAATAAACTACCTGGTTCTTCCACACAAATAAACTACCTGATTCTTTCAAACAAATAAACTACCTGGTTCTTCCACACAAATAGACTACCTGATTCTTTCAAACAAATAAACTACCTGGTTCTTCCACACAAATAAACTACCTGATTCTTTCAAACAAATAAACTACCTGATTCTTCCACACAAATAAACTACCTGATTCTTTCAAACAAATAAACTACCTGGTTCTTCCACACAAATAAACTACCTGATTCTTTCAAACAAATAAACTACCTGGTTCTTCCACACAAATAGACTACCTGATTCTTTCAAACAAATAGACTACCTGGTTCTTCCACACAAATAGACTACCTGGTTCTTCCACACAAATAGACTACCTGATTCTTTCAAACAAATAAACTACCTGGTTCTTCCACACAAATAAACTACCTGGTTCTTCCACACAAATAAACTACCTGGTTCTTCCACACAAATAAACTACCTGATTCTTCCACACAAATAAACTACCTGATTCTTCCACACAAATAGACTACCTGATTCTTCCACACAAATAAACTACCTGATTCTTCCACACAAATAAACTACCTGATTCTTCCACACAAATAGACTACCTGGTTCTTCCACACAAATAAACTACCTGATTCTTCCACACAAATAAACTACCTGATTCTTCCACACAAATAGACTACCTGGTTCTTCCACACAAATAAACTACCTGATTCTTCCACACAAAAAAACTACCTGATTCTTCCACACAAATAGACTACCTGGTTCTTCCACACAAATAAACTACCTGATTCTTCCACACAAATAAACTACCTGATTCTTCCACACAAATAAACTACCTGGTTCTTCCACACAAATAAACTACCTGATTCTTCCACACAAATAAACTACCTGGTTCTTCCACACAAATAAACTACCTGGTTCTTCCACACAAATAAACTACCTAGTTCTTCCAGATACATATGCTATCTAGCTCTTCCAGATACATAAGCTATCTAGCTCTTCCAGATACATATGCTATCTAGCTCTTCCAGATACATATGCTATCTAGCTCTTCCAGATACATAAGCTATCTAGCTCTTCCAGATACATAAGCTATCTAGCTCTTCCAGATACATAAGCTATCTAGCTCTTCCAGATACATATGCTATCTAGCTCTTCCAGATACATAAGCTATCTAGCTCTTCCAGATACATATGCTATCTAGCTCTTCCAGATACATAAGCTATCTAGCTCTTCCAGATACATATGCTATCTAGTTCTTCCAGATACATAAGCTATCTAGCTCTTCCAGATACATATGCTATCTAGCTCTTCCAGATACATAAGCTATCTAGCTCTTCCAGATACATATGCTATCTAGCTCTTCCAGATACATAAGCTATCTAGCTCTTCCAGATACATAAGCTATCTAGCTCTTCCAGATACATATGCTATCTAGCTCTTCCAGATACATAAGCTATCTAGCTCTTCCAGATACATATGCTATCTAGCTCTTCCAGATACATAAGCTATCTAGCTCTTCCAGACACATATGCTATCTAGCTCTTCCAGATACATAAGCTATCTAGCTCTTCCAGATACATATGCTATCTAGTTCTTCCGATGAAAAATGTATATGGATCTACGAAAGCAAATATGATACCTGGTTTTCCACGAGCCAAGAGAATGTCTGTCCTTTTATTGAAGCATCCAGTAACGTGCCAGGCAGAGCATCGACACAATACTTTATTGGCATCACTAGGCATAGTCATGGTGAGGCTAGCCAGTGTGCCAGACATAGAGCTGGAAACGTCACCACAAATGATTGTTACGTTACTAACTTCTGGATAGCCCCCATTAGCAGTGCATATCAAAAGCACACTGGAACCATCAGGGATGTGACACGATTTGTTTCCCGGTTCTGTCAGGCCTCCTTCGCATGTCAAAACTGGTGCTATCTTTGGTGGCTCTATAATATAATTATAAAGAGAATTTCAAGAATAAAGTTATATGAAAATTGTATAATTTCTGGCGTCTGTGAATCATATTATGAATATAGCTGTTTGTCAATGATAATTTAGTTGATCTGTTCATCTGTATTTTTCCAAGAAGATAAAATACACACACTTCTTCTATTATACATTCAAAGTGATTAGAAGAGGAAGTTGCATCTCAGAATGTAAACAGTTTTTATGGTTAACAATTGAATATTGCATCCCTTGAAATGCTTAGATGTGCAAATCTTTGATCTTTTAGTTATGAGCATTAACTACAAAAATGTTCATACATAAATATTGACTTTAACTGAATATTGTTGCATTAGTGTGTGACATGTCAGACACTGAAACCACTCCCATAAAATATCAAATGTAAGAATGTTTAGAAAGTACTAGTCTTATGACATCTTTATCCACAAATGCTGAAACATTTCCTATATTTTGACTAAAATGCCACTTTGGGATGAAACACAAACAGCCGTGGGAGAAATTTGCCTAAAAAATTCTCCACTGTGATAATAAATTCTAGCAGTTGTTGCATCAAAGCAATTATGACAGATATTTTCTACTGTCTCTGGTTCATATAATAGGAAGGCAGTTGATGAAATCTTCAAGTTTAATATCAGAGCTAGTAAGATTAGTATAGTGATATGTGATCTACTTTCACAAGCTTAATGTCTTGAGTTAACTTCCTGAGGAACATGATTCAGTAGATTTTTAGGCTAAAGAAAATTGACACCTGACTCACATAAGTAAATTAGGAAATGTAATACATCTAATTAGGAGATTTAAAATTAAAATACTCAAACAGTTAATAGCCTAGACATTGGTAATCTCAACAGTCACTGCGATAAGTTATAGATATCTGATACTGAGCAAGGGAGATAAAGTAGAAAAAGGGGATGGAGGGGGGAGGGGTGGAGATAGATGCAAACTGTCAAGATTAAGTTGTAGTTTTAGTGGCATACTCTTTAATACACTATGAAACTTGAAGTACGCCACATAGGAGGGCTGTTCAAAAGAAAAAATTGAGACACTGATTTTTAAAAAAATAATGTGTAGTGAAGTGTAACAGTAACAGTAACATACATATCAATATCCAATGTCAATCTAGAAACTGTGCCAAACCAGCAGAAACTAATCTTGTGCCAAAACAGGAACCATGCCAAATCAGCAGAAACCAAACTTGTGTGCCAAAAATAAAAACCAAACTTGTGCTAAAACAGGAACCGAGCCAAACCAGCAGAAACCAGTCTTGTGTCAAACCAAAAAATGTGCAAAAACAGGAACCATGCCAAACCAGCAGAAACCAGTCTTGTGCCAAACCAAAAACCAAACTTGTGCGAAAACAGGAACCATGCCAAATCAGTCTTGTGCCAAACCAAAAACCAAACTTGTGCGAAAACAGAAACCATGCCAATCAGCAGAAACGAAATTTGTGCCAAACCATAAAACAAACTTGTGCAAAAATAGAAACCGTGCCAAACCATAAACCAATCTCAGTGCACAAACAATATAAAAGTCCATAACCACTGGCAACTTAGTCCAGTTTGTGACAAATGATAAAATTGAGGTCCTGAGTTCAAGTTGTGCACTTCTACAAACCATTAGCAGTAGAAAATCAATAAAAATAGGCTGCATGTCATTGTTGGGGTAAAAATTCAAAACAGAAAAGTAAAATTCCAACAATCCTCTTTATATTTAGTTTTCTGCAATCACGAGCAATATGATGCAGCCTTTATCTGTCACTATGGAATTCTTGCAATTTGCTAAGATCTTATACTCATTAGGAAAGCTACTGGAATCTTCTTCTTCTATTCAACTAGCTTTGGCGCACAGATTTCAACAAACACTTTCCAAACTGTCCTATTTCTTGCCATTCTTTTAAGATCACTCCATGACTTTCCCATCCTCTTAAACTCTGTTTCCACTTTTCTCTGTTAATTTTTGCCTTCTCCTTTGTTTACTCCCCTGAAGATTTAAAAAAAGGGCTTGTCATGTAATACTTTGTCTTGTTTCATTGTTCATTGGTACTTGACTGTACTTTCCCATAGTTCTAAGTGATTTTGTTCTGCCATTTCCATCCAATTATTCTGCACAAGCATCCATTAATTTGTATCTTTGTGACTGCCATTTTTGTTGTTCTCCATGTTTCACAGCCATATAATAGGACCGATTTAACATTGGAGTTAAACATTTTTATTTTTGTATTTCTCTATATCTTCTATGGACTTCCTTTGTGACTAAGAATAGTTGGGCACGAGACTTGCTATCCTGTACAGTAAAAAAAATAAGCTGCAAAAACTTCACAAACATGGGTGAGTCAAATAAAGATAATGTAATGCTGAACATTGACTAAGATACTAATAATCATCATGCAAAGAGTGCGAAACAAAATCAGTCCAGAAATTAGCAATGAACAGTGTGGTTTTGTTAGAGATAAAGGAACAAGTAATGTCATTTATATCATAAGATCTTTAGTAGAAAGAGCCATAGAGGTGAAAACAGATCTATACCTATGTTTCATAGATTACACCAAGGCATTCGACAAAGTAAAGCACCAAGAAATAATCAAAATTTTAGAAAGCATAAACGTAGACAGCAAAGATCTAAGAATAATAAAGAACATGTACTGGCAACAAACAGTGGCCATAAGAACTGGAAACCAATTGGGAATGTTTCAACAAATAAAACAAGGTGTTAGACAAGGTTGTGTGCTGTCACCAGATTTGTTTAATATTTATAGTGAGATTATTTTAAGATCCATAAGGGACATGCCTGGAATAACAATTGCAGGTCATAATATAAATAATCTAAGGTATGCTGATGATACAGTCTTAATCGCTAAGAGTGAAAATGAGTTACAAGAAATGTTGGACATTATAGTGAAAGAAAGCAAAAATAAAGGACTCAGCCTTAATAGCAAAAAGACAGAGGTAATGGTAACAACAAAGAAAAAGACATCACCTCAGTGCAAAATAAAGACAAGTGGAACAATATTAAAACGGGTAAATGAATTTAAATATTTGGGAACTTTGTTAACCTCAGACGGAAGATGTACAAAAGAGGTGAGATGCATAATGGCTCAGGCAAAAGCAGCTTTCCAAAAAATGAGGAAGATACTATGCAATCCATTTTTGACAATAGAAACAAGAAAAAGAGTTCTTAAAGGTTATGTAGAGCCAGTCTTAACATATGGATGCGAATCATGGACAATAGGACAACAGACAAGAAAATCACTGGAGTCTATAGAAATGTGGTTTTACAGAAGAATGTTGAGAGTACCATGGACAGCAAAGAAGAGTAATGAAGATGTTCTGAGAGAGAAGTCAAAGCAAAAAGAGAGCTAATTTCCAATATTAGGAAGAAACAATCATCATTTTTTTGGCCATGTAATGAGAAGAGAACAACTGGAATATATTGTAATAACTGGAAAAATTGAGGGACGAAGAGATAGAGGGAAACAAAGAGAAAAAATAATAGACAGCTTAAGAGAATGGCTTGGCAGAAGGTCAACAACAGAAATGATAAATAGCTGCCGAGATCGAAAGTTGTGGAGAGACATGATCACTTACGCCACTAGGCCCGGTACTTGATGATAATGATGAATGCTGAACAAAGAGTAAAGTACAGCTAGATCTTCACATATGTTTAGTTTAGTCGACAGATCATCTTCATTTGCACAATGGAAAACTCCATAGTGCTTAGATTCCCTCCTCAGCACCTTCCCCAGTATGAAGCATGCACACCACACACTAATGAAAGCACCAAAGATAGCTTCATCTCAGATGCATGAACTCCATATAACCGGCAAGGGGTTGACCCTAATCTACTTAGTTGTCTCTTAAGATGCGTGGCAGGTGACAGTATCTCTCTTCTTTCTCTCTTGACTGTCATCAGGGCCCCGGTAGCCACATGACATACATGAACTTGTGAAAAGACAAGACAGATTTTTTTAACACTAAAATTACGTACCCTTAATAATAAATGGTCTCTCCATATCTCTGGTTAGCTCTGTAAAGATTTCATTGGTGGCCTTGCAGTAAACCCTGAGCTCACCTCCAGACTCTGGCCTAAATGTGTGTGTAATGTAGTACTTGTTTAAGGACGGTTCATGTATTCCTGTCTGGTTTTTAACCACAATCTCATTGTTAATAGAAATTGTGAAAAGAGGCCGGGGCATAATAGTAGTGCTTGGTACTTTACATGTAACTTGATAATTGTGCAGCTGTTCTGGACACAGATGGATGGCATCAGACATGTCAATGGTTACTCCTGTAGGTCCAGCTGTTGAGAATAGTGAGTGATGTGTTACTATGATTGTTTAATGGACTAGAAATGTTAACTCATGTATCTGAGAAAACTGAAAGAGGAAGGTCAAAGATACCCTGGTGGTGATCCATTGAGGCAAAGATGGAAAGTGTGAGCCAGATTGGGAGTACTGCAAAGGATGGTTAAAGGATTGTGTTAGAAGAAAGAACCCTGTCATGATTTTTGGCGCATAGGGAATATGGTGTTAGTGGCCATATTAGTTTATTTATCTGCACATATTTGGGTAATATGGCCAGCATTATGTCAGTACTGTCTTTCTTATCGATTATCGGCACAGGTTTTGGTAATTTGGCCAGTATTTTGTCAGTACTGTCTTTATTTTTTTATTATTGGCATATTTTTGGGTAATTTGGCCAGTATTACATCAGTCAGGTACCAATTTCATGTTGGGTGAACCTAGAAGCCATCAACTGGAACTGAACTAGGTCTCTTGCCCTCAGTAGTCAAGTCCACTAACAACTGATCTACTAAAGGTCTGTGCCTATTGGTTGTGGATGAGTTTCAGTAACAAGACAACCACATTTTGGCTCCCCTATGCCCAGTTTTGTACAGCACAATTCCAGTTCACAAAAGAGCTGGGATCTACTGGTACAGATGCTGGCATCTAGCGAGGGTTAGATGAAACTTCAAAGTAGCTGTCAAGACAGCCAAGTTCCAAATGGGACAAACAGCTAGATGGTGATGATTATGATAATTTCAATCTTAACCACGGAGAGTTCACAAATTTGTACATAGACATTACTCACTGCTTTATCTACCAATCTAACTAGTAATCATTATCAGGTTGCATGTCCTTTGCTGAACATATTGCATTCACCACAGCCCATCAGAGAGAGTGTCTAGGTGTTGCCAGATCTCCCACTTCTTTTGTTGTCATGTTCTAAGTCTCTTTGATGTCTTGAAATCACCTTCTTCTTGGTCTGCCTCAGTCTCATCTCCCTACAGCCATATCCTCCTCCATTAGTGTTCCTTCCCGCCTACTGTGTCTTTAGACATGGCTGTAGTATTTGAATCTCCTCTATAAGATGTTTATAAGCTAATTCTTTTCAATGTTTAGGTCTTTTAACAAGTCTTTATTGCTCCTTTTCATTATCCAAGGTATCTTATAGATCTTTTTGTAGCATTTTGTTTCAAATGAGTCAATTTTCTTCTTTGACTGTTTGCGAGATTTTCATGATTCACAACCATATGTTGCAATTGGGATGATACATGCCCTCAGTAGTTTTAATTTTACTGCCTTCTTGGTTTTGTACCACATGTTCTTCATGGCATTTAATTTTTGTGTTGCTATTGCTAGTCTCTTCAGGCCAGGCAGATCAAACATCCGAACTGAGGAAATGACTAACAGCAGAGCAAGCACAAGTAATAATGATGACGGACAAAAGCTTGACTGTATTATTGTGGGCATCAGGGGCAGACCAAGAAGAAGGGAAGGTGGTTACAAGACAACAAGTATACCTTGAGTATGACAGGAAGTGAGAGATCTGGCTAGAGAAAGAGATTTCAGAAGCTGTGGTGAATGCAACATTCTGTAAAGGACATGCAACCTGATGATGACGAAGATTGCTTGTCTTTTGATCTCTTTCTGGCAGTCTCAAATGTTATATTATCACAGATCCCAGGTATCTATAGTTTGTTACAATTTCAAGTTCACTGTTGATGATGATTGTAGTCATTTTATTTTGTCAGTGGACATTATCTTCACTATTAATCAGGTGTTGTAAGTTGTTCATGTATATTAAGAGGACACAGATTTGTGCAGAGACATTATCGGTTTATCTACCAATCTAACTACTAATCAGGTGTTGTAAGTTGGTCTATCTACCAATCTAACTACTAATCAGGTGTTGTAAGTTGGTCTATCTACCAATCTAACTACTAATCAGGTGTTGTAAGTTGGTCTGTCTACCAATCTAACTACTAATCAGGTGTTGTAAGTTGGTCTATCTACCAATCTAACTACTAATCAGATGTTGTAAGTTGGTCTATCTACCAATCTAACTACTAATCAGGTGTTGTAAGTTGGTCTGTCTACCAATCTAACTACTAATCAGGTGTTGTAAGTTGGTCTATCTACCAATCTAACTACTAATCAGATGTTGTAAGTTGGTCTATCTACCAATCTAACTACTAATCAGATGTTGTAAGTTGGTCTATCTACCAATCTAACTACTAATCAGGTGTTGTAAGTTGGTCTATCTACCAATCTAACTACTAATCAGGTGTTGTAAGTTGGTCTATCTACCAATCTAACTGCTAATTAGGTGTTGTAAGTTGGTCTAACTACCAATCTAACTACTAATCAGGAGTTGCAAATTGCTCACTCTTTGGCTGCAATGCAAGCCTGTAAAAGTTTGTTTAGTTGAGGTGATGTTTGCCTTCATTAAATCCATCCATAATGATCAGACAAATTGACTCTAAATTCAAACAAGTTGAAAACAAAGGAGCTTGACATTGTCATATGAATATTATTATAGGAGTATGGGTCCGATCCTGCCTCTGACTATCTATTGTTCTTTGTCTTTTTCTGTTGTTGGTTGTTTGTGATTTTTTTCCCCTAAATGCTGTAAACATACCTCTTGCCCTGAAGTTATTCACTGATCTATCACCTTGGAAGTTTCCCTCAATAATAAGTTTCATTTATTATTATTTGTCTCCTGAGTAAGGAATCGTCTCCTACAAGGATGACCTAAGTGTGTAAAACTCTGTAATGGTGAGCTAGGTGTGTATCAACCTGTAAGGGTGAGTTAGGTGTGTAGCAACCTGTAAGGTTGAGTTAGGTGTGTAGCAACCTGTAATGGTGAGCTATGTGTGTAGCAACCTGTAAGGGTGAGTTAGGTGTGTAACAATCTGTAATGGTGAGCTAGGTGTGTAGCAACCTGTAACGGTGAGCTAGGTGTGTAGCAACCTGTAACGGTGAGCTAGGTGTGTAGCAACCTGTAACGGTGAGTTAGGTGTGTAACAACATGTAATGGTGAGCTAGGTGTGTAACAACCTGTAAGGGTGAGCTAGGTGTGTAGCAACCTGTAAGGGTGAGCTACGTGTGTAACCAACAAGCTACTACTGTAACTACCACTTTGTACAAACTCTGTGACACGCTGACAGTAACTGGTCACCTTTCAGAGCACAGTGTGCTGTAATATCAATTCCAGAAATATAAAAAGAAGAGAAAATTTCATTAATTTAGACATTCACCTACTTGCAAACTTGTGTTTGAAATCAACTTTTTGTGGATTTAAATTCTTTAAATCTGTGACTGGTTGGCAAATGAACGTTGATCCTAAAGAAGAAATATTGAAAGGCCATGCTACAGAAAAAAATATTAATTTCAGTCTAAAAAAACATTTCTGGAATCATCAACCATTTGAGCATGAGTTCTTCTGTGTCAACAAAGGAGGGTTATATAAAAATTAGCAATTATATGACTGAGGAGATATACAATTTGATATTTGTTGATCAAACTCATCTCTCCATTCGTGTATTTTTAAATTATTATGTGATCCTCTCTCTTCACTTCCTCTTATACACCACTGGGTGTCAAGGGAGAAACAAAGTTCTTGCAGCCTCAACCATTGTCAAATAATGCTGTAGCTTTTCTTGGATGTTATCAGTCTCTCTGGTCTACCGGGGACTCATCTTCCATGTCCTCTTTTATGTAATCCACTTGCCTATTATTTACTATCTTAGACTTATTCAGATATATATAATATCACATTAAGTATGACTAAAACAAGAAACACATTTAAACCTCAAGATATAGTATGGAAGAGATGAACTTACATCAGACATGCACTCAGAGTCAATTAAAAAAAAGGATATTTCTCTCTAGACACTAAAGTAGACATTATACAACAGAAAATGAAGATGATCAAAAGAGACTCCACAGAAACATCCAGAGATGGATCCCCATGCAATACAAAAATTAAAAAAAATAAATGGGTCTTATTATCGAGATAATAACATGTTAGCTGATTAAGAAAACTAAAGAAAGTTATTAGAATTTACATAATTGCTTTGTTTGCAAACACTACCTTTATATCTCTATTAAAGACCAGAGCCCACAGCTTTATATCTCTAGTGAAGACCCGCGCCCACAGCTTTATATCTCTAGTGAAGACCCGAGCCCACAGCTTTATATCTCTAGTGAAGACCTGAGCCCACATCTTTATATCTCTATTGAAGACCCAAGCCCACAGCTTTATATCTCTAGTGAAGACCTGAGGGAGACCACAGCTTTATATCTCTAGTGAAGACCTGAGGGAGACCACAGCTTTATATCTCTAGTGAAGACCTGAGGGGGACCACAGCTTTATATCTCTAGTGAAGACCTGAGGGAGACCACAGCTTTATATCTCTAGTGAAGACCTGAGGGGGACCACAGCTTTATATCTCTAGTGAAGTCCTGAGTGACCACAGCTTTATATCTCTAGTGAAGACCTGAGTGACCACAACTCTAAATCTCTAATGAAGACCTGAATGACCATAGCTTTATATCTCTAGTGAAGACCTGAGTGACCACACCTTTATATCTCTAGTGAAGACCTGAATGACCACACCTTTATATCCCTATTGAAGACCCAAGGGACCACAGCTTTATATCTCTAGTGAAGTCCTAAGGGACCCACAACTTTATATCTCCAATGAAGTCATGAGAGACCCACAACTTTATATATGTCTATCTCCACAACACAATGCATCAAAACTCATTTAACATTTGTTTTAAGTGCAGATGACAGAGAGGACTATTCATTCCTTTATAAGTCACCAGAAACAGATGTGGTGCAAACAGACTAAAATACTTGTCATTACAATTCTCCTTCTAGGTTGTCTGTCCTTATAAAGAAGTCAAGAAGTGGATGTGCTAGTTGTATTGTGTCACAGTTTACAATTAGCTGTGATATCTAGTTGTATTGTGTCACAATTTACAATTAGCTGTGATATCTAGTTGTATTGTGTCACAGTTTACAATTAGCTGTGATATTTGTACTCTTTGGCCAAATGCATCCAACTTAAGCTAGGCATTTCTGGAATATGGGTTTGCCTCCTCTCTTTAATCCCTACTTACTTGGTGAAACTCGTTAATCTGTTTCCAGGGCCGCGGCAGATTGGGTGGTTTCAGATTTTTATCAGTTCTGACTCTGATGAAAGCTGTTAGTTCCAAGTCACTGCCAACTTTCAGCTCAGCTTGAACTTCTGGTTCCAAGATGGTAGAATGGAGTTTATGGTCCACAAACACAGGATTTTTTATTTAGAAAGGCTGATCAACTCCAGCTCTCTAATGTGCCAAGTAAACTGGAGGTTGCATTTTAAGGATTCTGGGCCAGTGTTACAGAGTTCATGCACCTGGTTATGGTCTTTTCAGTGAATCAGGTGGGGTGAATACATCATTTATAGTCAAGATGCTGTGTGGACTAAGTCATGGTTTTGAAAGTTATTTTATATCCACAGTAGAATTTGTTTGGCAGCTTATTACTTCCAGCTCTCTAATGTAGATCACTATGCCAAGTTAACTGAAGGTTCCGCTTTAAGGATTTTGCACTGGTGATACAGTGTTTGTGCACCTGACTGTGGTCTTTTCAGTGAATCAAGCATTGTGGGCACATCCATTAGTGTCAAATGTTATATGTGCTTTGTCATTGGTGTTGGACATGGCACCATGTGATGGGCAGATCATATATCCATAACGTTTTAAAAGAAGCAAAGTGAGATTAAAATTCAATATTTGTGAATCTCCAGCCCTGGCGTAACTGCCAGAGTCAAACTTCAAGTTCAGAAGATGTTAAGAACAAGGGATGATTTATGAACCAGCATAGTTTTATTTGTGTCACCTGTGTGTTACCGGGGCCTCATTATGAGGGAAGTAAAGAATAGTGACACTGTGACCTTCCAGGCATGTCGTAAGAGGCGACTAAGGAGGTTGATCGATGGCTTGACAAGCTGTCATTGTAAAAAGTATTGTTATGGAAACAGAACCATATATTTTAGAAGCAGTGATCTCTGCGATATGTGCCACTTTGGCACGCAAGGTTTCTGTTTTTGAGATTGTGGTTCTGCCCTATGTGCCGTCTTCGGCTCGAAAGGACAATGACAATAGATAGTTTTATTTACAAGTCAAAGAGAGAAAAAGTAAATCCACCATCTAGGAAAGATAAGGGCTCTCTGTCTAAGATACGTATGACGCAAGATGGAGAAAGCCGTAAGGAGTCTGGGTTGCCGACTCACGCTTTGTCTACCAGAAAATCCTCCAGAATTGGCACCTGGACAACAGGCCCTTTTTTGTAATCCCCAGGGGAAAAGACAAAGAGGAAGACCAAGGAATTCTTGGAGAAGACAGATAGAAGCAGAGATGAAGATGATGGGGAAGACATGGGATGATCTTAAAAGAATGGCAAAAAACAGATCGACTTGGAAAGTGTTTGTAGAAGACCTATGCTCCACTGGAAGCTAAAAAGGTAGAAGAAGAAGATAGTTTTATTTCTCAGTTGTTTCACACTATGGCATTTGCTGAGAGAACTTATAGACAGTTGTTAAATGTGCTATGAAAATAATCAACCGACTAACTAGATCAATTTCATTTTGGCCCCCTAAAAATATTCAGATTTTAAACTTGCACACAATTTACCTTTAGTGGAATTATTGAGATCCAGGGTGGCTGAACCGTCCGGCTCATTCTTGCCAATTTTAGTACCATTTTCCATGTACCATTGAGCAAACCCTTGGGGGTTTCCAGCAAATATCACCTCACACCTGCAACTAGCTGTTGTCCCCAGCAAGATGTAGCCATTTTTGACAGAAGATCCAGCAGGACAGTTGGTTGCTAGGGCCACAGTCGGGTAACCTGACAATCATGAAAACATTTTCTTATTGCTGAGACTAATATATGTATGACAAACATGAAATGAAAAGTTGTATTGTTCTACCTGACCTGTCAAGTTATGTTAATTATTTACAAGCTGTATTGAATTTCTTGGGGAGGCGGGGAAGGAGGGGGCGTCACACATTTCACCAGCAACTGAGCTGAAAGCTGTCAACGACCCACAACTGACTATCCACATCAGTGTCATCATCAAACAAAAGAGCTGATCACAGTTCTGTAAACCTGTACACAGATTATTTAGTCTGACCAAGTGAGTAAGGATCATAGAGGGAAGGTAACCAGGTACTCAAAAATGCTGTGCTGAAGTTGGATGTGTTAGGCTGAAAGTGGAATCATCATCATCATGTGCCATACCTGTTGGTGTAGGCGATCATGTCCTTACACAATCATCTATCTACAGTGCATCGTATCAGTTCTGTTGTTGACTGTTTTCCATGCCATGACACCAAGCTATCCAGTATTTTCTCTCTTTGTCGCCCGTGATCTCAGCAAATAAACCATAATACAATGCATCTATGCACACTTAACCTCCTTTTAAGGGCAGATGGCAAAAAGGACTATTCATTATTTTTAGTAGGGTGAATGCCAGAAAAAGCAACAAAATTTATTTTAAAAAACTAACTTAGAAGTCCCAACATGCTATCTGGTACCAGTGAGACTATAAACAAAAAAACAAAAGAAATGTCTCCATTTATACTCTACTAAAATATAGTAAAGTAAAATAAAGTAAAACATGCCACTACTGGTACCACTTGGTGGGGCATTTGGGGGGGGGGGGGGAAGAACGATGACGACAACACCTTTTTTCATTATATTATGATACCTTCCTTCACCCCAGATTGTTACAGTGTGACTAACCCAGGAAGGATAGAATGGCAATCCAAGGAAGAATAGAAGAAGAATTAGTGAACGTAAATTAGTCCAAACAGGTGTTCAATCTGAATGCCAAAGCCCCCGACAGATTTATCACTAACCCGGGGAGGTTACGTAAGGCAATGGAGAATAGCGTTGTACTCAGTACGAACAGGTGTTAGAGATTAGGCGGACTCAGACTATCAGCACACCTTTGTTGTGAGATCGCTGGCCGTGGTCTGAAACATTCTGAGATAACAAACCTCTGAGGTGACATAACCACGACCACACAGGAGGATTCCAGGCGCCGAGGCATCGTTTGATGGCCAGCGGTAGGAAACGCTTGAGTTCTTTCTGACTAGGAGATGAAAGGATATAGAGCCACAGAGTAGTAGATCAAAGTAAAAACTTAGGTTGGTCTAGGAGGCCAATGGCAGCTTGTAATAGGAGTGATTTACAGATGTTGTCACGACTCATCAAGTAATGAAGATTAGAGATATAATTATAAGGCAGAGTTAATGAGATAGTGATTGGTCCCTGATGAATGATAGAGGGACTATAACCATGGATTCCCATAATCCTTAGCCAGATGGGAGTGACTGATATGGCAATAAAAACAGGAAACTGAAACTTTAAGGGGGGATCCGCTCTCGAAGCTTTGGGGGGAGAAAACGTACTAGCAAAAACATAGTAGACGACGGCAGAGAGCTGACACAAGGCAGAATGTAAGGGTTAGGTGTCAGATAGATTAGACAGTTCGCTCACAGATTTTGTGACATTTACCTTTTAAAGTTAGGAATTAGAATAATTTTGAGAAGTCATCAGTCGAACTGTAGAAACATCAGGATAGAAACTAGTAATTCTGAGAGATTGATCACTGGCTTTATTACAATAGGTTATTTATCAACCCAAGAGATTTTCTTAGAGATCCTATAACGCCCTTACGGACCACAAGAGCAGAGATTGTGTGAATTGGAAATAGAATTAGAAGCTAACCACTCTAGATTACCAAAGAACTTTATTACGATCATGAAAGTTACTTGTGATAAACACCGCTAATTGACTCTACAGAGTAATGCTAAAGTTAACATCAGAATTTATAGAATTATAGAACATTGCTGATTGAGTTAGAAGAATGTTGTTATGCAATATGGAGATTATGAATAAAGACTGTTGTATCTTGTAACTACAATGATGAGTTATGTGTGTCCATCTACCGAATGAAAGTACTAATAACAAGATATACCAATAATAGATCTACAACAACATACTGCAACAAGATGAGTTGACAGGAAGAAATGATTCCCTGCTGCTAAAAGTGAAACAAAAATGAATCTGCTCTGAGTTTGTTAATCCAGCCTTGGCCAATTTACTATAAGCCAAACTCTAGCTTTACAAAAATACTTACTAAAAAATAGTTCATTTTTTTCCTAGGCTAAAAAAGGTAAAGGTGTCCCAAAGCACTGCTGTAGGAGAGTAGCATGTAGTGCCTCCACTTAACTTGGGCACATTTTTTGAGGCAGCGTGGCCCAGTGCTCTCTCCCTGAGGCCTGACCAATGTTTTTTTCCCAGTTGGGTCGACTGGCAGAGACACACGAGTTAGAACCCTGGTGTTTGGCATGAAAAGTGAGCCCTTTACAACTATGCTAATCAGTCCCATTCAACATCTAGATGTACCATAAATTACAAATAAAATCATTCTTCATTGATATTTAAAATATGTTAATTATACTTAATCAGATTTCAAACTTACATTTCATTGCTTAACTATGTAGAGTGAAAAGAGCATGATTCCTACATTTGTCTCTTAATATCACTACAGAATTTGTTGCTATTGTGGAAACAAAATCGTGATAGAAAGGAAGAAAATAAAAAAGTATCTGGTCATGTGATGTGGCGTACAAGGATTAATCTCTCTCCCTTTCAGACGTTCACCCGATGGCTACTAAATGAATGAATAGTCTTCTTCTCCATCTGCCCTTAACAGGACATTAAGTTGATGTAGATATGTTGCGTTGTTGTTTATTTGCGCCTTTCGGCCCAACACATCCAACTTCAGCATGACATTTTTGAGTACCAGGTTGCCTTTCCTCTTCAATCCTGATTCACTTGGCCAGACTGGATAATCTGATTCCAGGAGCACCGCTGGGAGACGAAGCAGGGTCTTGATCAGCTCTATTGTTTGTCAGCCCTGACACTTGCAGTCATCTTGGTCCATACCCAGCTCAGTTTCAGGACAGGCTCTTGCCCCATTCAAGGAATATGTTTATTATAATATTTTTATAACTGCCACAGTTTTGGGTAACATTGCCAGCACAATGCCAAACTGTCTTTCCTTACCATAAAAAATTTCTGGCATCCGCTTCGTGAAACCACTCTTCCTCTTTAGCGTTCACCTGTTAATTGGGGATGGATGTTTTGTGCCACTAGTTTAAAGTCATGATACCTGCACCTTCAGAAGGTGAACACACATCCTTCTGAAGGATGAGAAGATTTTTGCTTCACAATTTGTGTCCACTAGTGCCCATTTTATCTACTCTTTTCAACTTTTAACTTCATGTGCTTCTTTAATGTGCTTCACTGCACAGGAGACCTCTTATTTTTTGCCGAGGCCTAGTCATCAGATCTACCCAGAGACCGTGGGATGATAAAACCAAGAGGAAACCATGGATTCAAAGTGAAAAATTGCTACCACTTGCAGTGGGATTCCAAACCGGGTCCCTCTTGTCCAGAGGCTGTCATCTTACCTCTAGACTGCCCAGGTGAAACTAGCACCAGTCGAATCCAGGGACTGAACCCAATCTCTTGTCCCAGTAGACCAGATAAACTAACCACTGCACTATCATGGCTACATTTTTCTGAACTATTGCTAATTTTCAATTAAAGATTCTAAAATTCTTTATTTAAATTTTGCTGTGAAACTTACTCAGAATCAATGGCTCTGTCCAATTACTTAAAATAGGCAGACTTCCATTTTTAAACTCAGCCTGAATTTCAAGACTACCAGGGCTGACTTCAGATAAAACAACTGACCATGAACATTCCACATCATATTTTCCTGGATGCTCTGTGGACTGTTTCTTTGAAGAAACAACATTTTTAGAAAAGCTGCCAGACAGACCCTGAAATGTCATTATATCAAGTTTAATTATTGAATTAGTTTAGTAATGATGTAGTAATTAAAGTTTTAAGCCTTGCTAAAGTATGGGGAATATGGGGTTAGTGACTATATTTGTCAATGACCACAGATCATATTTGGGATGATGTGGCCAGTACAATGATAGGTCACCATTCTTCTTCTTTTTCCTTTGAGTTCCCCATGGAGCATAGGTCTTAAACAAACACTTTCCAAGCCTCTCTGTTTTTTGTCATTCTTTTAAGACTTCTGTGTCTTCCCCATTCTCTTCATATCTACTTCTACCTGTCTTCTCCAAGTATATTTTGGTCTTCCTTTTTGTCTCCTCCCCTGGGGATTCCAAAAAAGGGTTATTGTTGTGCAAAACTCTCAGTTGTCTTTGCAGTATGTGTCCAATCCAACACCACCGTCTTTGTTGGTTCTCTCTGTTCACTGATAACTGACTGGTTGTCTTTACTTCCCAGAAAAAGCTCTGGTGCCCATATTTAAAGACTGGGTGAACCTGGAAGCCCTGTTGGTCTGAAAAAAAAAATACACTTCTGGGAATCAAAGCCAGACCCTTCTGATCAAGAAGCAAACAAACTAACCACTCAGGTCTCAATGATGCAGTAGGGCTAGCTAAATATTAGGCCAGCTACAGCAAAAATAATTGCTCATCAACACACAGAAAACATCACATATAAAACATAACCCAACCCTACCAAAGCTTCTTCTACTTAGTGTTCACCTATCGAGTGGGCGTAAGTGCATTCCTAGTTTACAGTAAAGCCACAAGGACTTGTGAAGTACTTTTGAAAACAACAGCCTATTTTCTTTTGCTATATCATAAGAAAGGGACATTTAAAAATAATATAGCTCAAAGAATTGAAAGAAAGAGACAGAGGAAAATAAGAGCGTACTAATAACATATCAAAGATCACTAGCAGAACGACCAGAATATGTGAATGGATTTTGCCAGTCCACATACATCACAGTTGTTTGTCATTGATGCTTTAGTTATTTGCACCTTTACAAAAAGATAAAAAGCACATGCTTCTTCTATTAAACATTCAACATGATTAGAAGAAGCTGTAAACTTTTGGTTAAAAATTCAATGCTGTACCTGGAAACTCTCAAACTGTCCAATCTTTTTGTGGTGAACATTAACTACTAAACAGGCTCTGAAATGGGAAACATCGGGTCAGAGGACAAGTGGGTGACCCTGAGAAATTCATGCAAAAGAGGCAATGCTGACAGGCATAGACTCTCTAATATTGAATAGCTCACCCAGAACAAAGATAGTTGGTAGAAGACTATCTTACAGCACTGGAAGGATCAAGAATTAACCCCTAAAATATTTGTCATACACAAATAGTAACCTTAGTCAAGAGGAATATTACATTTGTGTCTGATGTCACAAATTGAAACCACTTCCATTAAATATCAATTTTAAGAATGAGTGAAATGTACTAGGCTCAGGGCATCATCTACAAAACCTTGCTAAATTTACCAGACTAGAACTAAATTGTCACTTTACAATAAAAACAAACAGTTGTGACATAGGCATGGCACCTGCCTATGATGATGATGATACTGGTATAATGCATGTGTTCCTATGTCATCTATATTGTAACAAAAGACTTCATCCACTTTTAATGAATTTGGTCTGCTCATCTTCTGCATTCAGTTTCTATGTTCAGATTATACAAAAATATATATGAATCCAAGCATTAGCAGCAGCCTCTGTGGCTGAGTGCCGCGATAGCTCAGTGGTTAGTGAACTGGACTACAACGGACAAGGGGTAGGGTTCGATCCCAACCAACGGCTTCCGGGTTCACCCAGCCTTAAATGGGTACCGGATTTTTTTCTGAGAAAGTAAAGCGGCACGGGCGTAATACCGACCACATTACCTCAAAAATCATGTGCCGAAAGTCTGTAAAATTTATGGTCACTAACACCATATTCCCTATACGCCGCCACTTGGCGTTAGGGGGGTACTTTACTTTTTTCTTTTTTCTGTGGCTGAGTAGTTAATGTGCTCACTTCTTAATCAGAAGGATCCAGTTTCAATTCCCAGAAGTCACATTTTTTTTTTTCAGTCTGACAAGACTCCAGGATTCACCCAGTCTAAAAAAATGGGTACCGGAGATTTTTCTTGGAAGAATCGGTCTTGTGTGATACCAACCACATCACCTAAAATTATGCTGTGGGTCATGGAAAAATAAGCAGTCATATGTGGACTATAAAGATGAGTGTGAAAAGTGATGAGTGGGAATCCAAAGAATGTGATTTTATGTGCTTTCTTTGATTTCTGGATATCTTGGTAGAATTTGCTTTTTGTTCTTATTCCCCATTACCATATCATTGAATGCCATCTCCACATCAAAGGTTGGCTACCATGGAGCTCCATTCCACTCTGTCTTTTGCTTTGATAGTGCAGGTTGTCATAAGCTGATGTCCATCTTTTAATATTACTTTTCCATATTAGTCTTGGTCTGCCTCTGCCTATTTACCTTGTATTTTCACTTCCAAGATTACTGTGTCTTTTAACATGCCCCAAAAAATCTAATTTGTCTTGTTTAAATTGTGTTTAGTAGTTCTCTTTTCATTTTTAGTTGTTTTAAAACATCATCATTTGTTATATTTTTTTCCATCCAATTCTTCCTAAAAACCACATCTCAAAGGCTTCATTTTTTTATATTTTCTTGTCCAATGTCCATGTTCTTATTGCTCCATCAAATTATTCTCCAAACTTATTTATATAGTCCTTTTGTTAATGTTCTTACATCTTTCACTGATATCCTGTTATAGAATTGTTATTAATTTTGCTTTTCTTTTAATTCAATTTACTCTGTTTAATAAAATCCCCTGTATAATAATTTTTCTTTGTTTAATAATCTTCCACTGTTTAATCAACTTTCTCTGCTTAATTAATCATTATCATCATGTGCCATATTGGTTGGCATAGATGATCATGTCTTTCCAAAATCTTCTATCTACAGCGCATGGTATCAGTTCTGTTGTTGACTGTTTGACACTAAGCTATCTAGTTCTGCTTAATTACCTTCCTTTAATTAATCATTATCATCATGTGCCATATCAGTTGGCGTAGATGATCATGTCTTTCCACAATCTTCTATCTACAGCGCATGGTATCAGTTCTGTTGTGACTGTTTGACACTAAGCTATCTAGTTCTGCTTAATTACCTTCCTTTAATTAATCAATTTCTTCCGATTAATCAACTTTTGTTGGGCTCCAAGCCAGTAGAGTGTGGGTTCAAATCTCAGCAGGGTCAAAAGTTTTATTCTATCAGGGGGGAAATAAAGACTCAAACCCGAACCTCTCGCTGCAACTGTACTGGACAAGCAGCCTTTATTCTCTGATCCTAAAAGTCCCTGGCAGACCCCAATAATGAGAAAATGCTGGAAGGATTATATTTTTGTATCAACTTCTGTTTAATGACCTAGCCCTAATTAATAACCTTTCTGTGCTTAATGGCCTCCTATTTTAATGACATTGTTTCTTCCATTACCTACCTCTTTTAATCAATTCCATATAATACAAATATTTCCTTCAATCATATACTTACTCTCTGGTTGATTAGACAAACTACATCTGGATTGACATTCTTAGATCTACACTTAGTTGTCAGGAATGTATGTGTTTCATTTTTGACCACCTTAGGAACCTCACATGTTGGTGGTACACTAGAGATAACTGTGGATACACGTAGAAGTACACAATTCACATTAACTACATATAACACCAATGCTCAGAAATATCCTTTTATGATTGTTTTGTTAAGAAACAAGAGTATGAGTGAAAAATGATAGTCTACAGACATAAAGAGATATAAACACTGAAGCAGATACACAGCCAATGTCTTATGGACAGATTAATAATTATTTTGATTAAATTACCCATCTCCCTTCCCTCTTACATTCGCCAAAAGGAATATTGAAATTCAAAGGAATACTTTCAAAAGTGGCCTCTCACTCTTCATATATTAAGCATATAAGATTCTCCATCAAACTTCCATCTTCTATTATGAGATTCTCCACCTACCTTCTAATATGAGATTTTCCATCTTCTATTATGAGATTCTCCACCTACCTTCTAATATGATATTTTCCATCTACTAATATGAGATTCTTCACATACCTTTCATCTTATATTATGAGATTCTCCTTCTACCTTCTAATATGAGATGCTCCATCTACTTTCCTTCTACTAATATGAGATTCTCCATCTACCTTCCATCTTTTAATATTAGATTCTCCATCTTCTATTATAACCAGCTTAGCTCCCTGGACAATTCATTCCTGGGCTAGATGCTTTCCAACACAAACTCCGACTGGTGGTTCTCACATTAAAAGCCTTATTTTGGTGGTGTATTCCCCCTTTATTTTTGGATGGCAACCATGGCCTAAAATAATTTAGAAGACAGAGTTTGAGGCTGAATGAATCGTAGCTCACCAGGTTTTCGGCAAAAACCTATTAATTTTTAGTTTCGTGATTTAGGTTTAGAGATTCGCTCAAACTTTCTAGCCTTTTGACATTGTGAGTTAGTAAAGTTACCGAGTAATTCTATCTTAACTTTCTAGCCTTTGACATTGTGAGTTAGTAAAGTTACCGAGTAATTCTATCTTAACTTTCTAGCCTTTTGACATTGTGAGTTAGTAAAGTTACCGAGTAATTCTATCTTATTGACACTTTGAGATGATGATGAAGGCAGTAATGCCAGACACTCCTGCTCCATGGCCTATGTCCATCTTTGCTATTAAGCATCAGACTTTGCATAAGATCTGCGTTTATTGTATCTTGTCACACATCCATATTCTGAGCAAGCCTCTCTACTACAGTAAGAGAACTGAAATTCACAGTTGCTGCTTCTAGTGTGTTCGTATTTCTCTAGCTCTAAAACTACTACAAGTTATAAGTCTGCCTCTTTTCCTTTTGCCCTCTCTTTCCCATATGATGGCTTGGTCTGCAATTCTCTTTTGTTTATTCTTTTCACATGGTCAATATATGTCCACCTTCTTTTCTTGATTATGTAGATTTATTATTTATACAATAAATCAATAGATGATGCAATAATAATAGGTAGTTGAATGAATGGTCAGGCACTAATCTTGAACTAATCAATTGATTACTCAGAAGTTCTGTCAATGCATCATTATGTGACACAGACTATCAGTTAAAGATTTCAGTGTGAGTGCACAAACTCTGTAGTAAAAGTAAAGTAAAGTACCCCCCGTCACGCCAAGTGGCGTATAGGGAAATATGGTGTTAGTGACCCTATATTTTACAGACCTTCAGCACATGATTTTTTGGGGTAATGTGGTCAGTATTACGCCCGTGCTGCTTTTACTTTCCCAGAAAAAATCCGGTACCCATTTAAGGCTGGGTGAACCCGGGAGCCGTCGGTTGGGATCGAACCCTACCCCTTGTCCGTAGTAGTCCAGTTCACTAACCACTGCGCTATCACGGCTCCTACTAATTTTTAGGGAATTAGTAAAACCCAGGTGTCCTCGCCAGGATTACGAACCCCGGCTGTTGCCGTGGTAAGCCAACCGCCTATCGATTGCGCTAACCGGACACCCACAAACTCTGTAGCTCCAACAATATTTACAATGTAATAATACATAAGTTTGTTTTAAGATTTCAGTTGATACAGACTCACAAGTCACACACTCAACTAACTATTTAGTATTTTCAGTGACAGTAGCAGCAGGTGTAGATACAACATTACTGTGATTTTACAGCAGACAACACAAGTATGTATATTAAAATTTAAGGTAATTTACAAGTTTAGCATTGCAAACTATTTATGTTTAGGGTAACGTCCTATCATTGCACTTTATTTAGTTGTTCTCTAATGTGTCCTTAGAAGTAAAGGTTCCCTTCACGCTTTGCTAGGCGTATGAGGAATATGGTGTTAGTGACCATATTTTTCTTTAACCACGGCACATTTTTGGGTGATGTCGTTGGTATCACACCAGGCCGCCTTTACTTCCCAGAAAAATCTCTGGTACCCATTTTTAGAGGCTGGGTGAACCCCAGAGCCTTGTCAGTCCGAAAAAAATCAGTCACTGCGGGGATTGAACCCAGACCATTATGGTCAAGAAGCGAGCACACTAACCACTCCGCCACAGAGTCTACGTCCTTAGAAGACCATACCCTAAAACTAACTTGACTAACCCTAACCCTAGTTTAAAGAATAAAACTAAACACATAAAAGGCAGAAGCAGTTGATTATTCAAATGTGTGCTGTTAATGAGGGGAGATCACTCATTTAACAGGAATAATTTATGACGCTTAACTTGTAAAGTACCAAAAAAAAATATTATTTATATATTTATGAACTGTAGTGAAATACAATCCGTGTGTTACCGGGGCTCATTATGAGGGAAGTAAAGAATAGTGACACTATGGCCTTCCAGGCATGTCGTAAGAGGCGACTGAGGAGATTGATCGATGTCTTGACAAGCTGTCATTGTAAAAAGTATTGTTATGGAAACAGAACCATAGATTTTAGAAGCAGTGATCTCTGCAATATGTGCCATTTTGGCACGCAAGGTTTCTGTTTTTGAGATTGTGGTTCTGCCCTATGTGCCGTCTTCGGCTCGAAAGGACAATATAATATAGATGGATAGTGAAATACACAACGTAACAATGCATCAAAATATTTATCTTCAATACTCCATGATAAGTACTCCAGATTCCTCTCATTCGATCGTTTCCCACGCACAAGATTATTAATTAATTAACATATTAGTCATCAGAACAATAAAACACTTGCAAAATGTGTCGTTCCCCACACACAAAATACTGACTAACTAGAATTAATTAATTAACATATTAGTCATCAGAACAAAAAAACACTTGCAATATTCATCGTTCCCCACACACTGCACACACAAATACTGATAACTTAACTAACTAGAATTAATCAATTAACATATGATATTAGTCATCAGAACAATAAAATACTTGCAATATTCATCGTTCCCACACACAAAATAGAAAATACTGACTAAACTAGAATTAATTATTAATTAATTAACATTTTAGTCATCAGAACAATAAAACACTTGCAATATTCGTCGTTCCCACACACACAAAATACTGACTAACTAAAATTAATGAATTATATTAGTCACCAGATTGAGAACAATAAAACACTTGCAATATTCGTCGCTCCCACTTGACAGTTCAAACCTTTCCCGCTTTTCAAGATGTCTTCCACGTTCCACGTCTGCTGTCTGTCTGAGATTAAAAACTAGAAGCTTTAATGATCGATGAGTAACGAAACAAACCGTGATAATTTACTAACCTTTTGATAAGAATATACTTATAGAACATATCAGGAGCAGCATCCAACGTTTCGGTATCATGTTCTCTTGAGAATTGACACAAAGTTAATCCAAAGAAATCTGTAGAAAAATAGGCGTTCAGTGAAAGTTACATCGATATTAACACTATAATGTGTAATCAATATATTTAGAAACCGGATTTTTGTTTATTCAACCGGAACTGCCCAGAACATCATTTAGGAATTTGTTTAAAGACTTGGACGGTCAAGACAAGGCCGGATTTACATACAAGCTATAGCTTAGAGTTAGACAATCCGAGGGGCCTCAAAACATTGCCAGAATTTGTTTTTAGGCCACACTTTTGTCATACCAGGATATGATTTCATGTATTGTGAGACATGTTCATTTTTAAGGGAGAAGATAAAGGGGGGATGGGGCGGGTCTCAAAGTCTCATTTAGATTCATCATCATGTACCATACCGGTTGGCGTAGGCGATCATGTCCTTCCACAATCTTCTATCTACAGTGCATTGTAACAGTTCTGTTGTTGACTTTGCCATGCCATGACACCAAGCTATCGAGTATTTTCTCTCTTTGTCTTTCGCGACCTCTTTTTCATTTTATTTTGCCACTTGTAACCAAGTATTCCAACTTTCCTCTTCTCATGATGTGCCCAAAGAAATGTTGATTGTTTCTTGCTGATGTTGTTTATGAGATCCCTTTTTGTGTTGGCCTCTTTCAGAATTTCTTCATTGGTCTTTTTAGCTGTCCAGGGAACTTTCAACATTCTTCTGAGAAATCCCATCTCTGTGGCTTTTAATCGTTTTTTCATTTTCTTTTGTCTGCTGTCCATGATTCGCTTACATAGGTCAGAATGGTTCTATATAGCACCGATGAACTCACTGTCTCATTTCTATTGACATAGATTTGTTGCATAAGAAATTTTTTTTCATTTTATTAAATGCTATCTGGACCTGAGTTATTCTGCTTTTTATTTCTGTGGTGCATCTCCCATCTGATGTTATTATTGTGCCCAAGTATTTGACGCGTTGCAGTTGTTTGAGACTTATCCTGTTTATTTGTATGCTGCATGATGGCGATGATTGTTTCTTTAAGACAATTACTTATGTTTTCTTACTATTCAAACTGAGACCTTGTCTTGTTGCTTTCTTGTACTATTATGTCTATCATTTCTTGTAGTTCATTCTATGTTTTTGCTATTAAGACTGTATGGAAAAAAAATACTAACATTAAAACAAGTAACACCAAGGTTAAAACTAAGAATAGCAAAATGTTATATCATCTCAACATTCCTAAGTGAAGCAGAAACATGGTCTATTGTCTCATCATCATCATCATCATCGTGTGCCTTCTCCGCAACGAAGGTTGGCTACCATGGATCGCCATTCTACTCTGTTTCTTGCTTTGATGGTGCAGGCTGTCATAGATTGGCTTGACCATATTTTGATGTTACTCGTCCATGTTAGTCTTGGTCTGCCTCTGCCTCTTTTACCTTGTATTTTTTCTTCCAATATTACTTTTAGTAGGCTGCTGTGTCTTTTAATATGCCCCCAAAATTTAATTTGTCTTGTCTTAATTGTATTTAGTAGTTCTCTTTTTATTTTCAGTTGTTTTAAAACTTTATCGTTTGTTATCTTGGTTTTCATCCAATTCTACATATTCTTCTATAAATCCACATTTCAAAGGCTTCAATTTTCTGTTCTGTTTTCTTGTCTAATGTCCATGTTTCTGCACCATACAGGAATATTGAGAAGATGTACATTTTGCTATTCTTAGTTTCAGCCCTGCTGACATTTGTTTTGTTGTTAGTATATTTTTCATGGCATTAAAATTACTTTTTGCCATACCTATTCTTTTGTTTATTTCAGTTTTGCATTTTCCATCATTGGTTATAGTATGTCCCAGGTAGTTGTAGCTCTGGACTGTCTCCAGATGTATTCTATTGTCTATATAGACAAAAAAATAGAACAGAAAAAGAAAACTCGTGAAATGTGGAGTTATAGAAGAATAGGAAGAATTGGATGGAAAGAAAAGAAATCAAACAATGAAATTACAGTGTAAAACAATTACTCTCAGTTTCCTGGATGAAGAACACCCACAAGATCTACGGGTTCGTGTGTACACAGATGGATCAGCACAGAATGCAGTAAAGAAAGGGGGAGCAGGAGCATACATAGAGTACCCAAATAACACTAGGGATATGAATAAAATAGCAACAGCGAAATATTTTAATAATTACAGTGCAGAAATCCAAACAATAAAGTTGGCAATAGAAAAACTGCTGAACAGTAATCTTAGCCCGCAGCCTGTAGTGTTTTTGACAGATGCAAGATCAGTGCTCCATGCACTACAATCCAGAAAATTACCACATCTGCAGACCCTATTGACTGAACTCTGCAAGCACCACAGGGTTACCCTGCAGTGGATCCCGTCCCACTGTGGAATACCAGGAAATGAGAAAGCAGATCAGTTGGCAAAGGAAGATTCAATAGGCACACAACTAGATACACCGGTTACATACCATCATAAGAAACAGATAATCAAATCAATTAGAGGACCACACGCCCCAAATCAGGATGCCTTTCATAATATGAATAGATATGAACAAGTTATCATTATACGCCTCAAAACAGGACACAATCGACTCCATAGTCACATGTATACAAAATTCAAGATCGGCACCTCAACTACTTGTACATATGGACAGGCGCCCCAGACTGCTGAACACATACTTCAAGACTGCACTGAATATAGTAGACTGAGGAAAATCCATTGGCCCATAGATACAACACTACAGACAAAACTATATGAGCCACTGCAAGAATTACAAAAGACAGTAACATTTATACAGGAAACGACATTGCAGATATAGACAATACTTCAGGCGAACGAAAGACAGACAGATATAGAAATATATAAACAGATAGACAAACAGACAGATATATATATATAAACATACAGACAGATAGAAACGATGAAATATTAAAACAAGTAAAAGTAAAAAGAGAACTACTAAACACAATTCAAAGACAAATGATATTTGGGGGGGGGGGGGGCATGTTAAAAGATACAACAGCCTACTAAAAGTAATCTTGAAAGAGAAATTACAAAATAAAAGAAGCAGAGCCAGACCAATACCAACATGGACGAGTAACATCAAAATTTGGACAATTCACCCTATATTAACCTTCACTATCAAAGCAACAGACAGACCGGAATATCACACTATGGTAGCCAACCTTCGATGCACTCAACGATGATAAATATTACTTTGAATATTACTTTGAATATTACTTTGAATATTACTTTGGATATTACTTTGAATATTACTTTGGATATTACTTTGAATATTACTTTGAATATTACTTTGGATATTACTTTGAATATTACTTTGGATATTACTTTGAATATTACTTTGGATATTACTTTGAATATTACTTTGGATATTACTTTGAATATTACTTTGGATATTACTTTGAATATTACTTTGAATATTACTTTGAATATTACTTTGGATATTACTTTTATTATTATCATTATTGCAATTCGGGTTCAAGGGTGGGTTAACCATTAAGCATATCAGGCACATACTTAGAGCATCAAGCGAAGGAGGTACCACAAAGGGGCCCCCAGATAAAATTGTAAAATATTCTATCTATCTATTGTCCTTTCGAGCCGAAGACGGCACATAGGGCAGACCACAATCTCAAAAACAGAAACCTTGCGTGCCAAACTGGCACATCTTGCAGAGATCACTGCTCTAAAATATATGGCGCTGTTTCATAACAATACGTAAAATATTACGTATACAATAATGACAAGACAAGAGTGAGTAAAGACAAGAGTGAGTAAAGACAAGAGCGAGTGCAGACCTCCACCAAGGATCATAAAATCGAAGGAAAAAAATCTCAATCCCCTCCCCACCCTCCTCCCACCGAAATAAAAGCAGGGGAAACTTTGTATGTGTATGCAGTCTGTGAAATTTGTTTACTTTCTGTATAACTTCTGTGAGAAAAACATACACACATACTCGGAATTATATATATATTGATCGAGAAGGGGATACGAGCAAAGAAATTAGAATCAGACTGGCTAAAGCAGCAATGTCTTTCAGAAGCCTTGAAAAGTTGTGGAAATCAAAACTCATTAGCACAAACACAAAACTTAGGCTATTCAAATCAAATGTACTATCAACCCTTACGTATGCGTGTGAAAGCTGGAAAAAAAACAAGAGATATAGAAACAAAGTTGAACGCATTCGAAAATAAATGTCTAAGGAAAATACTTGGTATAGAATGGAACGAATTCAAAACAAACGAGGAAATTAGAGAAATCGCCAATCAACCACTAATATCTTCAGTAATAAAGAAAAGACGATGGTCATACGTTGGACATGTGATGAGAAGAGATAATAATCGAATAGCAAAGCAAGCCCTCATATGGGAAACAACAGGTAAAAGAAAAAGAGGAAGACCCAGGGAGACACTGAAAAGAACATTGATGAGAGAGGCAAGAGCAGCAGGAATCGGCTCCCTCAATGAGATAGAACTGCTTGCACAGAACAGAGACAGATGGCGAGATTTGATAAAATATCTTTAAAAGAAAACTGCTAGAACAAAAATTCATATAGGAGAAGGTGTATCTTGGTCTACGCCCTATGGGCCGGTTACGGCTCGAAAGGTCAATAGATATATATATATATATATATATATATATATATATATCATCATCATCATCAACTACCGGGCCTGCTGGCGTAGGTGATCATGTCTCTCCATAACTTTCGATCACGACAGTTATTTATCATTTCTGTTGTTGACCCCTTTCTGCCAAGCCATTCTCTTAAGCTGTCTGGTTAATTTTCTCTTTGCTTCCCTCTTCTCTTCGTTCCTCAATTTTCCCAGTTATCACAATATATTCCAGCTGTTCTCTTCTCATTACGTGTTAGACGAATGACAGGAAACAGTGAGAGAGACAAGATCATAAATGAAGAACTGTGAACAAACGCTAGGAATAATTCCCGCCATAGAGTATATAAAGAAACAACAGATAAAATAGTTTGGCCACGTGACAAGGCTGAAAGATCCAAACACAACAGAACGAGCCTTCAATCAACGTTGCGAGAACACCAGACCCAAGGGTCGACAGAGAAAAAGATGCATTGACGGAAAATTAGAAGAACTAGGAAACATAACAGCAGCAGAGGCGAACGGAAGAGCGAACGACCGCACATTATATCTCCCCTCGACGCTGAAAGGCACGGACGTCATATCGACCATATTACTTCAAAATTCATGTGCTGAAGGTCTGTTAAATGTATGGTCACTAATATCATATTCCCTATACGTCACTTAGAGAGCCGCGATAGCTCAGTGGTTAGTGAACTGGACTACAAAGGACAAGGGTTCGATCCCAACCGACGGCTTCCGGGTTCACCCAGCCTTAAATGGGTACCAGATTTTTTTCTGGGAAAGTAAAGCAGCACGGCGTAATACCGACCACATTACCCCAAAAATCATGTGCTGAAGGTCTGTAAAATATAGGGTCACTAGCACCATATTTCCCAATACGCCACTTGGCGTGACGGGGGTACTTTACTTTTTTACTTACTATACGCCACTTGGCGTGACGGGGTTACTTTACTTTTTACGTTACTATACGCCACTTAGCGTGACGGGGTACTTTACTTTTTACTTTACTATACGCCACTTGGCGTGACGGGGGTACTTTACTTTTTACTTTACTATACGCCACTTGGCGTGACGGGGTTACTTTACTTTTTACTTTACTATACGCCACTTGGCGTGACGGGGTTACTTTACTTTTTACTTTACTATACGCCACTTGGCGTGACGGGGTTACTTTACTTTTTACGTTACTATACGCCACTTAGCTTGACGGGGTTACTTTACTATACGCCACTTGGCGTGACGGGGGTACTTTACTTTTTACTTTACTATACGCCACTTAGCTTGACGGGGTTACTTTACTATACGCCACTTGGCGTGACGGGGTTACTTTACTTTTTACTTTACTATACGCCACTTAGCGTGACGGGGGCTTTTTACTTTGCTTACTGGACGCTGAAAGGCACATGATGAAGGAAAGAAGAAGATATATATATATACATATGGGGTGGGGGGCACCAACATTGTGTAAGTGCATAGGGCCTCTAAATGTCTTCTTTTTTTTTGCATTCGTCAGCTTTCACCTCTGACGAAGTCCCTAGAGACTAGGAACTGAATTTTGTTAATCACT